>BLSH010145660.1:2353771-2383419 GCA_018402905.1 Glandirana rugosa | reverse complement strand
TCAATCATTCTGACACCACAACAACCATGGTGCTGGGATGATTGAAGCGCTAACACCAGCCATTGCCCCAACAAATTGCCCGCGAAAAATCGCTTACCCCCGTGCCCCAAACCACCCCCCTCCCCCAGGCCTTGCCACAATTTTCTTCCACGCAGCCGGTCCCCGGTGCCAAAAAGGTTGGGGACCGCTGTTTTAGAGAACCCATCACCTAATAATCATCATCCCTTATGCGATGAAAAAACCCCCACATATATGCATGTGCGAAATGAAACACATGTCGGGGGCACCATGCTAGAAAACGTTGATTGCGATACACATGTTACATATCGCCACGCACCCCAGAGTGAGAGCAATAATTCTAGCACCAGACCTCCTCTGTAACACTAAACTGATGATCTATAGGGGGCTTTTGAAGCATCGCCTATAGAAAATATAGGGTACTGAATTTTTTTGCCATTTCATGTGCGCACACACATTTAAGGTTTGACATGTTGGGTATCTATTTACTCGGCACAACCTCATCTTTTATAGATTACCAAAATTGGGGTAGTTTTTTATTATTTACTGAAATTTTGCGTTTCCTAGATCTTTGCTATAATATCGTGTGACATCAAAAATTGGAACTACCACTATTTTATTCTCTAGGGTGTCTGCTTTCAGAAAATATATAATGTTTGGGGGTTTTGGGTAATCTTCAGGCCTAAAATGATTTTTAAACATGTGTGCAAAAAAAAAAAAAAAGCGGCTCTCGCAGGGACTTTCCCCAGCTTCCACACTGCAGAGTGTGACAAAATCATGCAAGATGTTGATTCACAGTTGATCAGCGTCTTCTCGTGAGATTCTTTTCTGATGCTCTAACCATGATCTCACCAGAAGTAGTGTAACACTACCCTGGCCTTGGCACCAGGAGTAGAAGCAAGAGATAAGGTAACTACAGTATATTATTTACTTTTTTCACTTTTTTTCTTTATGTGCAAGGGGGCCCTGATTTTTACTACAATGTCCGCTCTAAAAGTATGGAATGGCCACTCAAAAAAGTGAAGGTGTTGTTTACTTTAAATAACCAATAATATGGAGAATCAATTAATAAAATAACAGTGTCTCCCCCCCCCCTGATTCACAAAAGAACCCCCACTGTTTTAGGAACTCTGGATATCACAAGTAAGCACGCAATATGTACATGCAATATAGATAAATATGACGACGTATGTAATTTTGAAGAAGTTTATGTATGATGACAATTTTTAATACGTATATATTTTTTGCTTAGAGCCTGCAAGAGAATAGTCCTGAGGAAGCTCATTGCGAAACGCGTCGACTATTCATTCTCTGCCTATATGCTCATAGTTCTGGTATTATGTATCACCTCTTAGCTTTGTGCAGTATATAATGATCTTGCAGACACTATTGTTTGGGTACCCTCCAGTTTGGGGTACCTACATGCTCCATAGTCTTTTGGAGTTTGCTTTTATTCTTTTGTATATGTTGTATTGTAACACAACATAATAAATTCTATATTTTACAAATCCCATTTGGTCTTGTGTGTGCCCATAAAAGTCCATCTCTATGTATATGGGGTATCCCCATAGTATTTGTTCTTACTATTTCAGGACGGTGGCACACCTTAAAATGCTATCTTTCCCTCCTAATAAAATAACAGGTTCATTTTGCAAAGTATATTTTTCTAATTAAGACACCCTACTTTGTAAATATGGCTAGTTATAAATCAGAATTTTTCCACCTTATTTGCAAGCTTTTATTGAAACCAGGTGCATATAGCTGAACCGCTATTCCTATGATGGACAAGCACCTCTTTTATGTGCTGTCTTTCCTTTATGGTTTCTTTCAAAGGAATCCAATTGTTTTATGTGAAAGTGACGAGCTTGTAAGTTCTTCAGAAAGGATTCTTTAATTTTCAGCCTTGAGCAAAATATGTTTGAAGTCATAAATCGTAATTTCTTAGGTGGTTTATTTTTCATCCCCCTTACCGCAAAAAGCCTTCTCCTCTTCTGTTTTATATTCACGGCTGAAGACGTCATGTGATGGCTTAGGTGAGTTTTAACCTGCGTTTAAAATAACTTCTGATCCACGCGCCACTGCGGACGCCAAAATGAATAAAAGCGAGCCTTATTTTGAATAATTGAGTGATAGATGTCATGCTGATTTTTTTCTCACTTCTTAAGAGATGGAATTTGTGATAAAGCCTTGAATATTAATAACATCTCCTTAGCGTGACAGAGCTGCACTCTTCTGGCTCAGCTGCTTTACTGTTTAGATGTGGGGCTTGTTTAGTCATTTAGTGGGGAGCTGTTGGTGTGAGATGAATCCAGAGGAGACGCTGAGACAACCTGAAGTTCCGTAGCTTACTCCTGAGTCAAGATGAAAAATGACACACTGAGTTGACAAAAAATTAAAAAGTAGCATGCAGACACGGTGGATTTATCTAGGGCATTGATTAAATATACTTTGAAAAAATATGAATGGTAGGTTGAAGGAAAAACTGCCCAGAAACCTGATGCAAACTCACAAAGCAGACTCAGAACACTTGGATTGGTGACAAATCTTCAAGATCTGGGATTCAGGTGGTGGTGGTCCTCAAAGGTCCAAGGGGTCAGACTGAAAAAGCAGGTTGGAGCCTCCTCTTACCCTACAAATCTACAAGATGTTAATAAATATACAGTACGTGAATCCACCAAGTATGCTTAGGGAGCCAATAGAAGTCTTGCACCTTTATGTCTTTATCCGTACCCCCAAATGTTAATAATTTATCTTTCTCTGTAGCCCCAAATGTTAATAATATAATTGGACATTTTTATTTGGAAATGCCCTTTTATCTTAATAAAAATGCTCCCTCCTAATGACTCATTGCAGTGCTCTGTGTTGACATAGGTGAGTAACAGCCACACTCCTCATGTAATCACACAATAGGAGAGGGGGTATGTCCGGCAGGTCTATTAGTGAGTGCTGATTACTGAGTACATTAGGTCCAGTTCTGGGGCCAATTGGACTACACAGACCTACTGTACATTTGACTCTGGTTCTGCCCTGTTTGTACTGGTCCATTTGGGCTCGCCAATAAGTTATATCTTTAACTTTGAGAAATGATATGTTGATTTTATAATATATTGTTATGTGTATTGTGTTGTACTCATTGGTTCTGCAGAATCAGAAGTTTCTGAAGAAGCAGATGACCTGCAAAACATGTTGAGAAGAACTATCTAAATATATTCAAGATTTTATCATCTGATCTATGGTGCTTATTAGTGCCATTTCTTTGGCAAGATTAGTCCAGTTTTGAGAGAGTAATTGGTGTGGCTTTTAGGCATGATATTTGTATACATTTTATACTTTTTGTAATAAAATATATTGTTTTTAAACCCTTAGGGTCCTTTCACATGGGCGTTCCGTCCGGCTGACTCCATTTTGCTCAGCAGGGGATCGATGCATTGATATCTGCTGAGCAGGTGGATGACAGATCTGCCTCGGCTCACTGTGCAGAGATGGTCCTGTCAGAGCACCGCCTGTCTGTTTACATCCGATCTGATCTGATCCACCAGATGGATGGAAAATAGGGCCTCCATCCATCTGGATTTCAGGGACAGGATCGGATTAGATAGAGGTGGATGTCAGTGGACATGTCACCGCTGACATCCGCTGCCCCATAGGGATGAATGGAGTGCCTGAAAAACTGACAGGCGGACCTGATTGGAAAGCCTGTGTGAAAGGGGCCTTTTATATTGTTGTAATGTCTTTGACAGTACCATGAAAGTTCATATTGCCTCAATTGTATTCTTTTTTAACCTGTATAATTACTGTAAGGCTCAGTTCACACCTAGGTGATCCGACTTCGGGGTCTACTTTGCTAGGCAATTTGAAGGCGACTTCAGCATAACTTCGGGCGACTTACAACGTGATTCCATGCCAGGCGACTTTTCCTGTGGCCAATCAGAGAAGGGAGGAAGGGGGTTGCCTTCCAAAATGATTTTCTTTTAACTGTAAAGTTGCTTCAAAGTCACTTCTATATGGATGGGAATCCGACTTGGAGGCGACTTCCATTGAATTATATGGGCACAAGTCAGATAGAAGTCGCCTTGAAGTAGTACAGGAACCCTTTCTGAAGTCGCCTTGAAGTCGGAGCAACTTCAGTAGTGTGTATTAAGACGGCTCCCATTAATTTCAATGGGATTTCGGATCTCAAGCGACTTGAGGTGACTTGGGGTGACACAAGTCGGATCGCAAGTCGCCTAGGTGTGAACCGAGCTTAACAGTAAAGCAGAGCTAAGACTTAAGAAAAAGGTGGTTGTTGGTACACTGTTTATCTGATTGCATTTCTATTTCTATGACTTTGGACTTTAAAGTACTATACTCTTCTACTGAACAACCCACTGTGCAGATCCATTGAAAGCCATTCAGCCTTTCTGCTTGTGTGGGCTAGTTATTCCTTTGATCAAGTTGTACTCTTAGCAGCCACTTTAGGCTGCCATGTTTGCTATAGGAGTGAATAGGACTGCAGAATGAATTCACAGTAAAAAAGCAGCCATTTTTGGCATAAATTTTGTGTTCAGCACTTGCCAATGCTCCTGCCAATTAATCTCTCTAGCCGGGACAAAAACACATTTTTAGAAGGGTGAGGAAGGTTAGAACTTCTGACAGTGTTTTAATTACTCTGACAACTACATCCCAATTTCTTGTATGGGCATCACTGGGATAGGAAGTAGGGGAAACCCTTTCTAATGAGGTGGGTTGTTCACAGACAGAAATAACCGGACAGCAATTTAACTCTTGCCCATTTCACACATAGCTAAAAAACTGAATGTGGCTGGAGTTAATGCATATCTGTGTATTTAACCAGCGGTTCTGGATGTATAGCTAGTCTAGGTTCACATCTATGGGGGCTGCACTTGATGCATTTTTCAGGCACGTTCTGCGGCGCGTTTTGCATTTTTAAACCCTTGTTTTTTAATGCGTTTTTGCATGCAGTTATCATGTATTTTGCATTTTAAGTTTTTTTTTTTTTAAACACACTGTAAATAGCTTGTTGCTAAGGAGCGGGGAGACAGCTGAATGTACAAAAATAAAATTGCCGGCAAAAATAAAAATTGTGACTTTTTTAAAAAAAAATGGCGTGCCCCCCCCCCCCCCAAATCCATACCAGACCCTTATCCAAGTATGCAGCCCAGCAGGTCAGGCAAGGGAGGGGACGAGCGAGCGCCCCCCCCTCCTAAACCATACCTGGGCGGTGGTTGTTGGAGTCTGCAGGCAGGGGGCTTATCAGAATCTGGAAGTCTCCTTTAACAAGGGGACCCCCAGATCCCAGGCCCCCCCTATGTGAATAAGTATGGGGTACATTGTACCCCTACCCATTCACCAAAAAAAAAGAAGTGTAGTGTCACAAAACACAAGAGATGGTTTCTGTCGAGTCCTTTCTTAAAAGTTGTGTCTTCTTCCTCCATTGTTTCTTCTCACTCCAGTGTTTCTTCCCCCTCTTCTCTCTCCGCTGGTTTCTTCTTCCTCCGGTGTCTTCTGGCTCTGGTGTTTCTCTTCCCTCTTCTCTCTCTGCTGGTTTCTTGTCCCTCTTCTCTCTCTGGTGATGTATTCTTCGTCCATCGATGCCCGCTAAAAATAAAAAACACAGTCTTCCACCAACGCTGGCTGCCTCCATTGTATCAGCTCCCGCTGTCTGCCATTTCTTATATAACCATGGGGCGTTGCCATCCGGTGACATTACCCCCCTTTTGAGGTCATGTGATGGCAAAAAAAAACGCAAAACACATCAATAATCGCATCACAAACACAACACTTGTGTTTCTGGTGCGATTCCATTGAAGTCTATTACTTACAAAATGCAGGAAAAAAAATTCCCAACCCTTTCCAAAAACACACCAGCTGCAAAATGCATAGATGTGAAAATGTACCATAGGAAACCATGTTAAATGGACTGTAGTGCATTTCTGCAAATCAGAAAACGCACAAAAAAATGCATGGGTGTGAACCTAGGGTAAGCCAGTGGGGAAAAAAGGATTGATTTGCATGGCCACCCATTATCCTGCATAGAGGAAAAATCTGCTTATTTTTTAGATATGTATGTGATTGAATAAGACATACCTTACGTTATACGAAGGCTCTACTGAACTTTTAAGTGTTTGGTGGAGACTTTTTTGGTCTTTTAGTTCCTTAATACCATAACCATCTAGGTTTTACTTGCTTATTGGTCCTCAAGTCCTATTGCATAGCAGCCATGGTTTCCATACATTTTACTAATGATGACCAACAAGCATGAAACAGCTCTATGCAGCTTGCAATAAATGGATAAAACATCAGGCTGTATATGTGGCTAGAGGCCCCGAGAAGGCACCCTGTTACCTCTAGTCCTACCTCTAACTTATAAGAGGCTCCACCGTGGAAGCACATGCATTCTGATGAGATAGAGGGCAGATGGACTGGAGGAAGCCCAACCTTCCTTAAAGGACAGGAACACCCAGCACTGTATATGTGTTGTACATTAGTGATTCCTGATGTACAGTTACCCAACAGGGCAAAAACTAATTATTTGAATGGCTCAGTCCATTTTAGGGTGGGTGATGGAATCAGATGTGAATACACTCTGTTTTAAAAAGGCTTTACAGTAATATGAATGTTATGAGCAATTCTCCATAGAAAGGTAATTTATATTTTATGTAATTATTATACTTTAATAGTAGAGTTTAACAATGAACAACCACTGTGACAGATTAAATATATTACCACCAAATCCGACACATTATGTACAATCTGTTTCGGCAGAATGGTCTAATATACGAAGGCCAGTTTCTCAAACAATAGCAAACTGGGAAGATGTCAGAAAGTTTTTAAATAATAAAAAGAATTTGTGCTTCCAGGAGGACGTTTAGCCGTAGAATGGTTTGAGATCTGACAAATGTTTTCTGAACTTAAGTATACAGGAGATTTGATGACATTATAGAAGGTATTGAAGCCACAATGGATTGATTGGCACTATTATCCTTAACAAAGAGGGGGAAATATACTGAATTACTTTCTCAGCTTCCATGTATTTAACGCTCAACAAAAAAGGGTAATTTACTGAGCTTCGTTCCACATTTCTGACGTGTTGTTTGTTTTTGTAATGGACTTTGAAATTGCTAAATACTGGGGCAAACTGGCAATTTCAGCTTTACAAAGACTTGCGTTCTCTGAATCTGCAGAAACCAATTATAATAGGCCTTCTGGAATGTAGTCCGTTCTAATGTAACATGCTGAGGAAGTGACTGGAACAGATATGTTACACCATCAAAGGGCACAGCTGATAACAAGTTTGAGAGAACGATTTATAGCAACCAACCGTAGCCAACTAAATCTATAGTATATCTATGTATAGTTAGTCTGACCTGAGTTGGTGTGAGTAACACGTGTGCTTTAAATTAATGTTGGCTTGTTAAAGCAGAACTAATGGTAAAGTCATAGTCCATCTTTCTAACATTGTTTCATGCTAAACTCATATCTATGGTAAACCATGAAACATGGTGTCATTTTGCAACCCCCCTCACCTTCAAACTGTTCTCCCTGCTTCCTGAATTGCAGAGTGCCTCTAGATTTTTGAATTTGTAACATCTGAGTGTGGCTCTGTCGACAAAGCCCCATCATCCATTCACAAATCTATTCACATGGATCTGTGAATGAAAGACTACAAGCCCCATCTGCCACCTCAGTTCTCAGTGGAGCAGAAGTGACGTCACTACACTTGTAGTCCATTATTTGCTTCCTCCGGCTCCATAACCAAAGGTCCATATAGACCTGCAGCTGAAGGAAGAGTATGCAGGAGAGTGTGCATTGCACTCCCAAACCACTGATCACAGTTGCAATGCTTTGCAGACTTCAATGCAAAGAAATTATTAAATGTATATATTTTTCTTTTTTCCAATATTATTCATTATTATTTTAATTAATACTTTTTTTTACAAATGGTACATTATGCCTTTTAAAAAATGCTAGTAAATTTGGAACTTTTATAGGTAAAATCCTATCCTCATATTGATTAGTGGTTCCAAATTAAATAAGAACTACTGCAGTAGAGAACAAACACAAAATATACACTCAGCACCTTTCCAAAATAACTACTCTGTTTACACATGATTACGTAGGTATCACATTAATATTACAATTGTACTTGTATGGTAACAAGGGGCGTAACATAGGCAGGCTAAATTCTAATCAGGACTTGAAAGAATGCAAACATGTAATGAAAACATTATTAGTGCCGTGTGCACAATGAGTGCAATGTGCAATACATACAAAATAGAATACAACTATATACAGAACTTACAAATGTCCTTTAGAGTAGAGATTTTTGGTGAAAGATTAAAATGTATTACCAGAAAGAGGCATGCAAAGGGAGGTGGGCGTGTCAACTAACTGTCACTTTGCATTGCTCTAGCCGGTGCTTGCTTCGGGCAAGTACTGGAAGCTATCAAAGCAGCCATCTTCTTTTTAGTTGCGGGGGGCACCCTGTCTATGGGGGCTTTTGCATGCCTCAGCATCTGTATTTGGGCCATATTCCAAGTGTCTCTACTCTTAGGGTATGGCCCCACTCAAGTTGCATCTGTTCATTTCTCTTGATGCAGGTCTATTTCTTTGCACATGAGCCCTTATAGCCCTGGTGCCCAACCTGTAGCCTGAGGGCTGCATGCGGCACTTTGGCACATGATGTGCAGCTTTTGGACTTCAGCAGTTTGTGGTGGGAACACTGATTAGGGTAATAGCACTGATCTCTACTAATCTTATGTAACATGTTTCCAGTTTCATATTGTCTTCTGCAGCATATCCCGAGCCAAAAATGTAGCATGTCCACACTCTTTCCAGATAGCAAGCAATTGTCCTTCAAGTTTGAAAATGACTCGCTAACCTATTGCTAGACTTACCAGACTTCACAAGTTTGTTGCACAATTGCTGCAAGTCTGCATTGCATGACTCCAGATCAACATTCTGCAAGTCTGCTGCAAGTTCCGGTCCAGTTATGTTGTGCAATAATTCTAATTAGAAATATATATCTAATCTCTGTGACACATCCCTCAACTAGATATATCAAAACTAAACTAATAGCGTAGGCATGGGACATTTGAGGCACAGCATATTTATGCAAAAATATAATAAAATAATTCAAAATTTGCATATATTAGACAATTTTAGTCAACATTTACACAAGACCATAGTAAATTACAATACAGTTTCATAAAACCAATCAATCTCGATACTGCAGTAGTTTGCCCATGATAGTCTTTACAGCTCAACTCATTTCTTGGACAAGGTCCTCTTCATCAGGAGCTATCAATACAGACTTTTGTTACCCATCATCTAAATGAAATAACAACTTTGTCAGAATGTGTATCACAATATAGCAGCTTTCTTATAACACATCATATTGGGGCTCCCTCATGGGCAAGAGCAAGAAAAAAGAGGAAGAAAAACAAAGACAGAAAGAGAAAACCCCAAAGAAGCCAAGACAAAGAAAAGGGAAGAAAACAAAGAAGGCGTCCAGATGTCAAAGTGGGGGCCCACAAAGCATACAAACACCCATAGGGATCCCAAAGGTCCCTCTCCTCCTTCTCCTCCTCCTCCAACCTTTGGAGACTTTGTCTAATATTTTTCTGTGTCTTTATCCCAATAGCTTAAGTATAATCTGACTGTTTCAGTGAAGGGTGGTGCCTCTCTATATAGGAGGTGAACCTTGATTTCTATTTAAGAAAACCAATAGATTAATATACAGGGTGGGCCATTTATATGGATACACCTTAATAAAATGGGAATGGTTGGTGATATTAACTTCCTGTTTGTGGCACATTAGTATATGTGAGGGGGGAAACTTTTCAAGATGGGTGGTGACCATGGCGGCCATTTTTGGCACATTAGTATATGTGAGGGGGGAAACTTTTCAAGATGGGTGGTGACCATGGCGGCCATTTTGAAGTCGGCCATTTTGAATCCAACTTTTGTTTTTTCAATAGGAAGAGGGTCATATGACACATCAAACTTATTGGGAATTTCACAAGAAAAACAATGGTGTGCTTCTTTTAAACGTAACATTATTCTTTCATGAGTTATTTACAAGTTTCTGACCACTTACAAAATGTGTTCAATGTGCTGCCCATTATGTTGGATTGTCAATCCCGATCTGACCCCCTTAGACTGTGAAGATACGAGATGTGCAGCACCTGAAACTATGGATACTGGAAGCCTGTGCTAGCATTTCTCCTGCGATGTTGCTATCAGTGTGTGTGAGTGGGAGAAGAGGGTTGCATTGACAATCCAACACAATGGGCAGCACATTGAACACTTTTTATAAGTGGTCATAAACTTGTAAATAACTCATGAAAGAATAAAGTTATGTTAAAACCAAGCACACCATTGTTTTTCTTGTGAAATTCCCAATATGTTTGATGTGTCACATGACCCTCTTCCTATTGAAAAAACAAAAGTTGGATTCAAAATGGCCGACTTCAAAATGGCCGCCATGGTCACCACCCATCTTGAAAAGTTTCCCCCCTCACATATACTAATGTGCCACAAACAGGAAGTTAATATCACCAACCATTCCCATTTTATTAAGGTGTATCCATATAAATGGCCCACCCTGTAGTTTCAATATAGTCCTTTCCTGCAGATGGCTCTATTGCACATGTATACATGTGTATAAAGTAATATAGTTCTAAGTTTATTATTACCCTCTATGATGCAACATTTTTGGTGCATAATGAAGACATCTTCTGATGTTTGTATAGGTAATCCAGGTGGTAGGTTTGAGATTCCCAAGTGAAATCTATAATGATAAGATACATGGCATAAGTAAGGATAAATGGCTATAGCAGAAAAGGCCTTTTTAAATCGGTCCAATTAAAATAATAATGAACTCCATATAGTTAGTTCAAAACATTTTTGTATAAATGTGGACTAAAATTGTCTAATTTTAAGCAAATTTTGAATAAATATGATATTTTTATATAAAGATGCTGCGCCTCAAAAGTCCCATGCCTACGCTATTAGTTTAGTTTTGATATATGTTGTGCAATAGTCATCCCACCACCGGGGTCACTGTGGCTGAATTTTCATGCTGCAGACTTACAGAGCTCCTGCTGTAGACTCACCACTGCAACTTTGCTCTTGCTAGAGACACATTTACTACAAATTGTAAAACTGTCAGCTAGAACATGTGCTTCAAGTGCTCTGCAAGTGTACAACTTGCCAAAGAAAATGTGCAGCAAGTTAACAAGACTTACAATTCAACACTGCCACAGATTTGTGTCAAGTTATCCTTGCTATCTGGATTGGCCCTCATTTCCTCTATTAGGTCTGCAGTTTCTCACAGTCCTCTTAGCATTACATACTTTGGACATTATGAGCGGCTCTTTGGTGATGCCAAGGGCCGCATTTGAGGACCCCGTTAGTTCTTAAGTTTACAACCACTACCTTATAGCATGCAAATTGTACAGCGGTTAAAACTAACAGGCAACGTTGCAAAAAACACCAGGAATTAGGATTTAACTTTTTGCATCCATGTTGTCATATTTGTATCTCTATTAAACCCTCGTTAAAAATGCACCATGAACAAGCTAATGATGGTAAAATGTTTTTTAACCAGTTGCCGACCACCCGCCGTGGCTTGACGGCCGCAACTTTGCTCGATATCGCAAATCACCGTCACCTGGCAGTGGCTGCGAGATCACAGATCGTGAGCGTGCACGCACCGCCGGAGGCGCGCTCACTGTGTTACGGGGAGGAGCCAAGGAGCGGGTGGGGTGGACTGGATCTCTGCTGGCCCCCCGCAATCACTCCCCTGCAGTGATAGAACGGAGGCCCATGTATGTAAACGACGAATCTCCGTTCTGACGGGTGGAAGGAATGTGATCGTAGGCTTCCTGTATATGGGAGCCGCGATCACTCTCCTCCCCCACTCAGCCCAGCCCCCACACATTTAGTAACACATACCAGGGAACACAGTTAACCCCTAGAGTGCCCCTTACTGTTAACCCCTTCCCTGTCAGTGACATTTATACAGTAATTATTGCATTTTCATAGCACTGATCGCTGTATAAATGCCAATGGTCCCAAAAAAGTGTCAAAAGTGTCAAAAGTGTCCAACTTGTCTGCCTCAATGTTGCAGTCCCACTAAAAATTGCAGATCGCCGCCATTACTAGTAAAAAATTAAAAAAAAATAAAAACCCCATAAATTAATTCTTATCGTTTGTAAATGCAGCAGCTTTTGCACAAACCAATCAGTATACGCAGATTGCATTTTTTTAAACAAAATATAGGAAAAATATAAATTAGCCAAAACTGATGAATAAATTTGATTTTAATATTTTTTTTTTGGATATGTATTTTAGCAAAAAGTAAAAAATATTGTTTTTTTTTTTCAAAATTGTCACTCTTTTTTTGTTTACAGCGCAAAAAATAAAAACTGCAGAGGTGACCAAATACCACCAAAAGAAAGCTCTATTTGTGGGAAAATTTTGTTTGGGTAAAACGTCACACAACCGTGCAATTGTCAAGCGACGCAGTGCTGAATCGCAAAAAGTGCTCTGGTCCTACAGTGGGAAATCCTTCTGGGGCTGAAGTGGTTAAAACATGAATTACAACTTATAAAGCACACATATATGTATATAACTAAACAGCTGATAAAAAGACGTCTTCCCATAGACAGAATATTCTGCTTGTTAATTACTTGAAGAAGAGTTCTAGCTGAGCCTGCTTGGGAAAACAAAGCCCTCAATAGCACACATAATATTCACAAGCAGATTACATCTTAACAAGCAAGGTAGAAAGCGAGTGGGAGCAAAAATGAAGACACTGATCATATTTTCTTTCTGGATGAATCTTAGCCACATGGTTTATTAAAGTTGAACTCCAGGCAAACAACTAAATGCATACTTAGGCGTCATATGTGGGAGCTGCTTTACTAGATAGAGGTTTTTCATTGTGTCCTGAGTTTTACATATCCCTGCCAGACACTACAGTCAGGTCAGTGACCTGACTTTTTTCTGCTACAGTTTAACATTACAGCCTTTGACACCTCCCTGTTCCCAGGCTGTGATTGGACAGTGAACTAGCAGCAGCAGACTGATCGAGTCATTACAATTCTCTCTTCTGATATATGACCCTAATAAAATCACACCTTCTCCCTGTTGGGCTACTGCTGTACAGGGTATTCAAAAAGGCTGCAAAACATTTTTTCTTTTTACTTTCTGTTATAAAACATATCCCAAAAAAATTACGGGATAGATTTAGGGACTGTTATTTTTTTATTGCTTTACTGTAATGGAGGCAATCTGCTATTGTTAGCGGGACTGCGACATTGTGGCGGACAACTCTGACCTTAAATTACACTTTTTGGGGACCAGTGACATTATTACATTGATCAATGTTATAGAAATGCACTGATCAATGTATAAATGACACTGGCAGGGAAGGGGTTAACACTAGTGAGCGATCAAGGGGTTAACTGTGTTCCCTGAGTGTGTTCTAACTGTAGGAGGAATGAGCTGGCAGAGACATCACAGAGATCACTGTTCCCGATGACTGGGAACAGAAGATCTCGTTCATGTCATCTGGCAGAATGGGGATCCACCTTGTTTACATAGGCAGACCCACGGGCACGCTCAGGCGGCGTGCAGCGGGGGTGCATGCGAAACTCCGCCCAATGCGCACCACTATCTTTTATGCACGGACCTCTACAGCTATGGCAATTCAGGAGAGCCGACCTGCCACCATATAACGACGGCTGCTGGTCAGCAACTAGTTAAATCAACTCGATTTAAATAATAATTTTTAAAGAGCAGCTGTCATCTCTGTCCAGCAGTGGCTCCTCCTCTGACCCACTGTTGACTCACCAACAGTCCCATTTACTTTAATGGAACGGCTGGTGATGCGGCAGTGACACAACAAGGTGAGGGACGTGTCAGCAGCAGGTGAGTGGATGCCCGCTAACTGGCGCTGCCATGATGAAGCTGAAATGACAGGTGCTCTTTAAATGTAAGGACAAAATAAAGGTTTCCTATTTAGAATAATAAGCAGTCAGGTTAGTAAAACAGCAATATCAGAACAGATTCAATCATACAGTTTGTAGTGTACATATATTTGCAAAACAACGGGATAAAGAAATATTCTTGAACTCTGTTTTATCTCATGGTCACCGTGAAATTGTGTGAATGTATTAACACAGTGCATGTTATCTCAGCTTGCAGAGCTTGGATTCATTGAATGAGTTTACCAAAAATGTAAATATTACAGAATATACAGCCTCATGCTACATAACTAAGCTCCATTTCACGCTGAATAAACTAAATTATTAATGTATCTTAAATAGGAAACTATCTTAAGATAGATTTTTACTCCAAAAGCATTTTATTAAAATACATTTAATAAATATCCAAAAAATCAGATTTAAATAAAAAAAATCATATTTTTTTTATTTTTTTAAAACGAAAATCTTTGATTTTATCCACCCTGTCTTCAGGCTAAACAAGAGAAAATGAGCTGTGTATGGCTGGTAAAAGAACCCTCTTCTAGCAGAATCCTTATCCTCCTTATCCATCCCTTCACTAGAAGACACATTTTTAACCTTAGCGTCTGACAAGATTGCCTAAAAACAAGCACCATTCTGTCATTCTGTCCCAGCCAGTCCTTCAATTTCGTCTTGAGGTTTCAGTGTTTCACGCAACAAGTCCAGCAGAAATTGTGTCAGTGGAAGCATTTTCCAGTCGCTGCTTCCAAGGGTGGCAGTCTGGCCATTAATCTTTAATGAATGCCGTCCTCTGTGTGATATTGAGCAAATCTACTTATATTTTTAATGGGAAAAATTGCATTATTGAAGATGAAAAATAGCTCTGCTCTAAAGAAAAATAGGCCAAGAAAACAAGACAGTCACTTTGGACTTAATGACCTTTCCTGTTCATGAAATGGCGTATAGACTTTAATTGGAAAAGCTGTCATTTCATTAGCAATATGTAGTATTGCTGCATATATTGATTGGAACATTGTCATCTCCCTGCGCTGGTGTGCGCATATTTAAAATGAACATTTAATTGTGCCGTTTATATTAATAGCATTTATTTGGCAGCCTTTCAGGGTTTATGCATGAATTCATTTCTTTGGTTTTTTTCAGGAGAATAATTGCTGTAAACTATAAAGATTATACAGCGACGAAAGCATCATGATGTTTTCAGGAATGTGATTGGAAGAGGGGTCTGCGCACAAGTCACTGACTGAAGAAAGGTTAGAACTCGGCTCCAAGCACGAAGCTTTATATGAAGTTGAAATATGTTTTTATCTGAGGTTTTCTTCTGCTAGAAATGTGTAATTCTTTGAAGGTAGTCTTGTGGTTTAGGCACTCCAGAGACACCACTGCCAGGTCCCTGACCTCCATTGAGGTAAGCAGTACAGCTTGGTCAGACTCACACCCTTGGAAACAAATAGTATAATACATAATAATAATAAATATAATATAATACATCAAAATAATATTATAATATGATAATATTATATTATTAAATATAATATAATAATAATAATAGTGATTTTTTTTTGTTTTTTAAATGCAAAAAGTCAAGGGTCAGGCATCTTATTTCCTTCTGTAGTAAAGTATATTGCAGTTTATAGTGCTAAAAATGGGGGATTTTGTTGGGGCTTAAATCAAACAGGTGCCACATCCTGTTTAGAAGAATCCATAGGAAATAAAATCAATATATGCACGGCTTTCAAGGAACCCACTCAAAAATATATTTATATATATATATATATATATATATATATATATATATATATATATATATATATAATTTGGATATTACATGTAGAGTTGTATATGTTATTTTAATGTGAATATAAATAAAATATTATATTTTTTCATATTTTTGAGTGGGTGCCTTGAAAGTCCATTTGGCATGTATACAGTATTGATTTTTCTTCCTATATGATTCTGCAGTTTCAAGTAGTTGACTGCCATTGACAAACGTATTTTACATTTATATAAGGACATTGTGGCCCACAATTTTTGGCCTTAGGTCCCCATCTACACCTGTGTGATTTGTCGTGCTTTGGCCATCATGTGACAATGTGCAACAAGCGGAATCTTGTTGTCTACGAAACATGTTTACGCCTATGCAATGTGCTTCTGAGCCACCTGGAGGGGGGTAAAGGTGCTTCTTTTGTTGTTCCATTTTAGCCCCAAAGTGAAATATGCATGAAAAAGATTTATGTATATATTAAGTGCAATCAATTTACGAAGCACTTTACATATGTAGCACCCTCTAGTGTGCTAGAAGTGTAGATAGGTTTCTTGTACAGAGTAGGTAAATTGGCAGGCTTGGCTAGAAGCCAAGCTTGTGTTGTTTTATCTGGGTCAGAGGAGTGACTCAGGGAGGCTGGTATGACTCACAGGCAGCATCTCTGATACCTCCTCCTACTTCTAGAAACTTACAGAAGACTCTAGAAGGATGGGAGTGGAAGCGATGAGGAGCTGCCTGGAGTATTCATGTGGACCTTGACTAATCCCCAACAGATCGGTTGACAGGGGGCAGGCCCCCTCAATACTCAGGGTCAGTCCAGCTGGGGCAGTGGAGTTTGGTTTGAAATGGAGATGGAGTGTAAGGCTGTCATGGCCCTTGAGGGAGCCTATAGTCTGGGGGGTGACCTCAGGCCTGGGCTCAGGTACGGAAGGAATCCCTCTTCATGACATACTGAGGTGTCCTGACTGGGAGGCATGGGAGCTAGGTTGAGGACAGCAGAAGGACACTGCTGGGCAAATCTCCAGGAAGGCAGACAGGAGGGCTGGTGAGTCTACAGTCAAAGGACTTAGAGGTATGCCATAAGGGACTGGTTGCAAGCAGTCTGGGATGATTATATGAACTTCTGCGCTATTATGTGTGTCATAAATTGTGAATACTGCATATGATAAGGTTGTTGCTTAACACCTAATAGTATACCCACATACCTATAAATAAATTCATTAAAAAGCAGTGAAGCGCTAACCTAAAAAATTAAGTGAAAATAACAATTTACGTGCATAATGCCACCCAGTGGCTAAAATGCATAGTGCAAAATATTAATATATTAATGCTATAAACTTTATAAATTCATATTTTAATTACACCATGCGATAAAAATTAATCAATAGACCATTAATGTGCTTGTGCACAATTCATCTGGGTTATTTCTGCAAAAATCCTCAATGAGAAGACACACCAATCTTCACAGTGATGTGAGCACCTCCATCAGTCAACCTATGCCTTCACCTCACTGTGCGACCCTTGATGGGTCTAATCACACCTTCAACTCAGGGGTTAAATCCTCCTGGACGCTGGCTACTCAGATACTCCTTGGGTTCACATTCATCCCCGGTGGGAATGATCACAGTAGAAGAACATGTGAATGAAAGGAGCTGGATAGTGCTTTATCACTTAACAAGTAATAATTTTAATAAAAATAAGAAATCAGAACTCACATTTAAAAGTGTACAACCTTCGGTACACTCGTGCAATACACAATTTCAAACTGGGGGGCACGGCTACCCTGCTCTCCCCGCACAGTCTGCGTATTCCACGGCTGCTAGCACCTCCAGGTTCCCTATAGTGTGTGGTGATATCACAGACTCCACCCCGTCCGGGATGGATTCTTAGCCAGGAGTCTTAGCCAGGAGGGTTAGTTTAAGGGGCAGCTACAGCCAGGCAGGCTCACAGTGCCTGAAGAGGTGGTGCTGGCATCAGTTGCCACAGGAGTAGGACAGCTGAGCACTGGGACTTCCTTTTGCTGCACTACCAAAGGGGCCCGCGGTCCCTGCCTGTAAAGGGCAGTTGCTATGGTCTGATTGCGCTCTTGTCAGACCATCCTTACAGTGCCAGCTGGTCCTGAGTGTTGTAGTTCCACAAGCAAGAGTTGTGCTGGAAGAGTTGAAGGAGATCTGCAAGCAAGTTTGTGCAGGAGGCAGAGGAGTGTATATACTGTGTTTATATACTAAACCGAATACAATCAAATCCCCTGCGCTACCAAATTATGCTCCAGGATAATATGTGTGTGTATCACTTCTAATAAATGAAAAAGGCTGCCGCAATTCCAATACTAAATAATAATATGGTGGGGTACTGCACAGTCCGTATATGGAGACAATTACAATACTACACTATGGGAGCTTGTCCTTTCTATTAATGAGGGGAAGATTCGGTATTTGACATCATCCTACCAGAGAGGCTGAGAGGAGATTAGGAACCGAATGAAGGACGCCCCCTAGGGGGAAGATTTAACAGTATAGCTAGTTGGGATCTAGCTAAAGGCGCAAGCACTGTGCCTTGGAGGTGAGAGTTCTGTGAGCACATATAGGAGAGCACCTTCACGAGAG
Source organism: Glandirana rugosa (assembly GCA_018402905.1). Classification (NCBI taxonomy): domain Eukaryota; kingdom Metazoa; phylum Chordata; class Amphibia; order Anura; family Ranidae; genus Glandirana; species Glandirana rugosa. Next base: position 2,365,039 of record BLSH010145660.1, on the reverse strand, counting down.
TCCCCCTGGAGGTGAGAGTTCTGTGAGCACATATAGGAGAGCACCTTCACGAGAGTCCCCCTGGAGGTGAGAGTTCTGTGGGCACATATAGGAGAGCACCGTCACGAGACTCCCCCTGGTGGTGTTTCAAGATACCCACCAGATTGACTCTAACTGCCAGCTGCACAAATTCAAGCACTATATGGAGTTGTTTTGAGCACTTGTTTGAACACGGAGATACTTGTTGATATTATATGAAATTATTTTTGAACTTTTTGAAGAAATTATTGAGCGACTTATGGACTCGCCATATTAGGCATCACACTACGTCACTTTGGATATGTTACTATTGTATTGATGTATTATTTATGTAATTATATATTCTCATTTATTGCACAGCTTCAGGCACTAAGTCCCTTTTTATGTATGCACTATATATATTTCACAGGTTGTTTGTCATTTTTGTGCAATAGAGGATTTACCACCTTATACGGACTGCGCAGTACCCCACCATATTATCACTGTCTTTATATAGTTGTCCCTGAAGACTTTACTATGCTGACCAAGTGGGCATCCCATATGCCCCATCCCCATACAAGTATACAAGTTTAATCCCCTAAATAAAACAAAAAAAACAAAGCTGCTCAGACTGTTTTCTGACTCTGTGTGCTGTGGAAAATGTAGTGTGCCTGCCTGTGCAGGGTGGGGGATCCCATTCACCAGCGGCTCCTACGGGGATAGCACTACACATTAATATTTTACAGTTACATCCGTCCCTGCCCCCAAGGAGCTTACAATCTAGGGTTCCTATCTCACATTCACATATACAAATACTAGGGCTAATTTAGACAGGAGCCAACTAACCTACCAGCATGTACTTGGAGTGTCGGAGGAAACTGGAATACCTGGAGGAAACCCACACGGCACAGGCAGAACATGCAAACTCGGCGCAGGTAATGCTGTGCATGAAAACAAATAAAAAGTGACATGAAAAAACTTCAAAATGCCTCAAAAACACAAATGGAAAATTCAGATGCACAAGTGCGAACCTAGCCTAATACAACCAAAGAAAAACTGGTTGGCACACGTTTTCATTGGCAATGCTTGTGCAAAGTCTCTGTCTAAAAAAAGCTTTCCTTGGAGAAATTTTGAGGCTGACATTGTGTTCTTTTTGTTCTCCAAAAAAGAATAAATGTTCATTGCGGTTATTCCTCCCTTTGGAATCAAGGAGCTTAACAAATTGCAGTAATTGCTTGTGATGTGCGGCTTTTAAGTATGACTTAATGGTCAATCATGCGACTAACATCGCACATGTGCTTGTTTTAATTGCCCCTCATTGCCTCATGCACAAAGGGCATCTGTTTCAGCCCCTCTGAACATCAGAACCCCTGGCAGAAAAAGCTGCTTAAAAAATGCATTAAAAGCTGCGTATTGCACGTGCATTTAGGTGCATCAAGCTTTTGAGTGTCAATGCATTTTATTGGCCAGAATATTCATTTATTCTGGCCATTGGATATAACGCTCAAAGTGTTTAGACAGGTCAAGCGGTTATTTTTTTGCTTTTCAGCTCCTCTCCTGAAAGCGCCTTCGGTGTTTTTTTTTTTCGACTGTAATTGGCCTAATAGGGGGACGCCTGCTTTTCAATTTTCTTTTACAAAGATTTTTATTGTTTTCAATAGAACAAAACATTGAACGCTATCAAAATCAAAGACATTGGTATAGATCTGGCAACAACAACCATGTTCAAAGTCACTTGAATCCCCTTTCTTCCCCATTCTGATGCTCGGTTTGAACTTCAGCAAGTTGTCTTCAGCACGTCTAGATGCCTAATTGCATTAAGCTGCTGCCATGTGCATGGGTGATTTGCAATTTGTGTTACCAAGCAATTGAACAGATCTACCTAATAAGGTGGCCTGTGCGTGTACTGTATATACATAGAGGGAAAACGTATTTGAACCCCTTCTGATGGTCGGTTTATTGTAACAGTAAGAGACAGAATAACAACAAAATATCCAGAAAAACCCATTTCAAAAAAAGTTATAAATTGATTTTCATTTTAATGAGTGAAATAAGTATTTGACCCCTTCGCAAAACATGACTTAGTACTTGGTGGCAACGGCCTTGTTGGCAATCACAGAGGTCAGACGTTTCTTGTAGTTGGCCACGAGGTTTGTACATCTCAGGAGGGATTTTGTCCCACTGCTCTTTGTAGATCTTCTCCTCTCTTCATTAAGGTTTCAAGGCTGACGTCTGGTAACTCGAACCTTCAGCTCTCTCCACATATTTTCTATGGGATTAAGATCTGAAGACTGGCTAGGCACTTAATGTGCTTCTACTTGAGTCACTCCTTTTTTGCCTTGGTCGAGTGTTTGGGTCATTGTCATGCTGGAATACCCATCCATGACCCACTTTCAATGCCCTGGCTGAGGGAAGGAGGTTCTCACCCAAGATTTGATGGTACATGGTCCATCGTCCCTTTGATGCAGTGAAGTTGTCCTGTCTCCTTAGCAGAAAAACACCCCCAAGTCATAATGTTTCCACCTCCGTGTTTGATGGTGGGGATGGTTTTCTTGGGGTCATAGGCAGCATTCCTCCTCCTCCAAACACGGACAGTTGAGTTGATGCCAAAGAGCTCGATTTTGGTCTCATCTGACCACAACACTTTCACCCAGTTCTCCTCTCAATCATTCAGATGTTCTTAAGCAAACTTCAGATGGGCTGTACATGTGCTTTCTTCAGCAGGGGGACCTTGCGGGTGCTGCAGGATTTCAGTCCTTCAGGGCGTAGTGCGTTACCAATTGTTTTCTGCCCCAGCTGCCTTGAGATCATTGACAAGATTCTCCCATGTAGTTTTGGGATGATTCCTCACCGTTCTCATGATCATTGAAACTCCACGGGGTGAGACCTTGCATTGAGCCCCAGACCAAGGGAGATTGACAGTAATTTTGTGTTTCTTCCATTGTGGAATAATCGCACCAACTGTTGTCCCCCTCTCACCAAGCTGCTTGGCAATGGTCTTGTAGCCCATTCCAGCTTTGTGTAGGTCTATGGTCTCATCCCTGACATCCTTGGACAGCCTTTGGTCTTGGCCCTGGTGGAATCTGATTGATTGATTGCTTCTGTGGACAGGTGTCTTTAATACAGGTAACAAGCTGAGATTAGGAGCACTCCCTTTAGGCCCCATTCACACAGGGGCGACTGTCGCTCTGACTTGGGTCGCCTCAAGTCGCCCCAAGATGCTTGACATCTGAAATTCAATTGAAATGAATGGGAGCCGTCTTAATGTACGCTACTAAGTCGCTCCGACTTCAGAAAAAAGTTCCTGCACGACTCAAGGCGAATTCTGTCCGACTCGTGCCCATAGAAATCAATGGAAGTCGCCTCCAAGTTGGATCCACATCTTAATGCAAGCGACTTTACAGTGAAAAGAATAGAATTTATGTTTGGGGCAAAGCCCTTCCCTCCCTCCTCTGATTGGCCACAGGCAAAGTTGCCTGGCATAAGTCGCATTGTAAGTCGCGCCGAAGTCACGCTGAAAGTCGCACTGCAATTGCCTAGCAAAGTTGTGTCAAGTCGGATCGCCCCTGTGTGTATGCAGCCTTAAGAGAGTGCCCCTAATCTCAGCTTGTTACCTGTATAGAAGACACCTGGGAGCCAGAAATCTTGCTGATTGTTAGGGGATCAAATACTTATTTCACTCATTAAGCACTTCAGATCTGCGCTATAGCCGATTGACGGCTACAGGTGGATCTGAATTGCCAGGGCGCCGTCATTTGACGTCCGCCCCTTTGCCCGCTCCAGGCGCTCCCTCGCAGCCGCCACCGGCCAGACGTGATCTACCAGTCACTTTGCCGCGATCGACTGGTAGATCGTGGCCCACGGGTTTCCGACCCCCGGTCTAGAGGGTATTAGGTATGTCTAGTCTGAGTTTTGTATGAACTTAGGAACCTCCTTTAACAGAAGGAAATGGCAACTTGTCATTGGATGATATTATATTAGTTTACAAATCATTTTGGTCTTGAGGAAGATCTCTCTTAAAGAAGAATTGCAATAAAAAAAAAAGCTTATGAAAAGATAAAAGAAAAAGCAGCCTATGTTTCAATACTCACTCATCAAGAGTTGCCCCTTCCAGTACCATCACAAGATCCCCTCAGTCATCCAGGTTGAATGACAGCCTGCATCAGTGATTGTAAAAATATTTTTTTACAATGACAAACATGTTATACTTAATATGCAATATACAATTGTTTTGCACAGATCAGCCCTGATCCTCCCCTTCTACGGTCCCCTGCCGGCGCTCCTGGCCCCTCCCCCTGCCAAGTGCCCCCATAGCAAGCTGTTTGCTATGGGGGCACTTGTACAAGCTCGATCCCAAGCCACACTGTGTTTCTGCCCCACCCCATGCTCTCCACTGGCTCCCACTACTATCAATTACAGTCAGAGAGCCAATCAGGAGACTGAGGGGGTAGGGCTGGGCTGGCTCTGTGTGTGAATGGGTTTGGGAACACATCTGCTTCAGTGCCCCCAGGGCAAGCTGCTTCCTGTGGGGGCACCCAGCAGGAGGGAGGAGCCAGGAGTGCCGGTGGGGGTCCTGAGCAGAGGAGGATCAGGGCAGCTCTGTGCACAACCACTGCACAGAGCAGGTAAGTATAACATGTTTGTTATTTTTAAAAGCAAGGCTTTAATATTGCTTTAATGCATAGAATGTGACTTCTGATCTCTTCTGGAAATTTGGGGCAAAATAATAAAGATCAGATTTAGAATGAAGGGGTTTTGCTGGATGTTGAGAGGAGTCAGTAGGTTTCTTATTGCTCTGTCCCACTAATATATATTTTTTCAGTGTTGTATTGAATTGCATCCAGAATTGCGGCAAAACGTAGAACACGGTTGCGATGACACTATTACTTAAAGTGTTACTAAACCCACAACAGGAAAATCATTGTGTAAATGCAGTAAAGCATGCTTGTTATACTCACTGTGGAACCTAAGGAGTTAATCCTCCGCACTGTGTAAAAAGGCTGTTTGATCCTGTCCTCTCTTATCCTCCCCTTCTTTAACTGACCCCAACCCATCACTTGATAGTACAGAACAATGGGAGTCAAGCTGCACATGCTCAGTTTGGTGTGTATTGCTGGAGGGTGTTTTTTTTATTTTTTATTTTTTCTGGAAAAGTGCATGTGATCAGCACAGGACCAATCAGCACTGTCCAGACAGTATCAGGGGAGAATAAAAACCCTTCCTACAAGCTTAACCAGACACTGATAGAAGTAACAATACTCCAATATGCTGCTGATGAGAAAAGGTATTTAGCAGTTTATATTTACTAAAATAGTTGCATTTCCATGTTCTGTGTACTGTGAGAGACCAGATATAGAGAATGCAGGGTCCTGGGTTTAGTAACACTTTACTAGCACCCCAAATATCTAGATACAAATCGCGGTAAAATTGCGTCAGAAATCACGACCTCAAATGCTTCTGGCTCTGTGCCAAGATTTGGTACATGAGCTTCTTTTTGCCCGTTTTTGGAGCGGAGGGAGACACATTCAAATGAATGGTGCTGCTTCAATAACGCGTAAGTAAAAAACAGAAAAAAAAAGGTAAAACAAATGAGCCGCTGCAGCTGTCGCTGCAAATTGCTCATGAGTGCATGGAGCCTAAAGTCTCGTACATGTGGTTTGACAGTCGTACGACCGAACGGACCAAATCGTATATTGGATCATGTAACTTGCATACAAGCCGAGCATAGTGACGTGTTATGAACGTATAAAGAGAAAGTTCAGGTGCATGTAGTTTGTGAATTAGGAACGAACGGACACTTACGGGTGTTCCTGACTTCTGAGCATGCGTGTTTTGCACAGTACAACTTGTTGGACCAACTTCTCTGTACACACGATACAACCATCGTACGACCGCTTGTTGGTACAACCAAAGTTTTCTAGTCTGCTCATACAACCTCTGTTGTACGACCGGCATACTCAAGCCTCGTACACACGGTTGGACGGTTGTACGACTGAACGGACAAAATCGTATGTTGTATCTCGCGTACTGACATACACGTTATAAACGTATAAAGAGAAAGTTCAGGTGCATGTAATTTGTGTCCGGCCGTTCCTGACTTCTGAGCATGCGCGCTTTGCACAATACAACTTGTTGGACCAACTTCTCTGTACACACGATACAACGGTTGTATGACTGCTTGTTGGTACAACCAAAGTTTCTAGTTTGCTCATACAACTCCTGTCGTACATCGGCTGTTCTAATCGCCCGTACTAACGGTCGGATTAGCATACAACGGTCGTTCGTACCACCTGTTGTATACGATCTTCAAACCGCGTGTATGAGGCTTTAGGCTGTTCTAATTGCGCATACTAACGGTTGGATAATCATAAAACGAGCGGTCGTACAACCGTTTGCATACGACCGTCGAACCATGTGTACTTTACACTTGGATTGGAAAAACATCCTCTAAACTGCAATTATCTGAAGTCAAATTGTGCTGGACTCCACTTCTTATTGAAGACTTAAGCTGCCTGTGGATGGCGCCAAGTCAGCAGATGACCATAATTACTGGACAGACTCCATCTAAGGAGATAAGTCAATGCATACGATGGCATTTGAAACATTTACAGTTTAGGGAATGTAAAACCATCTCTACTTTTCCCTTGTTTGGCGGTCTGTCCGGTTTAAAAGTAGCTCTGCATATAAAACTGCCTCTAATATTGCATTTTATCATTAACTTTTACTAATATTATCACAAGACAGGTGAAGGGGGAGATTTGTGTAAAAGGGCATCGGTATTCAAGTGCCCATAGGGTGGCATGATGTCTAAATACAGCACTCAAGTGATTCTTTAAGAATAATAAGCCCTACAATATCAACTATTCTTAGAATAGATTTCCTGTTGAAATCTTTTGTGATGTAAATGTTGTAAAAAGTTTTTTATGCTGTCTCTGAGACGTCTAATACCCTCTCATAGTGTATCATATGCGATACTTGGGAGAAGAATGTATAATTAATTTATGCAAATGAAATCGCTGTATTCACCTAGCCTGACAATGTACAGTACATTTGCTAAGTGATGCAGAGGGAGATATTGTTCTAACTTAATGACATAGACATAATCCGAGCAGTGATATGCAATAATAGAATACCCTGACTGCTGCCAAAATAAATTAAGAAATAAATGTAAGACTTTTTTTTACGACAGGTACGCTATATACAAGTGATGCGTCAGTCTCCAAGGTAATAATGTTATAAATAACTGGAGATAGATATTAGACATTGGTCAAGGGTGTGGATGTGATGCAACTACTAAAATAACTTTTTTATGTAATATAAATTGTTAGTTCATCCAAGCGTGCAGGTTTATGCCAGTAGAGGAGAGTAGGTAGGAAAATTCAGGAGCTAGCTTAGTTATTGGGATAATTATTATAATGTCCAATTACTAGTTCCCCAGAGAATAGTTGGCTGGCCATTCCCTAGCCACTTAACAACCGGGCCTGTTTTTTGGGTTTGGTGGTTATGAGTTAAAAACATGTTTTTTTGCTGTAAAATTACTTAGAACCCCCAAACATTATATATTGTTTTTTTTCTAACACCCTAGAGAATAAAATGGCAGTCATTGCAAAACTTTATGTCACACCGTATTTGCGCAGCGGTCTTCCAAGCGTGCTTTTTTTTAAAATAAATTCAGTTTTTTTAGTTAAAAAATAAGAAAACAGTAAAGTTAGGCCATTTTTTTTCCATATTGTGAAAGATAATGTTATGCCAAGTAAAATGATACTCAACATGTCATTCTTCAAAATTGCGTCCGCTTGCAGAATGGCGACAAACTTTGGCACTTAAAAATCTCCATTGGCGACGTTTAAAAAATTCTACAGGTTAGCAGTTTTGCGTTACAGAGGAGGTCTAGTGCTAAAATTATTGCTCTCACTCTAACGATTGCGGCGATACCTCACATGTGTGGTTTGAACACCGTTTACATATGTGGGCGGGACTTACGTATGCGTTCGCTTCTGCACGCAAGCTCGCGGGGACGGGGCGCTTTAAATTTATTTATTTTTTTATTTAATAATTTATTTTGCTTTTTACTTTTTATTTTTACACTGTTCTTTTTTTCAAAAATTGATCACTTTTATTCCTATTACAAGAAATGTAAACATTCCTTGTAATAGAAAAAAGCATGCCAGGACCTCCTAAATATGAGATCTGGGGTCAAAAAGTCCTCACATCTCATATTTACATTAAAATGCAAAAAAAAAAAAAAAATTTTGAAATAAAATGACAGAAAAAAAAAAAAGACCGTTGGGCGCACGTGACTTCTGACGTCATTTCCGCCCCGCCCCGCCGTGTTATGGAGCAGAGTGAGCGACTTCAGCCACTCAGTCGGCTCACAGACACTGGGGGGACGGATCCGATCATCTCCGCCGCTGCCGGCGGGTCCGGTAAGCGGCGGAGATGACAGGAAAGCGGCGGGAGGGGGGAGCACCTCTCCCGTCGCTGATAAAAGTGATTTTGCGGCGAATCCGCCACTAAGACCACTTTTATCCTGTCCGGCTGAAAAAAACGATGTCTGAATGGTGCCTGCAGCTGCAGGCACCATTCAGATATCACCACTCAAACCCGAGGATGTCATATGACGTCCTTGGTGGGCAAGTGGCTAGTGATTGGGTGGCATTGGTAACACCAATCAATTTTGGTTTTTGGTGCTGTTGTCGCTGCCACTATGTGAATATTGGTTTTCAAGATAGAAATTACACTTGACTCTCAAAGAGACAGCTTGACAAGCTCCAGGAGGGCTTTTTTTGACCAGAGAAAACTTAAAGCGGTAGTAAACCCATCCATTTAACAGTTTAAAAATCGGTTACATTTCCGGCACGTAACACTCCCATTGGTTGTGCTCTAAATCAAACTGTCAAACCATCCAATGGCTGGTGTCATAGCTGATCACATGTGCGGCATCACGGCAGTTGGATATTAACCACTTCAATACCGGGCACTTAGAACACTTCCTGCCCAGACCAATTTTCAGCTTTCAATGCTGTTGCGATTCGAATGAGAATTGCGCGGTCGTGCGACGCTGTACCCAAACAAAATTTTTATCATTTTGTTCCCACAAATAGAGCTTTCTTTTGGTGGTATTTGATCGCCTCTGCGTCATTTCTGATCACCGCTATAAACAAAAAAAGACAGAAAATTTTGAAAAAAAAAAACATTTTTCTTCGTTTCTGTCACAAACATTTGTATAAAGTACATTTTCTCCTTCACTGACGGACACTGATGTGACTACACTGATGGGCACTGATGAGGCTACACTGACAGGCACTGATGAGGCAGTACAGATTGGCACTGATGAGGTGGCACTGATAAGGTTGCACTGATGATGGGGCAAATATGCAGCACTGATGGGCGGCACTGACAAGCAACACTGACGGGCACTGATACGTGGCACTGATATGCGGCACTGATGGACACTCCTAGGCGGCACTGATAAGTGGCACTGGGCACTGATGGGCACTGATAGGGGGCACTTTTAGGTGGGCACTGATAGGTGGCACAGGTGGGCACTGATAGGTGGCGCAAGTGGGCACAGGTGAGCACTTATAGGTGGCAGTGGTGGGCACTGGTGCAACAAGCACTGTTAGGGATGGCACTGGCAGGCATCATACATGGGCACAGTGCCATCCCTACAGTGCATAATATTGCCCTTACCTGGTGGTCTAGTGGGGGCTCCCTGGTGGTCCTGGGCGGCCTCTGTGTGATTCCCCTGGTGGTCCTGGGCAGCCTCCTTGTGATGTCCGGGGGGGGGGGCTCCCTGGTGGTCCTGATCCGGCTCCCTGGTGGTCCAGTGGGGTGATCCTGAGGGTGACTGCTCTGATAAAAGTTCAGCGCAGCCCCCCCCCCCCGGTCAGGAGAGCAGCTGATTGGCTCTCCGCTGCTCAGGTCTGCAGACCTGAGCAGAGGAAAAGCCGATAAACGGCTCTTCCTATTTACACTGTGATCAGCCGTGATTGGTCACGGCTGATCACATGGTAAAAGGCTTCGGATCGGTAATGCTGTGGGTCAGACTGACCCACGGCACCACCGATTGCCACGATGCGCGCCCCAACGTCAATAGACGTCCAGTCAGGATAATGAACCCCCCTCCCGGACGTCATTTGTCAATGCGCCGGGCGGGAAGTGGTTAAACAGAGGCCAAGATGGCAGCTTCCTTGGCTGAAAATGATAGGAGGGTTTACTACCACTTTAAAGTGATATTAAATCGTATGTTACCCTAAAAAAAAAAAAAAGGATCCTGTTCCCTTAACCACTTCAGCCCAGAAAGGATTTACCCCCTTCCTGACCAGAGCACTTTTTGCGATACGGCACTGCGTCGCTTTAACGGACAGTTGCGTGGTCGTGCAACGTTGTGCCCAAAACAAAATTGACATCCTTTTTTTCCCACAAATAGAGCTTTCCTTTGTTGGTATTTGGCCACCTCTGCGGTTTTTATTTTTTTGCGCTATAAACAAAAAATAGCGACATATTTTGAAAAAAAAAACAATATTTTTAACTTTTTGCTATAATACATATCCAAAAAAATATAAAAAATAAATTTATTCATCAGTTTTGGCGGTTCTTACAAACAAAGAGCGACAATTTTGAAAAAAAAAAAACATTTTTTTTTTTTTTACTTTTTGCTATAATAAATTACCAAAAAAAAAAAAAAAACAATATAAAAATAACAAATTTATTCCTCAGTTTAGGCCGATACATATTCTTCATATTTTTGGCAAAAAAAAAACGCAATAGGCAGCGCACCCTCTACAGTCTCTTAAAGCGACGCTGTACAGCTATGGTGATTAGTGTTGAGCGAACCCGGACTGTAACGTTCGGGTCCGTACCGAACTTTAGGGTGTCCGTGGCACGGACCCGGACCCGGACATTTCAAAAATCGTTCGGGTTCGGTCCGGGGTTCTGCTATTTTACTCCACGTGTTGAGAAGCTGCAGGGCAGCCAATCAACAAGCGTTTCACTGGTTTGCCCTTAGAAGCCATCACAGCCATGCCTACTAATGGCATGGCTGTGATTGGCCGGTGCATCATGTGACCCAGCCTCTTTATAAGCTGGAGTCACAGTGCTGCAGTCACATGCTCCTTGGGTTAGTATAGGGAAAGGTAGCTGACGGCGTGAGGGACAGATTTTAGCCATTTTAAGACCTGATCCTGCATCCTGAGATAGATTACTTTACTACTGCTGTCTGTGCTGTTGCTCTGAGGACAGATAGCAGAAATTAGAGATTTCACATAC
>BLSH010145660.1:2321683-2348460 GCA_018402905.1 Glandirana rugosa | reverse complement strand
GTTCTAACAATCAACTCCAAGTCCCCCCCCCCCCCCTTTTGGATTTTAAGCTGAACCTCAACTAACAATCTTGTCTTGAATTGTAGTATAACTGTTATACCATATATGCTGTCTCCTTTAATCCAGAAAAAAGCTAAACTTTTGTAGGAAATGTTGAGATTTGCATATAACTTCAAGTGCCATATAATATCAAAATCTAAAAATTCTACTACTGTGGCAGTCTCCGGACCATGTTTTGGGGATTTTTAATTTAGTAATGGATACTGGAGTGACTCTGTACACTAAGAGTTTTGAAGCCATTATTCAGAGTGTTGGGATTGTTACTCTGAAAGTAACTTCTGCTAAAGGCAATCTTTCTTGGCATGCTTAGTCTGAATTGTCCAGGTTTGTGACAAGTTTTTGTAATGGAAAACAGTGTGGACTTTTATTTAAAAGGCGTCAGCTAGGTTTCCTGGCTAATTAACAGTTTAGTGATTGATTTCACTTGCTGCCTAGAATTGCTCTTTAATGTAATTACGATAAATTGCTCATTATAATGCTGTTCGCTGTATGCAAAAGAAGCCATCAGAGAACAGAGCAGATTATATGGGTTCCGGTCCCTTGCTTAAAGCCTAAGTTTAGTTGTTTTGTTTTTTTAAAATCCGCACAAGGGACATTACGTACAGTCAATGCAATGTGTTCTCTGTACTGCTGGATGTGGATTTACTTGACAACCTCTTCCTCTACCCTTGCCCCCATAATCACCCAGTGCCATAGAGCGTAATAAAGCAGAGAAACCTATCATATGCACTTATTAAGAGTGTTGAGTATGCCAGCCTGTTCCGCCTCCCTCCTCCATTCATAGAAGCAGTGCTAAAGCTTCTATGAATGAAAATTATCTCTGAATGGAGGAGGGGGGGGGCTTTCATTCATCTGCACAACTTCAATTCATAGATTGTTTTTCATTAATGGAAGCTAGAGTACAGCTTTTATGAACAGAGGAGGCGAGTGGAAATCACAGGCATAGTTGGCACTCTTGATGAGTCCATATGGCAAGTCCTTCTGCTCGATCAGCCTCCATGGCTTTAAATACTATTTCTCTACAAAAACTCATTTGTGATGATTAATATCCTTCATTTGGGAAATGTGGAGTCATTATTTGTGTTGGGCTTTTTCACAATGAATAAAGCCCAGTCACGCAGATAGACAGTCCCTGAAAACCTCAAATGTCATAACTGCTAGCATCCAGTTGGGAAATGTGAGGACATTCTGTGCATTGGGCTTTTTCACAATAGTTTAAGCCCAATGTTGCTGAGAGAACCTTCCTGAAAACCTCACATCGCCATTGATAGCTTCCAGTTGGGTAATGTAGCGGCATTCTTTGCATTGAACTGTTGGACAATTAATGAAGTCCAGGCTGGCAGAGAAAGACTACTTCTGTGCCTTCAGTTGACCTACTGTATTTCTATAACACCAACAGCTATTTCCAGAAATGATTCCCATCATTCTGTAGCTGCAGAATCACTCGCACACTACAGAATTTGCTTAGATGAAAGCCAATTAAACTACCACTTTGCCTTCGCAATATGTCCTTCATGAGTCCTTCATGAGATGTAGTGCTATGGAGTAAGGAAGAACATAAAAAAAATGTGATTATTAGTCAAAAAAGTTAAAGTGGTTGTAAAGTCAGAGCAGGATAACTGCCAGTCAGTTGCGGCTGGTGAAGTTTTAGGATGGGGGTGCGCCAGACCCTATCCTTCCTTTTTGACCCCTCCCATTTCTCATAAGCCCCACCCCTTATAAAATCCACCCACTCCTTCCCCTATTCGCCTCACAGATCAGGGTATATAGCTCAGCATTACAAATCAGGGTATATAGCTCAGCATTACAAACCAGGGTATATAGCTCAGCCTCACAGTTCAGGGTATATAGCTCAGCCTCACAGATCAGGGTATATAGCTCAGCCTCACAGATCAGGGTATATAGCTCAGCCTCACAGATCAGGGTATATAACTCAGCTTTACAGATCAGGGTATATAGCTCAGCAGTACAGATCAGGCTATATAGCTCAGCATTATATATCAGGGTATATAGCTCAGCCTCACAGATCAGGGTATATAGCTCAGGAACTTTAAAGTGAAAATAGCGAAAATCAATTCGCTATTGTCACACACTTGGGTGGGATCGGGGCACCGTCCATTCTCGCCATAGAAATTCATGCACCCGGAGTCCTGAAAGGGGCCGGGCGCATGGGAGGGGCAGCAGTAGTAATAGGGGGGCGGCACCCGTGCACCCTCAATTCACAGGCCACCACTGCTGCCAGCCCCTCTGTTATACCAAGGTATATTACACAGTGTAAATGTTCGTTTAAAATGATACTGATAAATACCTTATTTCAGATTACCTCTGTGTGGTCACGTGACTGAGATCCCCCTCTGATGTCAGCCAGGAGGTCACATGACCGCTGCGCTGTCCGCTCAGCCCCTAGAGCTGTAGTGCTTGGATCGGGGAGGAGAGCGACAGGAGGTCACATGACCGCACAGAGGCGATCTGAAAAAAGGTATTTAGCGACATAATTTTCGACAAACATTTACACTGTGTAGTATAACTTGGTATAACAGAGGGGCTAGCAGTAATCCTACTCTGACTTTGCTGCCAGCTACTAATAGCAGCAGGAGGGGAGAGGTGGGGCGGGGAGGAGGCCGCTCACACACAGGAGCTGACAGGCTGACTGGGGGGGAGAGGGGAGAGACTGTGGGATGACAGAGGCATGTATACTGACCACGGTATAATGGATCAGCAGCCATGATTACCGTGGTCAGTCTACATAGGGGGCCACAGGAACAGCCAGGTTTTTTACAGCATAGAAAGGGACAGATTAGACAGCAAAAGAACTATGCTGTTTAACAACCTCTTTAAGAACCCAAAAGAATAGTGCATAAATGCAGATGGAACACAGAAATTGCAAAAAATATGTTGATATGGTTTCTAAGTGAACCAAGGTGCTGCAAGGCATCAGTGTAACCACCCTTTTATAAAATTAAATGGTCTCCATTTATGTTAATCCTGTACACTCACCTTATTCCAACAGTGGTTCTTGCTGAACCGTATCTTCTGTTATTCTTAGTCATTTATTGGTTAATGAGGATGAGTACTGAAAGGTCTAAAAACAGTGGTTAACTCCCACTGGTCCTGTAATCAGCTTCACTCTTCATTTTTTAGCATCTAATTTGCACCTCTTGCGTTAGAATGATCTGGCCTAGCAGCAGGAGATCTATTCCTGTAATAAACACTTTTGTGTCTGTAGCAATTATCTCAGGTATATGTAACATCCCACTGTACTGTTATCTAAATCAACTCAGCTCTGTAAAAATAGAAAGTGTACTTGTGAAATCTGGGCTACTAAATGCGCCCTTTATCTCTGTGATCTGTGTCAGCAATTACGAGTTTGTCATATACAGTAGCAAAGAATAGAAAGCAATGTACAGTACAGGAATTAAAGTGGGATATGGCAGCTGCCATTGATTACTTTTTTTCACAAGTGCACGGGCATCCTCTGCAGCCCTAAAAACAGATTGGTAGCTAAAAAAAAATGTAAAAAATAAAACAAAACATTTTCTTTCCTTTTTTATATATATATATATATATTTTTTTTTATAACACTGCCTGCTGCACATTTAAAATGCATACTTGCACATTATAGCAAGTGCATCCTTTGGTTACATTGACCTCTGAAAGAGGCAGTACACCTGTATGTAGCAATTCCAGGTCAGTGATTTACAAGGTAATAAGCTCAGGGTAAGGATGCAGCCTTGGAACTCAAATATTTATCTCATCTTAGCTTAAAGGGTAACTCCACTTTCGTGGAAAAAATAATATAGCATATACAATTGTGGTACAAGTCATATTGTAATTGAATGTTATTAAAATGACTTTTCCTTTCCAATTCGCAGCTCTGTAATTTTATGTAAAATTCAATATGCCAACCTGGAGGCGTTCTGTACACAGATGGTGTAGAGCAGTGGTTCTCAACCCTGTCTTCAAGTACCCCCAACAGGCCATGTTTTCAGGTTTTCCTTTATCTTGCACAGGTGCTTTAAATCAGAGTCAATGGCTTGGTATTTTCGACTGCTATTTTATCTAAGAGAAATTCCAAAAACATGGCCTGTTGGGGGTACTTGAGGACAGGGTTGAGAACCACTGGTGTAGGGAACACCCCCCGGATATGTAATTTCCTGCTTGTATGTATGGTAGGCTCACTGATTCTAACAGAAGTTTGCACTAAGATACAAGTCAGGTAGGAATCTGCAACAAGGTTTGTTGAAATCCCCGAAATGTTCCCCAAAAGGGAATGTCTTTTTCTCAACAAAAATTAAGCCTGGCACACACTAGTAGTTTTTTTTTTGTTCAACTTATCAGGGCTAAACGAAAAAACTGATAGCTCAGGAGGAGCCACTGTACTAACAATTCAATGTTAGCACAGCGATCTCCCCTGCTGTTTTATTGTGTTCTGATAGGGGGACGCAGAACACTCTAGTCTATTCAGGAGCCAATTGACAGACCTTTTTCGATCATGGAGCTTCAATAGAACCCCGCCGAATGCCTGGCTTCTGTTGGACCAGCTGCAGTACACACGGGCTAAATGTCGGCCAGTTTCTATTGAACTGGTCGATGCCGCCCAACATTCAGCTTGTGTGTACGGGGCTTTACTCTTTAACCGCTTAAGGAGCACCCCACATACATATACTGCAGCAGGGCAGCCCTTAAGCGCAAAATCATGTACCGGTACATGATTTCCTTCTTTGGCTCTGGGTTGCGTGCTCGTGCCGCTGGAGCCCTGCTCCCCCCGTGATTGGACACAGCAGGAGCCAATCAGCAGTGATCATTCAGAGAGACGCAGAACAGCCTATGTAAACAAGACAGGCGACTTTTCTGCCAGAGGGCAAAATGGAGATCTTGTGTTTTTGCTAAACAGATCATGGATCTCTGTTTTCCTTTAGTCAAAGCACATCCCCCACTGTTAGAAAACACCCCCTAAGGACACATTTAACCCTTTGATTACCCCTGATGTTAACCCCTTCCCTGCCGTGTCATTTATACAGTGACAGTGTATTTGTTTTTAGCACTGATCCCTGTATTGGTGTCACTGGTCCCAAAAAAGTGTCACTTAGGGGTTTATTTACTAAGGCAAATCCACTGTGCACTACAAGTGTGCTGCAAGTGCACTTGGAAGTGCAGTCACTGTAGATCTGAGGGGAAGATCTGAAATGAGGGGAAGCTTGGCTCATTTTTATCATCCAATCATGTGCAAGCAGAAATATTGTTTTTTTTCTCAAAATTGTCAACCTTTTTTTAGTATATAGTGCAAAAAATAAAAACCGCAGAGGTGATCAAATACCACCAAAAGAAAGCTCTATTTGTGGGGAAAAAATGATATTGATTCTATTTGCCTACAGGATTGCACGACCGCGCAATTGTCAGTTAAAATAATATAGTGCCATATTGCAAAAATGGCCTGGCCAGGAAGGGGGTAAAAGCTTCTGGGGTTGAAGTGGTTAAAGTAGATGCAAACCCAATCACTATGGTAATGCCATTTCAGACATAGTTTTCAGTGTTTTTAAAGTGGTTGTCAAGTCATGACAACCACTTTAAACTACAGGTAAGCCTACAATAAGGCTTACCTGTAGGCCCGGGAAATATCTCCTAAACTTGCACCGTTTAGGAGATATCCCCTGTATCTGAATGTGCCGACGTCATCGACACATGCGCACTGAAGAATCGGCACCCTGTATTCATGCCGTAAATGACGGCTCCCGTGCGCATGCATGGGAGTGACGTCAGCGCGGCTCCGCCAATCACAGCACTGGAGCCCGTGCTGTGATTGGACGGAGCCACAGACCTGAAAGAACGATGCCGCCGGTCACAGCAGTGTGCCGAGACTGCTGCAACAGCTTCGTTCTGAGGTAAGTGTTTCATAATGAGCTAGTATGCGCTGCATATTAGCTCATTATGCCATTGCTTTGCAGGGTTTTTTTTTGTGGGGGGTAGGGGGCGGCTTTAAGACCACTTTAAATGTTCAATGATCATTAAAAAAAAAAAATGCATGTAGTCCTGCCATAAAGCTCTTGTTCAGATACTTTTTAAACTCTCCCTGTTTTTCCCTATCTCTACCACTGCCTTACAATTGGCCCGCTACTGTGATATGTAACCGTATTATTCAATGGCGAGGAACAGTAGTGGAATTTTGGGGTGTTCTAGAACGGGGTCTCCAAACTACGGCCTGCAGGCTACTTCCAGCCATATTTTTCAATGGTGAGGAAAGGGAGTGGACTTTTTGGCTATTCTAGAACCAGGGTCTGCAAACTACTGCCTGTGTGCCACATGCAGCAGTATTATTCAATGGTGAGGAAAGGGAGTGGACTTTTTGGGTATTCTAGAACTGGGTCTCCAAACTACGGCCTGCAGGCTACTTACAGCCATATTTTTCAATGGTGAGGAAAGGGAGTAGATGTTTTGGCTATTCAAGAACCAGGGTCTGCAGACGACTTCCTGTGGGCCACATGCAGCCGCATTATTCAATGTTGAGGAAGTGGACTTTTGGACTATTTTAGAACAGGGGTCTCAGAACTATAACCTGTGGGCCACATCCAGCCAGCCACAAGATTTTACTTGACCAGTGACTCTGATGTGATGGGGGGGCTTCTGATTGGAAAGGGAAATTCTGATGTGAAGGGAGGGGAGCTTTGATGTGATGGGAGGCTCCCATGTGTGGGGCAGTGGCTTTGCTATTAAAGGGGCACCTTAATGCGATGGGGGCTTCTGATCTGAAAGGAGGACTCTGATGGAAAGGGAGATTTTTATATGAAAGGAGGAACCTGATGTGGTGGTGGTGGGGTGCAAAAGGGGGGACTTTTAATGTGTAGACCCCTGTTCTAGAATATACTTGTAATGAGTGTAATCACATGGGGATGTTTGCTATGCACTGAGAGTGTCATTGTAATAGGACATTATGCCCAGAGGTAAAAATTTAACCTCATTGCCTTTTAGGGCCGGCATCAAAATGTGGTGCAGAAATGGCTCATTCCCTGTGTATTTTCCACACTGAAGGTGAATGTGCTGCCCTTACAATCTGCATTTAGGTCCCAATGCTTTGTTAATGACATGTCAAACGCGGTGCATTTGTGGCCAAAAAAATTGCATGGTACTGCAATTGGTGCAGTGCATTCCAAAAAAGTTGAGCTTACATTACTTTTTCCAAGTTCCAGTGCATTTTGCAGATCATTCAAATGAATGGGCTGGCAAAACCAGACCGCACTGTTAATTGCGGGAACACACAAGAACATGTAGGAACGTGCACATTCCAGTGTGAACCAACTGAGATATTGTACACTGCTGGCCATTGGGCCATACCATCATTGTCATGGGCCAATTAGAAATGTGTGGGCACCAAGAGGTAGTGGCAAGCTTCAACTCTATCCAGGACAACAGAAGCTCCAACTTCCATCAGACGTTTCTAGCTGTATGCCTGTTTCAGGTCACACATAACACAATTACTATTTTCACACATTTTACTTTACAAAACTGAGGAAGCATTGTAGATTATTATGTTAAAGTGTCATGTTTTCCCATTAAGGGAGATCTGTCCCCGAAAAAGAGTGCTTTGACATGCAACAGCATGTGTCCAATTGTAATGATGAATTCAGTTTCAACATCACTATTGAGAATAATGATTTCCAGTTTCCAAGGCTTCAGAAACAGATTTGAATTTTACCACCTTTGATGTGACTCTCTCTGCCCATTAACGATGCTGCATATATAAATAAAAGGAATATGTCTTATTTTTATGCTTATGATTTAGGGCAAGTGTCCATGGGCTTTTGTTCGCTTCAGAACCTCTTTTCTTCCCATACATTCCATGTATTATATGGGAATGCAAAAGTAGCAGAAGCAGATCAACTCGCTCATTTATCGAATTCTGGAAGATCTCAGAAGATGTAAAAAAATATGCTGCCTTGAAGGCCATCAACACAGGACCTTATGGAAACTTGGATAGTAAAAAACATATGCATAACTTCCACAGAGTACAACATACAATGGGTATCTGGGATTTTTAAGGCACAAAATACAAAATAAAAAAACATGGTAAAAAGAATAAAAACAACATTGATAAAAACACTAGCTGAGCTAACAAAAATATCACTCATCTCCCATGTATACATCCTCCATGTTAGACATACAACACAAGTATGGTAATCTCCATGAAAGTTGTCCATGAATGTTTCCTTAATATCTAAACCCCCACCTATTTGGGAAATACACGTTTAGGCCAAAGTATGTAGGCAAATGACACACCCCTACAAAATGTGTATGTTGACCACAAAGAATTAATACACGATCAAAAAGAAAAAAAGGATTGGATAAATCCACTAAAGGATCCACGCTACCCCCCCGGGCGGGAGACGGATGGGAAGGAGGCGATCAGTGACCAAAGTGGTGCTAGATTGGGGATAGGACTCCTGGCAGCTTAAAGTGGCTGTTGGTGCCCCTCCACCTGCTGCTCCTCGCTTCAGTTTGCCAAGGAAGAGCCAAGGCCGCTGCTTCTCCTCCCGGCTGAACAGGCGTTACTTCTACTCCCGGCCGAACAGGAAGTGTGTCCAGAGACCTGACTGGCCGGGAGTCCTAAGACTCCCTGGCCAATCGGGTATCAGGGCCCACTTCCTGATTGGCCTGGAGGAGAAGCAGAAAGACATTAGCGAATATTAATTCACTAATGTCATCCAAATCATTGCACGGTGCAGGTAAGTATAACATGTTTGTTATTTGTAAAAAATAAAAAAATACCTTTAATATCACTTTAAGAGTGAGCATTAGAGAGGCTAAACAAGGTTAGAGAAGGGGCTGGGATGCAGTAGTGCTAGAATCATGTGGAAGACTATTCAATTAGCCACAGGTTATAAAAAAAGACAGGGTTATGTGAGGGAAGGGGAGGACTCTCTACCAGAAGGATTAAAAAGATTCTATGCCCGTTTTGATCAGTTAAATGATGATGTGATTACTGAATTGTCTATCCTACCCGGGGATTTTCCTCTTAAGATTTCTGTTCAGGATGTGCGTTTAGGCTTGCTAAGAGTTAACAAGAGCAAAGCTGCAGGGTCTGATAACGTTCTAGGGATTATTTTAAAGAAACGCGCCTATCAATTGGCAGATGCCTTTATGGAAATCTTTAACTCTTCCTTGGAGCAGTGTCTTCCTTATAGGTAGTGCCTTCCTTATAAGTAGTGCCTTCCTTAGAGGTAGTGCCTTCTTACCTGAAATTAATTGTTCCAGTTCCTTAGAAATCGAAATGTTCTTGTCTTTTTAATCCATATTAAAATGTATATTCTGTCAGGGTTGGATAGCTACCAGTTTGCCTTTAGCTAATCGATCCACAGAAGATGCTATTGTACTGGCTTTACTTTCTGCACTGACCCATTTGGAAGGTAAAAACAGTTAGGTTTGTGTGCTTTTTATTAATTTCAGTTCAGTGTTTAAAGGATTTGTAAAGGCAGAAGGTTTTTTTTTATCTTAATGCTTTTTATGCATTAGATAAAAAGCCTTCTGTGTGCAGCAGCCCCCCCCCCCAATACTTTCCTGAGCCCCATCTCTGTCCAGCAATGTCCATGAGTGTCTCAGCCATCTGAGACTCTCCTTCCTGATTGGCTGAGACATAGAAAGTGTGCCATTGGCTCACGCTGCTATCATTCAAAGTCAGTTAGTCAATCAGGAGAGAGAGGGGGCAGGGCAGGGCCGGGCCGCGGCTCTGTGTCTGAATGGATGCAGGGAGCTGTGACTTGGCTCGGGTGCCCCCATAGCAAGCTGCACTCGATAGGAAAGAGGGGCCAGGAGCACAGAAGAGGGACCAGAAAAGAGGAGGATGCGGGCTGCTCTGTGCAAATCCACTGCACAGGGCAGGCAAGTATAACATATTTACTTTTATAGAGAAAAAAAACAAGACTTTACAATCAGATTAATACA
Source organism: Glandirana rugosa (assembly GCA_018402905.1). NCBI lineage: Eukaryota > Metazoa > Chordata > Amphibia > Anura > Ranidae > Glandirana > Glandirana rugosa. The sequence goes on along the minus strand of BLSH010145660.1, from coordinate 2,338,467 downwards.
ATTTTTGCGATGAAATTTGTTGATAATTTCGCTTGGGTTAAGCCCAACCCTTTGTAACTAGATTTTGGATTTCCTGGCCGATAGGCAGCAGAGGGTAATGGTTGGTGGTTGCTATTCATCAACGCTGTCCCTTAGTATGGGGGAGTACTCTGTTCTAAAATTTGCAGATGACACCATGTTAATTGGTAAAATAAGGGATGGTGACAAGGCTACATATCGGCAGGAATTAGGAAACCTAGTAAGTTGGTGCAGAGATAATAATTTAGAGCTAAATGTGGATAAGACAAAGGAAATAATTGTAGACTTTAAGAGACGTAGAGAGAACAGCTATGAGCCAGTTGTGATTGATGGATTGGAGGTTGAGAGGGTACAATGGAAACAATAATAAGGGGGGGATTTGTCATGGACAGGGTACATATCTCGTCTGGTGGGCACGGTTCATGAGAGATTGTTCTTCTTGAAGTAGCTGTGGAGAGCAGGCTTTTCTGAGTGGGTCCTCCTCAGCTTCTATAAGGCTGCCATTGAGTGTGCTGACTTATCACATCTCTCTGTGGCAAGGGTTGTGCACAGTCCATGACAGAAATGCCTTACAGAGGGTGATAAACACAGCGCAGAAGATTAATAAGGGGGTGTTTACTATGCATTGAAGAACTGGGGGAGAGGAGGTGCCTTCAGAGAGCTATTAATATCCTAAAGGATGGCTCCCATCCTGCAAATGCCTTGCTTACAGTCTTTCCCTCTGGCACCCGATTTAGGAGTATTTCCTCCAATACCACCTGGCTGCAAAACAGCTTCTCTATGCAATCTGTACATTTTTTGAATGCTGGAGGCTTTTTAGGGTTAAATTAAAAATGCGTTTTCAGAAGGAAGACATCAATGGCAGCCAATCTGTATCCTTTATTACAAGCCCCAGCAAAATTTATCTTTTAAGCCTAGGTTCACACTGACAGCAGGATTGAAATCGTGTGAGTTCAGCTGAACTCGCATGATTTCATATCCGCATGTCAGTCCGGCTTGGGGGCGATTTCAGAGACAAATGCGGCATTGCACCGATTCGGATGGATGGATTGCCGCCAATTTGGCATGCAATTTGACATGTCAAATCGCATGCCAAATCGCATAAATGTGAGCCTAGGCTTACATTACACCTGTGCAACAATCATGCTGTTTAATCAGCATCTTGATATGCCACACCTGTGAGGCGAATGGATTATCTCGGCAAAGGAGAAGTGCTCACTGACACAGATTTAGACAGATTTGTGAACAATATTTAAGAGAAATAAGCCTTTTGTGTACATAGAAAAAGTCATAGATCTGTGAGTTCAGCTCATGGTAAATAGGGGCAAACACAAAAGTGTTGCATTTATAATTTTGCTCAGTGTACATAATTATGGGATAAAGCATCTCAGCAAGCAAGTTTCCAATTCCGATTTTTTTTTTTTTTTTGCAGCCAAGTTTGCTGAAATCACTTTACTCAGCTGTAATTTAAAAATGTAAACTGTAATTAAAAAGGACCCATCACACAAAACAGAAAACTCCTGAACTAAGTCTCTATAAGTACAATCTACTCCAGCAGAGAACCATAAAATTTAGTTCAAGGTGGAGCCTCTGGGGTTGATTTACTAAAGGCAAATAGACTGTGCATTTTGCAAAATTGCCCTCTGCAGTTGCAGTTACTCCAGATCTTAGTAAGTGAGGTAAAGCTTCACTTTGCAAAGAGTACCCAGTTACGTGCAAGAAAAATTAAAAAAAAAACAGCATTTTTGCTTGCACATGATTGGATGATAGAAGTCAGCAGGGCTTCTGCTCATTTACTAAGCTATGAAGCAACTGCACTTTGCAAAGTGCACAGCCTTTTTGCCTTTAGTAAGTCAACCCCTTTGTATGACCATTGGGTGCAAAAGAATTGCCTCGCTCCAAACAAAACTGAAAACCATGTTGTATGGCATTAATGCATTTGACTCATTGGATGAATGGGTTAGATTGGATGAATGCAATGTGTAAAAACCTTTACAGTTTTTTTTGTTTGCGCTTACATCACTCTTCACTCAAAATTTAGATCCATTTTTTTGTGGAGTCTTTAGTCTTGGAAAACCTAAAGTGTAGTTAATGTGTGAGCACATACTGATATGAAGTATATCATCTCTTTAATGGAGCAAGTTGGATATTTCCATTACTAACTGAATAAGTCATCCCACAGCCATCTTATTCATTGATCCCTATAAAAGGTAATGCAGATATACACTCTAATTAATTATGAAAGGGAATGGCTGTGCCCAATGCAGATGGTGTTTAATAATATATAGCTGGAGCTAGTACAAAATACTAGAGCCAAAATTGATATTCCTGACTAAGGCCCCATTAAGGAATATTGGAGCCACACACTAATGAAACTCTCCCTGTAAGATCGGTGTATAGACTTAGGCTGGGATCACAATATGTCCAGCTATGGGGCACAGCAGGGGGTCTGGTGCATCCCCGTTTACCATTTCAGGTCAGAATTAGGTCCAAATTTTTGGCTGAATTTGGAGCTGAAAGAGAGCCAAAGACACACATGACCCCTGTGCAATGTGCTCCATGACCACCCTGGAGATGTGTGAACCGGCTCCATCCGCTTTGCAATCGTGCGAACCTAGCCTTACAGTTTATCTAATGGGTTTGCATGGTGACCACTGTCATTTGCCAGTGATCACCTGGCAAAGCAATGCTAAAAATAAGTTGGTCTAGGCATTGCTGACCCTTTTCTGCAGTTGCTGGCTGTAAGGCTGATTGTCTGGCTTTCATCTGGGTTCACACGTGTTGCAGCATTGGGGGTGCCATTCATTTTGAATAGCACCTCAATGCACTAGGGCAACACAACTGCAATGAAGAACACTGTAATGCACTACTGTGCTTTGCAGAGCACTACTATTCACGTGTTTACTCCAAAAGTAGCGTTAGAGAAAAACAAGTAGGATACAGTACCGATCTACAGGCTGAAAGCTAACATTCTATATTAGAGCTCTTACCTTTAGCTCTGTAAAATTTGCATTAAAGAGGAAGTAAACCCAGATGGGGTTTACTTCCTCTATATACACCTGTAAATTAGAAGCATAATGGCTTACTATGCATCGCATAGTAACCCATTATGTGCCACTTACCTGCAAACGAGTCCAGCACTGTCCCCTGTGCGGGCCGCGTCCATCTTCTGCCCCTCTTCTTTCCGGGGCCGCGACTCCCGCTCTGTGACTGGCCGGAGTCGCGTGATGTCACTCCCCCACATGTGCGCGGGAGCCGCCAGTCATGGCACAGGGTCAGTGGAGAAATGGCACGGAGGCCGTTTCTTCACTGTGCATGTGCCGAAATGATGTCGCCACATGCAGAACACTGCATATCTCCTGAACCGTGCAGGTTTAGGAGATATGCAGGGCACCTACAGGTAAGCCTTATTCTAGGCTTACCTGTAGGTTAAAGTGGTTGTCACAGGTTGACAACCACTTTAAGAGGATTTCTAAATATTTTATGAAACAAATTCCCTATTTAGGAACAGTATGTTTCAGAATGTAAGATGTAACGGGATGTCACAGACATCCTCAAAGACAAATCAAAACCCATTCTTAAATGCAAAAAAAATCATATTTAGTAGTTCTCTAGAACACATGCACAGTTTCCCATGTTTTATCCCTTTTAAGATGCTGCAAGTTCAGTAAAAGAACTGTTGATGTGTCAGAATTATAGTGTGCTCCAACCTTCCTCTTTGGCTTGACAAGACAGCTCTGAATTCCTAAGGACATAGGGGTTGATTTACTAAAGCTGGAGAGTGCAAAAACTGGTGCAGCTTTGCATGATAGCCAATCAGCTTCTAACCTCAGCTTGTTCAATCAAGCTTTAACAATAAAACCTTGAAGCAGTTTCTGTGTGGAGCTGCACCAAATTTTGCACTTTCAAGCTTAAGTAAATCAACCCCATAGTGTCAGCCCTGCCTACTTAATTTCTGATGGATTACAAGGAACTCAGATCTCTCCACACCCCCCCCCCCCCTCCACCTTCAGTCATCTCTATAACCCCTTCTTATGCAGAGGCAGGGCATACAGAAAGTTATCAGCTCACAAGACTTTTGGCAAAATCAACAGATATATTAAAGAGATACAACAAGACATGTTCAATAGTATATTTAGCAGACCCAAAAGGGAGCAAATAAGTAAAAATAATTGCTGGGGCTTATGTAAACTTTAAATTCCTATAATACTTAGTGCCATTTAATGGACAAATGCATTTTTTTTCTTTTAGAGGGTAACTCCACTTTCGTGGGGAAAACAATAGCAAATAAAGAAAAAATAATATAGCACATATAATTGTGATACAAGTCATATTGTAATTGAATGTTATTAAGAATTACCTTTCCTTTTCAATCTGCAACCACTGTAATTTTCTGAAAATGCATTGCAATATGGCTACCTGGAGTTGTTTTGTACACAGACTGTGTACTGGCCACTCCCCAGAAACATCATTTCCTGCTTGCGTGATTGGATCACCAATTTTCCCAGAAGTCTGCCTGAGATACAAGTCAGATTTCAGGCATCCCCTGCAAAAAAAATGTAAGTTTTGGAGAGATACTTTCAGTAGGAACACGTCTAAAGGGATGCAGGCCCAGTAGGTTTCTCATTAGTGCTCTACAGCTGCACGCCAGACAGTTAATTATGAAACCACTCCCATTAGACCCACTCAGTACAGAGGCACAGAGAAACATACAGGGATTTCTTCAGAATAACAAGAGGTAGGAATCTGTAACAAATGTTGTTATAATCCTTGCAATGTACATAGGTCACCCAGAGGGGAATGTTTTTTTTTCTCAACAAAAGTGGAGTTACGCTTTAATGAAAACTATTCGACCAGCACAGTAACTAGCTTAATAACATTTGTTATTTGCCTCACTTACACAGAGTGAATGTATATGCACTTTTACTGCCCAAAATTCTATGCAACTTTTTTTTTTTATAAATACACCTTTAAGTGTTTTTGCTAGGGCCCAGTTACACCATCGCACTGTGGTAGTGCATAGGTGCGATGTGGTATAATAGGTGTGGCAGACAGTGCGCCTAATCCTTGTCTTCATCTCAAGTGCTTGACACCATGTCTTACCTGCAGCTGTTAGAATATCTGAACCACATCTGATTGGATGCAATCACTGTTTGGCTGACAAGGTTCCACATGGTTCCTTTGATTTTTCAAAGCATAGAGCTATGGAGTGGAAGAACATGAAGCATATTTCCACCAAGAGAAAAAGGTGTTCTAAGGAAAATTAAAGTAATAGACCCAGGTACTATTTAATTAAATGTAGAAGCATACTTTATATAATTGTAAAAGGTTTAGTAAAATAATGTGGCACATTACAGCCTTCATAAGAGTAGAGATCTTGTACGCAAGAGGACCTAGCAACGTTATACAATAGTCAGAGCCCATATAGTCTGGAGGTGCAGTAGATAAATGGAACTCAAGGAAGCAGTGTGCACTAAGGACTATGTGATACCCCGTAGTGAAGTCAAATCACATTTTAGAAACATAGAAACATAGAAAAGTGACGGCAGAAAAAGACTGAGTAGTCCATCGAGTCTGCCCCTTTTTTTTTTTTTTTTTTTATATATATATATATATATTTTTTTTTACATTAACCTTGTTGTCTGACTATGGATTTATGTTTATCCCAAGCATGTTTGAAGCCATTTACTGTTGACTGTCTCACAACCTCTGTTGGTAGTTTATTCCAATCATCAACCACCCTTTCAGTAAAATAATACTTTCTAAGATTAGTTTTGAACTTCCCCCCAGTTAGTTTGAGGTCATGTCCCCGTGTTCTTTAATTCAACTCTATGTGTGGTAGCAGGTTACAACATGTTGTGTTGTAATAAAAGTATGCTTGTGCAGCCCCCTGGTCCTACACTTGAGCTATAATTTAAATTTAAACAGCTCAGACATATTGTACAGTTTATCTTGTCTTTCCCTAATCTCAATTGGGTTGTGCATTTCTCACTGTCTCCAGTAGGTGTCACTGGTACCACAGGCCAGTATGAGAATTATAACTAGGTTGAGCTATGAATATTTATTCTTCTTTCAGACAGCCCAGCAGGAGGTTCTTAGCTGCTGTGCATTCTGGGAGAGGATATTTATTTGGGCCGTGCCATGTGCTCACTTTCTCTTACCTCAGGCCCTCCTGGCCTGAGGACATGCTGCTACAGTGAGCTCTGCAAGTAGGCCCACAATCCTGTCTAGGGCCTACTAATCCCGAGGTGGTCCTTAGGCTGCCTTCTTGGAAGAAGCCAAGTCATGCTAAGAAGACCAGGAAGAAGGCTGGTCTCTCAGGAGGACCTGGTGACTCATTTGGATGCACCTAACTCTAAAATGTGCTTACAGTGTTGCCTGGTCGGCTTAAAGGTTCTTAAACTGTGAAGATGGATCTTTTTCTGCATCTAAAACATGTCTACAATATTGTTGGGTTGGCTTAAAGGTTCTGGTACTGTCAAGCTGTTCTTTTTCTGGATTCAAGGAGTCTGTAAGTGATACACAGCTGGTATCTGAAACGCCCTAATCCTCTCTCCCACTACCTCTTTCAAGTTCTGCATTAAACTTTGAAAATATGTAAAGTGGCGGGCTCCCAATTTCTGTTCTAAACTCCCCATTATAGCCATGGGGTAAATGCTAGCTTACCCCCTGCCTCTGGAGGCCCCTCCTTGTCTCCAGTAGACCCGGGGGGGGGGGGGGGAGGGGCGCTACACTTGCATTATTTTATTGCAATACACAGCATACACATGGCACTGCAGATCAGGCATTACTACAAGGCATAGGTGTGATGCCAACCACCAGATTTTTAGCATAAAGGCACACTTAAAAATGTATAAAGTGTTTGTAAAGGTTCAATTTTTTAAAATAAAAATAACAAACATGTTATACTTACCTGCTTTGTGCAAGGGTTTTCCACAGAGCAGCCTAAATCCTCCTCTTCTGGGGTGCCCCGCTGGCGCTCCTGGCTCCTTCTCTTCATCAGGTGCCCCCACATAGAGCCGCTTTCCCTGGGGGCACCTGTGCGGGCGTGCTCCCGAGTCTGCTGCTGCGTCCATTAAAAAGGGGGACTCTGGGGGCAGCTGCAGCAATGAAGGTTTTTTACCTTAATGCATAGAATGCATTGAGGTGAAAACCCTAAGACTTTACAATCCTTTTAAGATTTTGTAAAACCTGTGTTTATGTGTGCTAATAATGATGCTAGTATATTTTCAGCTCAAATCTCATTTTGATAAACATTTGTGCAACTGTCACCAAACCTAAAAAAATAGTAACACTATCTTCTTGTTCTACCAGTCCTGTAATTTAAGAAAATGTATGGTTTGTGGGGGTCTTTTACAAACTCTTTTACAAAGCAAAACGTTAAAAAGTGAAACATTTCAAAAATTGTCTGGCCATCTGAAGTTAAAAATGGAGCACAGCATCTGGCAGGGAAACAGTTAATACTAATTTAAAAAATCATACTGCAGTAATGAACTATAGAGAAACGAAAAGGCTTTATTTAAGTTGAAACTATATTGGAAAAGACTTATTTTTGTAACCAGCAAACCCTCACTATATTACCAATCAGTTGTGGGCTATCCCACGTCAATCATGGGGGAGTTCGATCGTGCAGATGCAAAAAAAAAATTGCTCATGTAGCTGAGCCCTTACATTTATTTATAAAAGCACAGCACATTTTCATGTATATAATATCATCCATTATTTCCTCAGTAGGATTCCAACAAGGAGTCTCCTGAGAGACGTAAATAATTAATACACTTTACAATTAATATGTTTGGGCAGAATATTCAAGATTTCTTGTTAATACTAATTAATCATGACTTCCTCTGTCAGGAATGATAGGGTTTAAATTAGCATGACCTGGGGCTTATCTCAGACAGGCAAGTGGAAAAGTAAGACATCAGCAGGAAATAGTCAGTTAAAGCAACGGAACCCCGGTTTCCTGCGCACTGCTAACTGAGAATAAGTTCTTATTAAAACCTCCTTACATATGCAGTGTGATTGTGTCGCAGGAAACATTTGCAAATGTGAAATTATTTTTTAAAGTACATGTAAACTCAGAGCCTGCCACAATTTATACACTTTCCTTCAATCATTATGATAGACAATACATTACAAATTTGGTTGAAAATACATGAGCCTAGTATTGACAATCTGCTTTACAAGACTCCTGGGACACAAATGAATCTGGCTCATGGGTTTCGTGTGCTAAACTGGCTTGCCTGCAGTCCAGACCTTTCACCAACTGAAAATATTTAGTGCATCTTGAAACAAAAAAAAATATGACAAAGAAGATCCAGGAATGTTGAGCAGTTAGAGTCCTGTATCATCCAAGAATGGGACAACTTTCCTCACCCAAAACTCCATCAACTGGTCTCTTCAGTTCCCAGACATTTCCAGAGTGTTGTTAAAGAAGAGGGGATGCTACACCATGGTAAACATGACTCTGTCCCATCTTTTTTGAGATATGTTGCTGCCATCAATTTCAAAATTACTTTTTTTTTCTTAAAATGGTTCCCAGCAATTTAATATGTTTTCTATTTTCTATTGTGAATAAAATATGACATTTGCAAATCATTGCATTCTGTTTTTATGTAGAGTTTACATGGCGTTCCAACTTTTTTGGAATTGGGGCTGTATAAAAAGTCAGACAATTATCAGGGCTTAATACAGGATAAAACATAGATGAATCATTGATTCCACGTATCTATATTAGAACCAGCATTGAACTTTCCCCATGGAGTAACAACTTGACAGCAGTTGCTGTCAGTAAACTCCATTGCTGCTGAGCAGTTTCTGTCAACTGGTCATCTAGTTTTGGTCTGGCGCTCCTTTTGTTTATATGATTACATTTTATTTGGGAGATTGTAATGTGTTTTGGTTTTTTTTTAATTCTTTTTTTTTTGTTGTTCTTGTTTTACAAACCCTTTAACCTCCCTAGTGGTAATCCTGAGTGTGGCTCGGGGTTAATTTTCAGTACCAAAAGCGGTAACCCGAGCCGCACTGTAACAATCCTCTGATGTACTTACCCTGTCCCTGTGTTCCTGTGATGTCCTCCGGCCAGATCATCCGCCCGATATATATGGGTTCCGGGCTCCGTTCCCTGCGAGTAGTGCGACGCATGGGGGCGTAGCCGATGGGAAATTCAAAAAGTACAAAACATAAACATAAATACAATACGTATACATTCTGTTGATTGCTTTACTGTATCAAATCACTTCACCTCAGATTTGTCCCTAGTGCTTTGTCCAGTTCCCTGCCTGCACTATTACTGTTTCTTCTGCCATTCTTTCTGCCTGGAAAATTGGGAGCGTCCATGGAATCCAAAAGGTGTCCCTCTACATCAAAAGCGCTTTTGGACCAGCTAGAAGACAGTGACAGTGAATTTGAATCACTTTCAGAATGGAGCAATAGTGATTTTTGGGAAATGCATCATCAGACACTGAAAGTGACGACAGCGATGATTCTGCGACCAAGCTCAGTGATGTGCAAACTTGGTGCTCTATTGACTTCGGTGCGGATCACACAGTGTCCCCAAGATTTCCATTTACTGGAGCACCTGGTATGAAAGTAGATGTTAAAGACGACAACCCCTTGGCATACTTACAACTATTTCTGACCGATGAGGTTATTGAAAAAATAGTTACTGAGACAAACCGGTACCAAGAGCAACAAGCTACTATGCATCGGAGGTTTCCAAGAAGTAGAAAGTGGGAACCAGTGACCAAAGATGACATTTGGAAATTTCTACCACTGCAGAAGTGGTATTGGACAACTAATAAATGAATTGCCACTCCATTCTTTGGCACAGTCATATCAGAGTACAGATTTTCACTGATCATGAAATATTTACATTTCGAAAACAACAACGAATTTGATGAAACTACTCATCATGCACCAAAACTAAAGAAAATTTGGGAAGTATCTCAAATGATTCTAAAGAATTTCCAACAGAGCTATGCACCAGAAAGAGATATCAGCATAGATGAAAGTCTAATGGCCTACAAGGGAAGGCTCAGCTGAGTACAATACATTGCATTAAAGCGAGCACGATTTGGCGTAAAATCCATCATGCTATGCGAATCATAAACTGGCTACATTTGGAATTCAGTCCTATATACTGGAAAAGGTACAAAATTCAATCCAGAATACATCAACTATGGAATGGCAACATCTTCCGCTCTTTCCCTCATTGAGCCATTGCTAAATGAGGGCTATTGCGTAACAATGGACAACTTTTATACATCTCCTGAACTTTATGAGTTTCTTCTGCAAAACAAAACAGATGCCTATGGAACTGTTAGGGCTAACTGGCATGACATGCCGCCAATGTTTGGCAATAAGAAGCTGAAGACTGGAGAAATGGTTGCCTGGCAGAAAGGCAAAATGATGGCACTGCGATGGCGTGACAAGAAAGATGTGCCTAATGAGTACAGTTCATAATACCTCCACTGTTACGGGATGCACAAAAGGTGGGAAAGAAATCATGAAGCCAGTAGTGATTGACTACAATAGCACCATGGGAGGCGTCGACAGAGCGGAACAAGCAATGACATTTTACCCAGCAATGAGGAACCAGCAAAAGAAGTACTGCAAAAAGATCTTCAGGCATCTTCTTGAGCAATGCTTGTGGAATGCCTACATTCTGCTCAAAAAAAAGTGACAAGCCTGTGAATCACTCTGACTTTATTTGGAAAGTTGCAGAACATATCTTTGTGGACCACCAAACACCATCAATGGCTGTGAACAGAGCTGGATGTCGTGCTGTTGGCGTTGTCAATCCAGAAAGCCTGACTGGTCGTCACTTCATGGACTATATCCCACCAACCGAAAAAAAGTCAGCACCAACAAGGATGTGCGTGGCTTGTTGCTCGAAGCAAGATGACAATGGAAAGAAAATCTGAAAAGAAACCTGGTTCTTTTATCCTGATTGTGACGTCTGACTTTTTGCAGTTCCATGTTTCAAAATGTAACATACCAGGGATGTTTACTAAACCAATATGCAGTGTCTAGTATTGCAGTGGCTAGTAATATTGCACCCTTGTTTGGACAAATGTCAGTGTTTTGGTTTGATTACATTATTGAATTAAATTTATTATTATTATTATATTATTCGTTTTTGTAATTATTTATAATTTATTATATTATAATTTATGATTTTGTGTTTCAGACTTTATGATACCCGGGATGTCTACTAGACTCTTGTTTGGACAGATTTAAGTGACTTATTCGTAAGCATTACAGGCCTACAATATAAAACAACACATTTACATGCAAAGCATTTTACCCCTTTTACATTCAAAATATTGACATAATCATACCGCCAGGAGGTTAAAGAGACACTGCTTTCCAAATATTGAAAATGTACCAAATTTTAATAGCATTTTTCATGTAATTTCATCAAATCTGTCCATTTCATGAAAATCTGACCAATTCTCACTAATGACAGCATCAATATAACAGACACAGCAAGGAGATGAAACTCTCACCTGCTTGCATGTGTTGCACCATTGGATGATGGAGGCTTCAGGCTTTCATCAATTACTCAGATTTTGCAGATCTTGAGGGGCCTCGGGTAAGTATTAGGGGGGCTGCTGTACACAGAAGTATTTTTATCTTAATTCAGTGGTTCTCAACCCTGTCCTCAAGTACCCCCAACAGGCCAGGTTTTGGGAATTTCTCTTAGATAAAATAGCTGTCCAAAATACCAAACCATTGACTCTGATTTAAAGCACCTGTGCAAGGTAAAGGAAAACCTGCAAACGTGGCCTGTTGGGGGTACTTGAGGACAGGGTTGAGAACCACTGTCTTAATGTATAGAGTGCATTAAGATAAAAAACCTGCCTTTACAATCACTTTAAGGACTGAAGAACATCTTCCCTTCTCATCTGCATAAGTGGGGTTCTGTAGTTCACAGAAGTAACCTGGACAGGAAGATAAAACTCCAGAGTGCACAGGATTGTACTAGATTTCTGCCAGGATCAACAGTTATTTTTTAGACTTATCTAACAGATATTAATAATCCATATAAATACATAATCAACAATCATATAAAGACATCCAATAATGAATATGAAAAAATACTAAACATACATAAACATTCACAATAAAGTCATAAAAGTGTTCATAAAAATGTGTGTACATATAACAGTAAAGTGCTTTGTGAAAAAGACCACATACCAAAGGGGGTAGTGTATCTTTAAAACACAATCCCCAATAAATTAATGATGTGTTCATAAAGGATGCAGAAAGTCCCAGATGATAATAAAGTGCTATGTGCAAAAAAGTCCATGCACCAAAAGCAGTGGTATAGCTAATCAAATCCTCCAAAAAAAGTGTACAGGTTTTCCCACCGCTGTGTGCACCCACAATGACAAAATGCTTACCAGATTCCCTGATGTCTAAAGAAGGAGGTCTGGCTGCGCTAAGAGTAAGAAATCCCACACAGATGGATGGATAAATAATAGATCTCCAACATAAATATTACAGCACATTCCAGTGGTCTTAGCATGTCTCAAACAGTCCGCCAGCCCATAACATGTAAAAGGTAGAAGACCTCCAATGATATTGTACACAACACCAGTATTTGTTTAAAAAACAATATATACTCACTTTGTTGCCCCAGTGACGATGCCTCATAGGACGAAACGTGTCAGCGAGAGATATAGTGGTAATGGTAATGTCATCATGCCCGCCGGCGTCGATCAAGAAATGTTTGTTTTCTGTATATGCTTGTGAGTATATTTTGGTTTATAAATAAATACTAGCGTTACATACTATACCATTGGAGATCTTCTTCCTTTTACATGTTATGGGCCTCATGCACACTAGGCGTTTAGGTTGGAAGCTTCTGTGTCAGGAATGTGCACCGTGTGGTAGTAATGTTTAGGGCACTATGCACCCAGGGAAATATGCCCAGAACACAAGAAGTCTGCATTTCGGGTATTCCTCACTGGGCACAACATGCCTTAAATGTAAGTACCTGCTGCAGCAGGGTTCAAGGCTGGACAGTGTGCTTGTGCCCTACGATTGAAAAAATATGCAAAAATCTCATGCACAGGGGCTACTCGCCCAGTGTGCATGAGTCCCTAAAAGGTTAATGCGGACACAAAATAATTTTGCAAGTGCAAGAGTGGACTTCAGTGCCTTTCCAGGTTGCTACTGCAGTCCTTATTCCATTACACTGCACACTTGGATAGCAAGTACAACCATGGGAACATTGAAGTCATAGTAAAGCTTCATTATATTTTACTATTAAAATAAAAATCATGTCATACTTACCTGCTCTGTGCAATAGTTTTGCACAGAGCATCCTCAATCTTCCTCGTTTCGGGTCCCCCGTTGGCACTCCTGGCTCCCCCCCCCCCCAACGACTGTAACCATAGAAAGTTGTTTGCTATGGTTGGCACTCGGGCTTGCTTGCTGCCGAGCCCTGTACTGTGTGTGCCTTTACAACCACTTTAAATTAGGCTTTGGGGTACCCACTCAGGTCCATGTGTACTTTGCCTATGGCCACCACATTGTTTTAATTGCTTAGATTATGCATTACAAATGCAAATTACAAATTAGATTATGAATTAATTGACTAGCGTTATTAAAGGGGCAGCTGAAACATTAGTTAACTAAAAATTTAGGAGGATATTTTTAAAAGAAGAGTTAGATAAAATGACTAAAGTTGAAAATCTGAGCAGTTGTTCCCGGTTTTAAATAAATAAATATATATATATATATATATATATATATATATAGCGCAACACCCCTCCAATAATAACAAATCAAATTCAACAAGACTGATTTCATAGCTTCTCACCACCTTCAGTACCTTTGTAAGCTAAAAAGCTTAAAAAGATAAAAGGATGTCAATGTTAAAAAGAGTCTCTTAAAACTACTATAACATATTTTCTCCTATAGAGGCATCAATCAAATTTTCTTTACCACGTTTTGTTTTCTCCGGGTCAATGGTTACAGCTATTTTTTTTCCTGAACATCCTACAATAAACATATTAAGAGTTGCAGTTCATCTTGTCCAATTGTCTCAGACAAAGCAGCAATATTTAGGTCACATTTTAAATGCAGTGTGAGATAGCCCCTCTGTTCTTCACTTCAGTTCTGGATTAGAACAAGTAATTTGTGGTTTGGCTCTGGGCCCGTTCCCAATGTCCACATCACCAGCGAGTGAAAGCGACTGCGAGCATTACTAAAGGCTCCCGAAAACCCTAATGGAGAAAGGCAATATGAATTTGTCAGCTGCTCTCCTGCTGACTTGCATATCTTTGCTGAAACTTACACTTTAATTGACCTGAGTCAGAATCCAAACTAGGTGACAGTCAGTCTACCCATCACGGTAATCATTAAGAAGTAACATTTAAAAAGTTTGAGCTTACAAAACTTTTCGATGGAAATTAACTTTCACTTCAGATTCAATACAATGAAGTACGTCTAAGAACTCGAATGTCATTTTCTAGACTTGCAGAGTTACCTAGGAACTGATATACAAATTAAATTATACTTACTGTACCTGAAGTAGTATATCATATATATATATATATATATATATACTGTATATACATACAGTACTGTGCAAAAGTTTTAAGTAGGTGTGAAACAAATTCTGTAAATTAAGAATGTTTTCATAAATAGAAGTGTTAATAGTTTACATTTACCAATTAACAAAATAGAAAGTAAACAAACAGAAGAGCAATCCAAATCAAATCAATATTTGGTGTGACCACCCTTTGGATTCAAACTAGCATCAATTATTCTAGGTACACTTGCACACAGTTTTTGAAGGACCTCGCCAGGTAGGTTCTTCCAAACATTTTACAGAACTAACCACAGATCTTCTGTGGACGTAGGCTGCCTCAAATCTTTCTGTCTCTTTGTGTAATCCCAGACAGACTCCATGATGTTGAAGATCAGGTCTCTGTTAGGGACAAACCATCACTTCCAGGACTCCTTGTTTTTCTTTATACTGAACATAGTTCTTAATTACATTGGCTATATTTGGGGACATTGCCCTGCTGCAGAATAAATTGGGGGCCAATCAGCCTGATGGTATGGCATGATGAATGTGTATCTGTCTGTATTTCTCAGCATTGAGGACACCATCGATCCTGATGAAATCTCCAACTCCATTTGCAGAAATTTAGCCCCAAACTTGCAAGGAACCTCCACAATGCTTCACTGTTGCTTGCAGACACTTATTATTGTACCGCTTTCCAGCCCTTCATGAACAAACTGCCTCATGCTACAGCCGAATATTTCAAATTTTGACTTATCAGTCCAGAGCACTTGCTGACACAATTCCTATGATTTTGTGCATAGTTGAGTTGCTTAGCATTGTTTCCACATCAGAAGTATGGCTTTTTGGCAGCAGTTCTTCGAGGAAGACCCCTTCTGGCCAGACTGTTTTGGACAGTAGATGGGTGTATCAGGGTCCCACTGGTTTCCACCAGTTCTGTGCTGATGGCACTGCTGGACATCTTCCATTGTTGAAGGGAAGAAAGCATGATATGTGAGTGTGTTTTCTTGCTTTTCTCTCCTCCCTCTGCTATGTGCAAGAGTCACTTCTGATCATTTATCTCAACACCAAGCAATTATGGGAGACACTCCTGGAGTGTGTCTGTGTTCCCATTCAGGCAAAAGAGCATCTGGGAGGAAAGGTATCAGTGACCTGACGATCTGGCTTGCAGTCGGTGTTCAAGCCTTTCCCAAAAGGTTGAGGTCAGGGCTCTGAGTAGACCACTTGAGTTCCTCCATATCATACTGGTTAACCTTTGCCTTTATGGAGTTGCCCTTGTGCACAGGGGCACAGTTATGCTGTAACAAAGAAAACCATTGCCACAAGGTTGTAAGTGCACAAATGTCTTGGCATTACTGGTACCCTTCACTGGAAATGGCCAACTCCTACATTTATAGAAGATAGTACTACAACTTCTATGAAATGTGAGCTATTAATGGCGGAGGCGGACCCTTCAATCATTCCCCCGTCCTCCATTCATAGATTGTGTTTCATTCATAAAATCTGTATTAACAGCTTCTGTGATTGAACAAGCTGGGCAGAAAGGGTGGGCATAGCTGCACTCTCTTGATGAGTGCCTGTGACAGCTCCCTTAGTTCTATAAATCCCTGCTGTACCAGAAGTTTAGGTGGTGGAGTAGGGCTTTGAAGTAGGAATATCTCTGCTAAACAAGGACACAGCAGCACAAGGGACACATCTCACTGAAGATGAGTTATGTCTGTTGAGCGTTTTTTTAATTTTTATTAAACTTGGGCTTTAAACTCAAAAAGGTTGTTATTAGAGTTGAGCGAACACCTGGACGTTCGGGTTCTGCTGGTCCGTCCGAACTTCGGGACAAAGTCCGGGTCCGGGTCCGGACGGAACCCGAACGCTCGCACGGACAAGGAACCCCATTGAAATCAATGGGGACCCGAACTTTTAGGCACAAAAATGGCTGTAGGAAAGTCCTGGAAAGCCCCAGAGGGCTGCAAAAGGAAGTAAAATGGGGGTAAGGGTAGGGCAAGTGCCCTACAAAAAAATGGGGACAGGGAAATAACTTTAAATATTTTTAAAAAAATAAAAACATAAAAAATGCAAAAATGGAGATGAATGTGGTTCATCTTCAAACTGTGTCTGAAAAGTATTAATTAACGGTAGAAGCCATATAACTGTTCTAAAATCATCTTCAAACTAGGGCAAGTGCCCTACAAATAAATGGGGATAGGGAAAATAAATTAAAATCAAA
>BLSH010145660.1:2261187-2320052 GCA_018402905.1 Glandirana rugosa | reverse complement strand
TGAGAACAGTACATGGTTCAATTTCTCTTTAATAGAACGTCAGTAATGTACGTAATACTCATTTGACGTCTAGGAGTGGACTGAGACAAAACATCTATGGCTCGATTCCGTGAATTCGTGTTAATGACTTTAGAAAGTTTTACGGACGATACACACTCCTAGACGGATACGATATGAGAGAATCAGTAAAAGTCACGACTGTCCCTTGTGACGTAGGTGTGATAGGTGCACCCACACGTATGTGGTCTCGGGGGTTCTGTATATTGTTGATCACAACTCGCTTGGGCCTGACATTGCAAGCCCAGGCATGGCTTGAAAGCCCACAGGCCCCGTGCCTGGGTCTGGGCCTGTAAAGTTTTTAGGGACCGAACCCGAACGATTTTTGAAATGTCCGGGTCTGGGTCCGTGCCCCGGACACCCGAAAGTTCGGTACGGACCCGAACGTTACAGTCCGGGTTCGCTCAACACTAGTTGTTATATGTCTTGGGGGCTCTGGTGTATGCACACCCACGTGGATAGTGTGGATGCAGTGTTCCCTGTCAGCACTGAAAATGACTAAGAGAGTATAGCATAGGCAGATCCTCACACATAGCAGGCATTTTGAAAGATTTCAGTAATTGTGCTTAAGTGCCTTAGCTCGGTATCTACAAAACAGAGTCAGGTGAGGATCTGCAGTTTACTCATAATGCATGTAATGACTGCAAGATAATTTCTCTTTAACTTGGTACATGACAAGAGTTTATGTTAAAACTTGATGTGCTCGACAAAAGCTGAGCCATTAAAGGCTTTCAGCAGTGAAAACAGTCAGAAGAAGCCAATAACGGGTTTGCCCTTGCAGTCACTGATTAATTTACTGTGACAGCAATTAGTAAAATAAGCAAGAAAATGTCATATTTACAGATCTTGCCTGAACTTAAAGCAGCACCAAACTCTGATTTTAAATGGCATTGTAGCATAAGTAAAATGATTATGGCTAAGCATTATGGTCATTAGAGAGCTCTAGAATAGCCCTTATTATGTCATCTGAATCATGTTACTGGTATATTAACCTTGCAGAGGGAGTCTTAAAGTCTACAGGCATTTACACTGAAGACATTAAAACTGCTATGAATGAGAAAAATGAAGCTAGTGTCTTTTTTTTTTGTGGTCGCTAGTTTTTATTGCAAGAACAGAGAAAACGTCTACAGCGAGGAACTGAATAGATGTCATTTTTTATATCTGCTATATTAACTTTTATTACAATTCTTGCATTTTTTTTTTTATAAGGAAAAGTATGCGTTCAATCATTAAAAATGACAACTGTAAAAAAGTGCAGTCGCTATTAGATTTATCATCGGTCAAAGTTTGCTTGTTGGAACATTAAAGTAATGCCATTTGCGCGCTCTCATGTCTTTTCGGAGAATCTTTAAATGTCATGGATAACATATTAGAATGCTAACATACAAAATCAATGGACCCATTAGAATGTGTTTTTGTTGTTACTGGGGAATGCCAAATTTTATTAGTGTTTGTCATGTAGTGTTTAGGTTATAGAGTGCTTTCACTAATGAAGTATTGTAGATTAGGACTGTAGTGTTGAGCCAACAGTCATATTTCATGTGACTTTTAAATTTGGACTTGCTGTCATATATTACTATTGTTTGTGATGTATACATTTGCAAATGCTCCTGCTAGTTAACTAGTGTGCCATGGGGAATGTCTAACATTCCTACTTAAAGCCCAGTTCCAGCTTGACAAACGCTCTCTGCCCCCCGGTCTCCTCGCCCTGCCAACCCCTCCTTGATCTCCGCCATCATTTTTTTACATTGCTGTATACATACATTTTTAACCCTTTTTTTGGTCCAATCATGTGATCTGAGGGGTCCTCTTCCTCCTTTTCTGTCCTCAGTGGTGGATGGGTCCTGAAATGTGGTACTGTTCTCTGTGGTATTCTCCTGTATTCCTAGAGCTAGGGGGGCACCTCAAGGGGCAGATCCCTGATGCCCAGGGCTCACAAGATATCTGATGAACAATCCTAAAGAAGCCCAGTACTGGACTGCAGAGCAGTGAGTCTTCAGGGGAAAGCGATGAAGAGAAGATTATTATTGCAGTGTGTGGTTGTATTAAAGAAAACAAGCAGACATTTTTTTTTCAATAAAAGATCAAGAGCACACCAACAACAAAGTTACTTTAACCAGCTTCAAAGATAATAGTAAAATGCACAAGGTGCACCAGGAATATAACTGTTAGAATTTCTGTATATAGCCTTACAAAACAGACAGTGCACAATACACTTGGACTTTGCTGCTTAACTGCAAACAGAAACTTTATTTAAGAAGAAGACATAGAGTATTACCATAGATGCAGCTACAAACTTGTAAACACTATAATCTACTGGTCAAATAATATATCTCGACTGAAAACGAATATTGATGTAGTTGTTGCATAAAATACAATTCTATTACAACAATAACACAGGAAGCATCCTGTTGTGGCCAGTGGTGGGGTAAAGCACTGGGTCTTAACCAGGGGCACAAGGATCAGAAGAGATGAGAGAAACAGGACTTGCTGTTACCCTTTTCCAGTGCAGCATCCTGCAGCCAAAGATGGTTGGAGTTCTTCCCCCTTTCACCAAGAGACAAGACCACTGCAGAACAAGTAAGTGATGGGGATAATAACTCCAATGCTCTACATCAGAGGTCTCCAAACTTTTTTCAACAAAGGGCCAGTTTCAGACTTTAAGGGGGCTGGACTGTGGCCAGTGAGAGTAGAAATGCCCAGCATGAGTGGGAATATGACTCAGGCTTGGCAGTCACTGGAACTAAAAAAATAAAATAGCACTCGTGGTCAGTAGGAATAGATGTCCATCACTGGTATTAGTGGGATATTAATGCCTAGTTGTTTATATGAGAAGGAAGAATTATTCCCCATGTTTAGTGTCAGTGGGCTGATTAGTGCTCCATCTGTGGTTTCAGTAAGCTGAATAGTTCCCCACTGTTGTTGTCAGTGGAAGGAATGGTTATTGTATCTGTGGGAGAAATATTGCCCTAAGGGCCAGAAAAAGGCCACATTCAATCCACAGGCCGCAGTTTGGAGACCACTGCTCTACACTGCGCTGCACTGGAACAGATACAGTATAACAAAATGCTTTCCAATGGTATATTTAACAGACCAACATTGAGTGAATAAAATAAACTTTTTGCTAGGGTTTACATACACTTTAACGGAGAAGTACAGCCAAAGCTCCTTTGGCTGTACTTCTCCTATGGATAACAGGAGTGCAATCCGTTTTGCACTCCTGTGACCCGTTTTTAGCAGAGAGCGGGTTGAAGTCTGCTCTCTGCTGACGTTACACAAATCAGTCCAGGCACCGCATCATTGCGACAATAAAGTCTGGATCCGCCAGGTGCCTGGGCTGACACTGGGCTCAGTCTCTCAGCGAGCTGCTGAGAGCCTGAGTCGGCCACCCCGCCCCCTCCACAGCCCAGTGCTCCAATGAGTGAGGAGGGAGCAGAGCAGAGAACTGTGATTCGCAGTCTGCAGCTCTCTGCTCACGGAGCTCTGAAAACTGAGCGTCCAGCAGTGTTCGATCGCTTGTTTCTCAGTGTAGAGACACCAGGGAACAGATGCAGCATCAGACCCATGCTGCATCTACCTAGGTAAGTATTAGTCTGAAAAAAGTTTTCAGAGTTTGCTAGAAGTGAATTAGTGTGTATAGCAGCTTGAAGGGGCTTCATTTGGGGCTTCATTTAGATTATTAATCATTAAACCTAATATCAGCACATGCATTTAGTTTTATTGGAATGCATACCTTCTAGTGATTTATGGCAGATGCTATTATCAAGTGTTACTAATCCCAGGAGCCTGCATTCACTATATCTGGTCTCCCACAGTACACAGAACATGGAAATGCAATAGTTTTAGTAAATATAAACTACTAAGTACCTTTTTTTATCAGCAGTTCAAGCATTCTTATGACTTGTATCAGTATCTGCTTAAAGCTTGTAGGGAGGTTATCATTCTCCCCTGATCCTCTGTCTGAACAGTGCTGATTGACCTTGTGCTGATTGCATGCACTCTCCCCAGAAAAAAAAAACTCTCTAGCAATGCACACCAAACTGAGCATGTGCAGCCTGATGCTCTGTTCTACCAGTAGATGGGTTGGAGTCAGTTACATTAGAGGAAGATCAGAGAGACAGGATCACACAGCCTTTACACACAATGCAGAGGATTAACTCATATAATAAGCATGCTTTACTGCATATACAGACTGATTTTATGGTGTTACTGTCATACCCGCCTCCACCACTAATACTCACCTTTACCACACTCCCCTGTCAACTCCATTCCCTGCCAAGTGAAAAAACCTTGTTCAAGCTCAAAATCTTTCTGTTCAGCTTAAGCCTTCCCTAACCAGAGGTCATGGGTGCCAAGATGTCAGCAAGCATTGGCTAACTTTTGACTATAACTATGTGGCACATTTGTCTACCTAAATATAATCATTTTTTTTGGTACACTCTTTTAATAAAAGTCCTATTCTGTTTTTTTTATTTTATAAGCTGTAAAATGCATGGCTGAGAAGCCTTACTAGCTCTATCTTGCTGATTTTACGTGTATTGATGTGCATTGCACTGTGTTGACGTGTGAACCATGCACTGCATTGCATTGTGCTGAAAACAGTAGGGCTTGCTTTACTTTTTTTACACAAACAAATCAGGCCCTTGAGTTGCCATACATTTAATATAATGTTCCAACACCTCTAGTGCGAATGGACTAGAGGCAGATGTAGATTAATGTACCCTCGAAAATGGGCATCATGCAAGGAAATGCTAATCTACAGATTGTGTTAAGATATAAATTTTACTTGGTGGAGAACCTTATCATCATCCTCATGTAACAGTGTTTGGCTATTCTGGCACCAATGCTGCATCATGGTGGTAAGGGGAAAGTATAACATGCTTTGCGTAAGTGTTTTATTGGCTCTACTAAGTACACTTTTTGTGCTGCATCAATACAACATTTATCAGCTTACTATGGAAAAACATCATCTATTTTTAAAATGTGGCTTTGAAAACTCCAGTTTAGAATCACCAATTTTTTATCCTTCTTGAAAAAAGTATGCTCGTTTATGAAAAAAACATACAAATTTATACTATTTAACATTATTGTTTATTATAATGATTTATTGAATAATCTTGCTTTTGCATTAAACTTGGTAGCATCGAAAGAAGCTCACATCTCCCCTGAAAGATGCAGCAGGCACATTGAAATCTTCCATGAATTTCATAAGCACTAAGCCGAAACGTTGCAATCTTGGGAGCTTTTGTTTCTCTGCTTAGTTCTTATTCAAGGCTTTTTCAAGCATAAAAAAAGTTTCTGCTTTGAGAATAACAAACATATTTCTAGAAAGAATGGGGCCTGAACAATGAGCCACAAAAGAGGTCTTCAATATTTAATACATATTTGAATGTAGTTTATATGGTTACTTGATATTCATACACTCTCAAGAAGCATTGAGTGAAACAAAACATTATAATATTCAATCAAGGTTATGTCATCTATCATCCAGTTGGGGGAGATCTGTGGAAACCTCATGAATTGTATATGTTCTGTACATGTTTATGTGGACCTGCTCCTGTCAGTCCCAACATGTGTTTTTACCATATTTTTGGACCATCAACATACATAGTACAACTTCTTCTCCAGAGAAGCTTACAATCTAAGGACCCCATCATAGTTATATATGCTGGGTTGACAGGAAGGCTGAAAAGGCACTTATCTTAGGAACTGTTCCTTAGTCCTGTGCACCAAACTCACATTATAGTTTTGGGTTGCAGTGTGAGATCAGTAGGTTTTGAGCAGTTTCAGTTGCAAGTGTATCCTGGAGGCTGTGTTTGGTGCAAGACTGGAAGGGTTGGACTGGATTGAAGCCTCAGGGAGAGGAGATTTTGTATAGGGATGCAGGGAACAGTCATCAAGCCTCCACCCCTCCTCTTGTGGTTGGATTGCGTGCTGCTTGGCTAGGCACACTACAGTGTTCAAATTTGGTCACTCTCCCACTCAGTAAACAAGTGGTCTCACGGTTTAGGGCTCAGTAGGAGACAACCCCATAATTCACCTTCTGCTTGCAATTGTGTTTATTTGTATTTTCCATGTGGCCAATCAACTGGGCAACTGATGTCACAATTTTTAAAGATATACAAGCATCACACCTCTGTTTCAAAGTCTAAAGTGTGTTTCTTCTTTTAAAAATACAACCCATTTTAGGAACTCTAGATGAACCTCTTCATTCAGGGTTGGTAATCTGGTAGAAATTGAGGATGAACTCTGGAGATTAAACACATTTGAAGTTTTCTTTCTAGACATTGTTAAAAGGTACTCTCCTCAGCAGCTGGCTTATTCCACTTGTAAGCTGCTTCGACCAGAGTCAACACACTCGAACCATGTTATATAGTGCAGATGTATTGTTGTGAGGGTGGATATGATACGGCATAGCTGCACAAATGGCTTTAGGAGGATTGAAGTGGATATATGTCCTTGCCTGTGCAACCCATCTACACAGTTGGCCTGAAAGACTTGACCACGCACAAATAATATAGGGCATTTTGGTGTAATACCACTGAATGCATGCAGTGTTGGCTAAATGTTGGATGGCTATTCTGCAGTTGCCTAATCTACGGTTGCCTATTTAGCCATGCCCTCTTTCAACTTTGTATCTACTCCTTGATTCAGTTTGCTGCAAGCACAACATCCTTTCCAATTGCACATCCAGGCTTCGAGTTCACCATGAATCATTGAATGTGGGGACATACAGTCCATTTATGGATTTTGTGGAATATTCGCATGTTTGTATGTATGTTCCAGTATCTTCTCACAGAGCATGAGGCTCCCTGATGACGTTGTAATACAAAACGTACGTCGAGGCGTTCCCCGGTCATGTCACCTCCGGGTCCCTGGCTTCCGTTTTTCGCAAATTTGAAAGTGGAACACACACCGGCCTGTAAGTGTGAGCCAGGTGGCAGTGTTTTCCTTCAGCCTACTTGCGGGTATTACCTTGCGCTGGGTTCAGGCATTGTACCATGTAAGCAACCATTTTATGTTTTTAATCAATTGTTACAACAAACTGTATAATGCTATTGGCTCCCCTTTCTCATTAATGTGGTTTTATGGTGGAGAGGAGGAGAGAATCTTTACCAACATTAGAGAGGTACCAATCAAGATCAAAGACCCAACCACTTAAGCGTTATTTGACCCTCTTTTTAGCTAAAGGGGTAATGGTCTTCTGGTAAGTGGACATCTAACTGAGCAGGTCTGGGTGATTCTGATTATGTTCCAAGCTGGTGATGGTCTTCCACAACCTACCCTATTGAAGATTTAGTATTGAAGAAACAATTAACTGTGTTAAAGAACATTTTGAAATTTTGTTTATTGATGTTGTATGCTTTATCTAGCATTGTATTGCACTAAATATGTCACAGGTTTAATATCCAAGGAATTTTTTAGTGATTTTAATTTCTAACCCACCACTTAAATATTTGGTCACTATCAGTGCCCCCTCACATTTATATTCATTATTCTGACAGAGTTTGGCTGAATGGACTTACTAACTGTCCATGATGAATTTTCTCTCATATTCTCTGTTTATTATTTTTTGTATATATATATATATATATATATTTTTTTTTTTTGTTCTTGATATATATTATGATGCTTACATGCTGTTTTCACACATTAGTTGTCCTCTGCTCCTTAGGAAGCGTCCTCCGTGCAACATGTAGAGCGACCAAATGATATCTGCCACTGTACTGGAACTATTGTACAAGTATCCTGGACTATATCTGAACAGCATATTGGGTTACACTGAGTTGCTATGTCACAGGGTTCCTATATGTATTAGTGGCAGTTCGTGATCAGCTATGAGGACTTTCCTTTCCTATGTGTGATCATTATGTCATGTTTGACTAAGATGTCGTTTTAATGTTATTTAATTTTAATGTTATTTAATATAATTATATACAATTTTTAATTATATTGTATATTGTGTGACAGTGCCCATAAAGCCCATATGCCATTGCACATTCAATTCGTCCTACAATCGAATTTTCAAGGCCAATCACATTTGCTTTTGTTTTTTTTTTTTTGTTTTTTTTACATAAGCTGGCTTTCAGGTACTCTCCTTCCCTCCTTCATAGGCCAGGACACGGATTTTCATCCAGTGGGAACAGGCATGTTTGTACAATGGTCTTTCTTTGGAAAGAGTATTAAAGTGGTTGTATACTCTCCTATCGTTTTCAGCTAAGGAAGCTGACAATTTAGCCTCTGTTTAATCTGCAACTGCCATGATGCTGCACATGTGATCCATTATGACATCACCCATTGGATGGTTTGCTAGTTTGGTTGAGAGCACAATCAAGGAGGCAGCGAGAATTTCCGGCATGCCGGGAATATTAACTCTTTTTTGACACTATCAAATCAATGGGTAGACAACCGCTTTAACTGGGGCGATTGAGTAAGCATGGGCAAGCATTATGCAAAGTCTGTAGACAGCTTTAGTCACAGTTTGTTGTTTTGAGAAAAATTAAACTGCAATAAAGCCCAATAATTACTTATAGAATTCCAGAGTTTCCTTTAAGACATGTTTAAAGAATGCTAATGTAAGTGAGAAAAACGTGTATGCTTACGGATAAAACCATTCTTTATTAAGGTAGACAAACAAAACCTAATTAATGTATCACTTCAGAAAATGATTATATCACACATATAAAAACACTAGAATAAGCAACATCTCTTCTCAATAGCTGCACCTTACTTTGTTAAACTCAATGCAAAGCAAAGTTGTCATAGAAATTCACACAACTAATGTAGTGCAGATGAGATTAGTGGTCCCTAAAAGAACCTTGCTTGCCTTTACTTAGCATATATAAAGCTACATTCTTTCATTTTCTTGGTTCTAATATTCCTGAGGCTACATGATGACTAGTAAAAGCCTTTTTTACATTTTATATACTGTACATTCTATAGAATTCAACTAAAGAGCCAAGCACTGCTCTATACCCAAAAGCACCATGCATTGTTGAGTGCTGCAATGAAGGCAAGAACAGTGAGGGAGGGCTGGTTCAGTGAGTATAACTGGGCTAGGGCAGCTTTTTTTACTTTTATAATATTTGCTAGATGTACAGTTGTGCTCATAAGTTTACATACCCTGGCAGAATTTATGATTTCTTGGCTATTTTTCAGAGAATATGAATGATAACACAAAAACATTTATTTCACTCATGGTTAGTGTTTGGCTGAAGCCATTTATTACCAATCAACTGTATTTACTCTTTTTAAATCATAATGATAACAGAAACTACCCAAATGACCCCGATCAGAAGTTTACATACCCTGGTGATTTTGGCCTGTTAACATGCACACACGTTGACACAAAGGGGTTTAAATGGCTATTAAAGGTAACCATCCTCATCTGTGATCTGTTTGCTTGTAATTAGTGTTTGTGTATAAAAGGTCAATGAGTTTCTGGACTCCTGACAGACCCTTGCATCTTTCATCCAGTGCTGCACTGACGTTTCTGGATTCTGAGTCATGGGGAAAGCAAAAGAATTGTCAAAGGATCAGCGGGTAAAAGGTAGTTGAACTGTATAAAATAGGAAAGGGATATAAAAAGATATCCAAGGAATTGAGAATGCCAATCAGCAGTGTTCAAACTCTAATCAAGAAGTGGGAAATGAAGCGTTCTGTTGAAATCAAACCACGGTCAGGTAGACCAACTAATATTTCAACCACAACTGCCAGGAAAATTGTTTGGGATGCAAAGAAAAACCCACAAATAGCTTCAGGTGAAATACAGGACTCTCTGAAAACATGTGATGTGGCTGTTTCAAGATGCACAATAAGGAGGAACTTGAAGAAAGATGGGCTGCATGGTTGAGTCGTCTGAAGAAAGCCATTACTATGCAAATGCCACAAAGTATCCTTCTTACAATACACCAAACAGCACAGAGACAAGCCTCAAACCTTCTGGCACAAAGTCATTTGCAGTGATGAGACCAAAATTTAACTTAATGCCGTGTATTGCCCTTTAACATCAATGACAGCTTGAAGTCTTTTGTTGATGAGGCTCCTTATTTTCTCAGATGGTAAAGCTGCCCATTCCTCTTGACAAAAAGTCCAGTTGTGGCTGACATTTTGAGTTGGTCTACCTGACCGTGGTTTGGTCTCGACAGAACCCCTCATTTTCTACTTCTTGATTAGAGTTTGAACACTGCTGGTTGGCATTCTCAATTCCTTGAATATATTTTCATATCACTTTCCTGCTTTCTACAGTTCAACTACCTTTTCTCGCAGATTCTTTGACAATTATTTTGCTTTCCCCATGACTCAGAATCCAGAAACGTCAGTGCTGCACTGGATGAAATATGCAAGGGTCTGTCAGGAGTCCAGAAACTCATTGACCTTTTATACACAAACACTAATTACAAGCAAACAGATCACAGGTGAGGATAGTTACCTTTAATAGCCATTTAAACCCCTTTGTGTCAACTTGTGTGCATGTTATCAGGCCAAAATCACCAGGGTATGTAAACTTTTGATCAGGGTCATTTGGGTAGTTTCTGTTGTCAATATGATTTAAAAAAAGTAAACAGTTGATTGATAATAAATTGCTTCAGCCAAACACTAACCACGAGTGAAAGAAACATTTTTGTGTTATCATTCATATTCTCTGAAAAATGGCCAAGAAATCATAAATTCTGCCAGGGTATGTAAACTTATGAGCACAACTGTAACAGGGTTTATGTTCATTCTTCATTCCATCCTTTATATGTAATTACCATTCTTCATATGCTTGCATTTTTCTGCCTCTGCCGTCTTTGAGAATTCTTTTCATGTGTGACTGCTCAGTCTTTTTTTAGATTTTTTTTTCATGGGTGACTGGATTAACAGATAAATGGCTGCTGGAATCACCTCAACCTGTTTTTAACTGTCAGACATGTGTAATATACCAGGGGACGATTCAGATAAATCTCAACCAAGCAGGATATTCATAGGATTTTCTGGTTTTAATTTGAAACTTTAGATTAAAAAGTGTGAAAAAAAAAACAATACTTAATTTAGATATACTTTAACCATTTCAGCCCTGGAAGGATTTTCCCCCTTTCTGACCAGGGCACTTTTTGTGATTCGGCACTGCGTCGCTTTAACTGTAAATTGCGCGCTTGTGCGACGTTGTACCCAAACGAAATTGACGTCCTTTTTTCCCCACAAATAGAGCTTTATTTTGGTGGTATTTGATCATCTCTGCGGTTTTTATTTTTTGTGCTTTAAACAAACAAAAAGCGACAATTTTGAAGCCATTTTTTTTTTACTTTTTGCTATAGTACAGCTGTCCAAAAAAATTATAAAAAAAAAATGTACTCATCAGTTTAGGCTGATATATATTCTTCTACATATTTTTGGTTAAAAAGAAATCAAAATCGGCGTATATTGATGAGGTTGCGCAAAAGTTATTGCATCTACAAACTATGGGAATAGATTTATAGCATTTTTTTTTTACTAGTATTGGTGACGATCTGCGATTTTTATTGGGACCGTGACATTGACGCGGACATGTCGGACACTTTTGACATTTTTTTTGGAGCCATTGACATTTATACAGTGATCAGAGCTTTAAATAGCAACTAATTACTGTATAAATGTCATTGGCAAGGAAGGGGTTAAACTCTAGGGGGTGATCAAGGGGTTAAATGTGTTCCCTCACTGTGTTCTAACTGTGTGCGGGCTGGGCTGGCCAGGGCATGACAGATCTAACTGTTGCCGAATACAGGGAACAGTAGATCTGTGTCATGTCCTCTGACAGAATGGGGATCCCCATTCTGCCTCTGTAACAGGTGATCGCAGGTCATCAGCAGACATTGATCCCACCTGACCCCCAGGTGCACTCACGGAGAGCGCAGAGGGCATGCACGGTGTGCGCTCGCCCTGACAAATCGAGCATGCGCAGCCGACGTACAATGACAGCGGTTAGCGCAGGAGAGCCGACCTGCCGCAGTACAAGTGTGGCGGCTGGTCGGCAAGTGGTTAAGCATTAACAAACATATCAACCTTTGCTTATGGTTAAAGTATATTTAAAGCCAGGAATGGCTAAGGCCCCTGTCAAGTTTATTTTTTTTCTATTATGTATCCTAGGAAGTGAGAGAAAGTTGAGGGAATTCCACTCTCAGGCTGTGTATTATCCACCAGACATAATCCGCCACCCTGAAGTTTCATTCCAATTTAATGGGCCCACTTCTTCATTTCCTTCCTGCCTCGCCTGGGCTCATGGGAGATGTGAGTCATCATTTCCCATCAGTCAGTGAGCATCCCTGAGTTGTAAAATTGTGTCAATCAACAATATCCCATCAGGATTGGTGTAGGTTGGTATGGCCTGATGTAGCTCTACATGTTACGTGCATCAGCGCTTCTTCAGGAGCTTAGGCATGTGTTAATGTATATAAGATGGTTGGAGTCGTATAGTAGAAACACAAAGAGATGTTCAGGAGGCAGCGGGGACCGCAGGGCATGTCACCAGTCACTAGAGTACCCTGCACGGCAAAGTCTGACACCACCTCACTGGGTAGCCCTCGGAGCGGTGATGCGATTTTATGGTGACCTTATGCAGCCAATGTAGTACTGTAGTTACCAAGGGGCTGGAAGCCTTAGACACATCTAAGTTCTGGATACTATATAGAACCTGTACTGTTAAACTATCTTACTTATATTTTGGCTGCTATATGCCAATGTTAATTAATCATTAATGGGCCCTGCTTAATTGATGACCCAGCCCCTTTGGTTCCCATGCAGAGTACTCTAGTGACTGGCGACATGCCCCGCAGTCCCCACTGTCTCTTGAACATTTCTTTTTGTTTTTACTATACGACTCCAAACATCTCTTAGTAATATATGTCTATTTTAATGGAATTTTTGTAATAAAGTTGTTTACTTTTTAACTATGTCTATGCTGGTTTCTATAAAAGTCCATTGTATTGTTCCAAAGCTAGTAATGCAATACCTGTAAATCAGGTAGACTTTAACCAGATCAGAGTGTTAATGCAAATGCAGAGCCAAGGGAAGTTCTAATTTCCTCCTCGGCTTTGATGTGTCAAATGACACAGCTGAGGGAAGGCCTATAAGTACTTCTCTCACTCTGCCTGGCACCGCTGCATCTGAGGTCTGGTGAGTGAATTTTTACAGAGGGAGAGGTGAAATTCTACTATGGTATTGGCTCCTGCACTCTCTGAACTCTGCATTACTTACTTACTGCTTACTACTGACTACTGCACCCTGGTGAGCTGGGTAAAACTAACTCCTGGCAAAGCATATTCCACATTTTCACAGCTCTTACTTTAAAGATTCCTTTCCAAATGCAATGGTAAAAAATATTTTCCTCCCGCTTCAGTGTGCCCTTTTGTCATTTGCATTGTATTTGCATTGCATTGTATTTTAAATCACCTGATGGTTAAAGAGTTTATTGGGAGAGGTTCAGGAGTTGAGTAATTTGACCTCATGTGGTTGGTTATGTTGATGAGTCTGCAATGCCACAGCTAAAGACCACATTACCTGGCAGCAAGATAGTTCCTCTATACAGCACATCCATTATTTTAACACAGAAGAGAGGTTGGCATACCATGTTTTATCAATATCACAGTCTCAGATCACTCTCAGCTAGGCCAAGTCTCCGTGGTGAGCATTTTGTATTTAATTATTATAGTGTCCAAGATTTTTTGTTTGAATTTCCAACCATCACTTTGCCCTTTTTCCATGTTTCTCTCTCTAAATACCGAGTTCAGCTTAGTTTCAATGAACAAATTACTTTCCTGTATCATTTTTCATGTTTTGAGCATCATATCTTCATTAGATGTGAAGTGGTCTCATTATATAATGATTGAAAATGTCAGTATGTAATAAGAGACTCTGAAATTTGATAAAAAATTGCTGGGTGACGAGCTTGGAAATCACTTTAGTGCTATTTGAACAAATGCCAACCAGGACAAAACTTTACATTACATTCTGCTAAAATTACTTCAGGTCTATCAAGTGCATCTAGTGATACTGTAGGGCTGTAATAATGAATTGGTATCAGTTTTGTAAGTGGCATGATGATAGTATACAGTGCCTTAAAAAAAAGTATTCATACCCCTTGAAATTTTCCATATTTTCTCATGTTACAATCAAAAATGTAAATGTATTTTATTGGGATTTTATGTGATAGATCAACACAAAGTGGCACATAATTGTGAAGTGGAAGGAAAATGATAAATGGTTTTCCGTGTTTTTTACAAATAAATATCTGAAAAGTGTGGCGTGCATTTGTATTCAGCCCCCCCTGCGTGAATACTTTGCAGAACCGCCTTTCACTGCAATTACAGCTGCAAGTCTTTTTGGGGATGTCTCTACCAGCTTTGCTCATCTAGAGAGTTTCTGTCAGATTGAATGGAGAGTGTCTATAAACAGCAATTTTCAAGTATTGCCACAGATTCTCAATTGTATTTAGGTCTGGACTTTGACTGGGCCATTCTAACACATGAATATGCCTTGATCTGAACCATTCCATTTTAGCTTTGGCTGTATGTTTAGGGTCATTGTCCTGCTGGAAGGTGAACCTCCACCTCAGTCTCAAGTCTTTTGCAGACTTGCAGATTTTCTTTTAAGATTTCCCTGTATTTGGCTCCATCCATCTTTCCATCAACCTTGACCAGCTTCCCTGTCTTTGCTGAAGAAAAGCATCCCCACAAGAAGATGCTGCCACCACCACGTTTGACGGGGAGGGGGGGGGGGATGGTGTGTTCGGGGTGATGTGCAGTGTTGTTCGTTTTCCACCACACATAGTGTTTTGCTTTTAGGCCAAAAAGTTCAATTTTGGTCTCTTCTGACCAGAGCACCTTCTTCCAAATGTTTGCTGTGTCCCCCAAGTGGCTTCTCGCAAACTGCAAATGGGACTTCTTATGGCTTTCTTTCAACAATGGCTTTCTTTTTGCCACTCATCCATAAAGGCCAGATTTGTGGAGTACATGACTAATAGTTGTCCTGTGGACAGATTCTCCCACCTGAGCTGTGGATATCTGCAACTCCTCCAGAGTCACCATGGGCCTCTTGGCTGCTTCTCTGACTAATGCTCTCCTTGCCCGGCCTGTCAATTTAAGTGGACGGCCATGTCTTTGCAGGTTTGCAGTTGTGCCATGCTCTTTCCATTTTTGGATGATGGATTGAACAGTGCTCCGTGAGATGTTCAAAGCTTGGGATATTTTTTTATAACCTAATCCTGCTTTAAACTTCTGCACAACTTTATCCCTGACCTGTCCAGCGTATTCATTGGCCTTCATGATGCTTTTGTCCCTAAGGTTCTCTAACAAACCTCTGAGGGCTTCACAGGACAGCTGTATTTATACTGAGATGAAATTACACACAGGTGCACTCTATTTACTAATTAGGTGACTTCTGAAGGCAGTTGGTTCCACCAGATTTTAGTTAGGGGTATCAGAGTAAATGGGGCTGAATACAAATGCACGCCACACTTTTTAGATATTTATTTGTAAAAAAAAATTGAAAACCATTTATCATTTTCCTTCCACTTCACAATCATGTGGCACTTTGTGTTGGTCTACCACATAAAATCCCAATAAAATACTTTTACGTTTTTGGTTGTAACATGACAAAATGTGAAAAATTTCAAAAGGTATGAATACTTTTTCAAGGCACTGTAAGCAAAGGGGTTTAGCAGTAATCATTAAGAACAATTTAATGGAGAGCGAGAAATGTAACAACATTTTTTAAAGGCAGAAACATTCAGAGCTGCAGCTGCCAATTGCAGCTACCAGAGTCCTTTGAAAACAGAATTAATACAACCAATCAGAGGGTCTTAGGGGTGCTGAAAGGGTATCAAAGTGTTTTATTATGTTCAAGCGGACACACCCTTAATGCCAGTTGTTCTAAATATATCTATACTTCCAGTTGACAAGGTTTATTATTGAACCAAATGAAATTTAAATTTGATAGACACCAAATATGATATAAATTGAATGTATGTATCACTTAAAGCGGAGTTCCGCCCCCCACCCCATCCCCAGCAAAAAATTTTAAGTCAGCAGCTTCACATACTGTATCTGCTGACTTTTAATATTAGGACACTTAACTGTCCTGGAATCCAGTGATGTCAGCACCCCTGCCGATGTTTTGCTATCATATCTCCCCTCAAGCGTCTCTTCTCGAGAGAGAATAAGTTTAGTGCTAGTAGTCGTTCCTCATAACTGAGATCCTCCAGTCCCTTTATTAACTTTGTTTGCCCTTCTCTGGACTCTCTCCAGTTCCTGCACATTCTCTCTGAGGACTGGTGACCAGAATTGGACGAAATACCCCAGATGTGGCCGAACCAGAGTTTTATATAGTGTCAGGATTATGGAGTAAATTCCCTTTTTTTATGCATGCTAATATTTTACTAGCTTTGCTTGTTGCAGCTTGGCATTGCGTGCCATTGCTGAGTCTGTGATCTACTAGGACC
This sequence comes from Glandirana rugosa, assembly GCA_018402905.1. Classification (NCBI taxonomy): domain Eukaryota; kingdom Metazoa; phylum Chordata; class Amphibia; order Anura; family Ranidae; genus Glandirana; species Glandirana rugosa. The sequence continues at coordinate 2,303,539 of BLSH010145660.1, read as the reverse complement.
CAGATCTTTCTCCATCCTGGATTCCCCCAGAGGTTTTCTCCCTAGTGAGTAACTTGCATTAGCATTTTTAGTCCCCAAGTGCATTGCTTTACTTTTTATAACATCATATCTCATTTGCCATGTACTTGCCCAGCCCATTATTTTAATGAGGTCCTCTTGTAAAGTTTCTATATCTTGCTGTGAAGTTATTTCCCTACTAAGCGTTGTGTCATCAGCAAACACTGAGATTGAGCTATTCAATTAGAGGCAAGTGGGCAGCAAAAAAAAATATATTTTTTCCCTATTCCAAAAAATGTAAAATTAAATTTATTCCGGCTATCTTTCTATTTTAAATACATATTGTTTGGTTCATTTTGAAACCAGCAGTAATCCAAGTGATTCTGAGTCTTATAATATTTAAGTTGTCTTCATTATACTCAACATTCAATCAATATTTCCGTTTTCTCTCTTCTGTTTTTATGATTATGAGGCTGTTAGCCGCCTACATACCATTTCCACAGCCACGTAGATTATTTTGCATTAGTTTTACTTCGTTTTGGTAGCTGCTGGCTCCATTAAACACATTAGTTGCATGCATATTAACAAAACTGGTTAATTATTATAATGTAGCTTATGCTTTTAGATCAGAGATAAGCATTAACAAGAGACATTCTACCTGGGAGCACAGGGCACAAGTGGTGGAGATAAGAAGTAGTTATTATAGCTAATAGTGGAAAATTATAACTTTCTCAAGTATTATTGGAATAATTGGGTGATACTACGAATGCAGATTTTTTAAGGCTGCAGGAATGCAGATATTTTAGAGGATAATAAAATGGAAAACCACACAAGCAGAGCAACAGAGATATATTTTAAAGGAGCTTTCAACTTAGAAATGAATGTAAAGTGTTCTGTATATATATATATATATATATATATATATGCAGTATCTCACAAAAGTGAGTACACCCCTCACATTTTTGTAAATATTATATTATATCTTTTCATGTGACAACACTGAAGAAATGACTCTTTGCTACAATGTAAAGTAGTGAGTGGACAGCTTGTGGGACGGTATAAATTTGTTGTCCCCTCAAAATAACTGAACACACAGCCATTAATGTCTAAACCGCTGGCAACAAAAGTGAGTACACCCCAAAGTGTCAATATTTTTGTGGCCACCATTATTTTCCAGCACTGCCTTAACCCTCTTGGGCATGGAGTTCACCAGAGCTTCACAGGTTGTCACAGGAGTCCTCTTCCACTCCTCATGATGACATCAGGTGGATGTTAGAGACCTTGCACTCCTCCACCTTCCGTTTGAGGATGCCCCACAGATGCTCAATAGGATTTAGGTCTGGAGGTATGCTTGGCCAGTCAATCACCTTTACCCTCAGCTTCTTTAGGAAGGCATTGATTGTCTTGGAGGAGTCTCCAAAGGGAGGGGATCATCCTCTGCTTCAGTATGTCACAGTACATGTTGGCATTCATGGTTGCCTCATTGAACTGTAGTCCCCAGTGCCGGCAGCACTCATGCAGATCCAGACCATGACACTCCCACCACCATGCTTGACTGTAGGAGAGACACACTTCTCTTTGTGCTCCTAACCTGGTTGACACCACACACGTTCGACACCATCTGAACCAAATAAATTTATCTTGGTCTCATCAGACCATAGGACATGGTTCCAGTAATCAATGTCCTTAGTCTTCTTGTCTTCAGCAAACTGTTTGCGGGCTTTCTTGTGCATCATCTTCAGAAGAGGCTTCCTTCTGGGATGACAGCTATGCAGACCAATGTGATGCAGTGTGCGGCATATGGTCTGAGCACTGACAGGATGACCCCCCACCCCTTCAACTTCTGCAGAAATGCTGGCAGCACTCATACATCTATTTCCCAAAGACGACCTCTGGATATGACGCTGAGCACGTTCACTCAACTTCTTTGGTTGACCATGGCAAGGCTTGTTCTGAGTGGAACTTGTCCTGTTAAACCGCTGTATGGTCTTGGCCACCGTGCTGCAGCTCAGTTTCAGGGTCTTGGCAATCTTCTTATAGCCTAGGCCATCTTTATGTAGAGCAACAATTCTTTTTTTCAGATCTTCAGAGAGTTATTTGCCATGAGGTGCCATGTTGAACTTCCAGTGACCAGTAGGAGAGAGTGAGAGCGATAACACCAAATTTAACACACCTGCTCCCCATTCACTCCTGAGACTTTGTAACACTAAACAGTCACTAACACTGGGGAGGGAAAATGGCTAATTGGGCCCAATTGGGACATTTTCACTTAGGGGTGTACTCACTTTTCTTGCCAGTGGCCTAGACATTAATGGCTGTGTGTTGAGTTATTTTGAGGGGACAGCAAATTTACACTGTTATACAAGCTGTACACTTACTACATTGTAGCAAAGTGTCATTTCTTCAGTGTTTTCACATGAAAAGATATAATAAAATATTACAAAAATGTGAGGGGTGTACTCACTTTTGTGAGATACTGTATATACTGTATATATGTATTCAGGAATATAAAATAAAATAATTTACAACAATATTTTATATTTTTGGCAGGTAAACATGAAATATTATATATGCACAACATATATTACATGCAAATATTATATCCAGACAGCAGATGGAGCTCTAGGCTTCCTTTCCCATGCTTACTGGGCTGCTTTAGTTTCTTTTCTGGAAAAAAAAATGTTGTGTTTACAGAGCTCAAATGCTCAAGTTCAACTTTACACACAAAACCTGTTGGTGTAGTGATTGATACCCTTTCACTTCTCTGTCTGCTCTGTTGAGTCAAAGTCACACCAATTTTCAATCAGAGAGGGATAGTCTGAAGGAAAACATATTCTGCTGTGCTTTTTCTTTAAAAAAAAAAACATTTACAAGACAACAAAGCCAGATCCTACATACTACACCACAGTTAAAATGTATGTCCAGCTGGAATCCCTAGAATAGAGATAAAGTAGGGAAGGGGTAGAACCCCCGGCAGGTTTTGCTGCTATCCATGACTTCATTAGAGAGATTTCCCCTCATTTATTGACCTGCTTGCAACATTTACCAGACAGGTAGTGATGGTAAATCTCCAAATGCATCACAGACAGAGATATTGTTTAGTGGAGTGCTAGAGCCCCTATTAGATTTGTATTTCTGTCTGTCCCTTTTGCAAATTATACCTCACTTTTCTGGTAAAACTATTGTCAGCAGAAGACAGTTTGAGGGTAAATTTCTAAAGTCCCAGATAGGAGTAAACTTTCAACAGGAGTTGTATTCCTTCTCCACATTTCCAAAACTAGAATTTTTTTTTTTTTATCATGACATGTACTTTAAGTAGCACAGCCTGGTCCAAGACCACATTACAATGTGTTCTGGTGTGCTGTGATGGAAAAAAAGGAGAAAGTCATATTTTTGGTCCATTTTGTAGTGCTGCCAATCTATTCAAATACATAAGATTCCTTAACACAACGCACAATAATGTGTGGCATGACACCAGCACCATGATGGAACAGCGTAAATCTGATTTCAGCAATTCAAGATTTAGCTGCTTAGTGGGCACCCCCATGTACATTTACTGCGGCAGGGTGGCCTCTCTGTGGCAGATTATGTACCTAGTATGTGATCTGACACTTCCGGATCTATGATGCGTGCGCGCCGCCGGCGACCCGCTTCCACAGTAATTGGACACAGCGGTAGCCAATCAGCAGTTCCTGCGGACTCGATATTCGCTGGGACCCGCCGATCGTTCAGGAGAGAGGCAGAACGGTGGTCTGCCTATGTAAACAAGGCAGACCATCTTTCTGTCAGTAGGGAAGGTAGTGATCCTGTGTTTCTGAAAAGCAGGAACACGGATCTCTGCCTTCCCATAGCACAAGCACCTCCCCCACAGTAATGAAGCTCATTTTAGGCACACATTTAACCCTTTGATCACTCTAGATGTTAACCCCTTCCCAGCCACTGGCATTAGTACAGTGACAGTACATATTTTTAGCACTGATCACTGTATTAGTGTCACTGGTTTCCAAATAGGTATCAGAAGTGTTACTTAGTGTGTGATTTGTCCGTCCGCAATGTCACATTCTCGCCATTACTAGTAAAAATAAATAAATAAATAAAAATAACTTTTGTGCAAACCAATCAATATACGCTTATTGGGATTTTGTAGCATGTAGCAGAATACATATTGGCCTAAATGTATGAAGAAATCGGATTTTTTACATTTTTTTTTTTTATTGGATGTGTTTTATAGCAGAAAGTAAAAATTATTGTTTTTTTTTTTCAAAATTTCAAAAAATAAAAACCACAGAGGTGATCCAATACCACCAAAAAAAGCTCTATTTGTGGGAAAAAAGGGACATAATAATATACACCACGCAGTTGTCAGTATGACAACCAGGCACCTAACATTTTTAAGAGGAGAGGTCAGCCTTCACATCTCTCAAGGCACATTCCTTCTTACAAAAGTGATTTTTGGCTATGCTTTGGTTGCATCTGCATATGTAACCACTTTATGCTCTGATCACTCTTTCAGATGTGAACTGTCAATGTTCCCTTTTCTTAAGTTCTAAGTGCATGTTGACCGGTATAAAAGATTTGCAGAACACAGTAATTACTTTAACTCTCTTCGTCCATTTAAGGTGCATTTGGTGTTTCTTTGAACCATAAGAGAACATTGGCGCAGTGGATAATTTTAGCTCTGTGGGGGTTTTAGTTGAAAAGAAAATCACTAGGATATTGTGAAATAAAGCTCCACTCTGCATGGAGCATGCTATTGATAAAAATGTATAAAGCATGTTATTTATTAATGCTCAATTTTGAGTGTCTTTACAAGGTTTATGTTTATCATTTTCCTTGCAAAAGTATACAGATTGCATGGTGATACAGAAGATCTGGTGATACAAATGATTTCTTTGTGTATGATAATGTTTGCTCTATACAATCTACTCCAAGCTGAGTTTCAGATTTGCAAATAGTTTGCTTCTGTTGGACTCCCTTGTTAGTATCTCCTCTCCAAAGCGGGATATCCTGGCCCTGGCTGTTAGATGCTGGTATCTTTTGATGCTGGAAAATTGGACTTTGAAACAGAGGATAATGGCCCAGGAGAGATGAGCTTACAAACAAGGGGTTACATTTAAGAGTTCATTCACAGGGGCATTAAAAACTCTGGATACAGATGTGTAGAACATCTTCTGTGGTTTTGTACGCTGCAGTATACAAATCTGTGGGTGCATTCAGACAGCAACGCCTGGCAGTGCAATTCAGCTGCATCCAGTTTCCTACATTTCTGCTCTGCTAATTAAACACTATTAATGTTGACATATTGGCCCTGAATGAGTCATTCATGTGGCAGTGGCGCACGTGCAGAATACTACTGACTTCTGCAGTCTGTATTATTTACCACTGACCCCTACACTCTGCACTACTTGTTACTAAACAATGCACTCTACGTGTCTTACTAATGACCTCTGAACTCTGTATTACTTTCTACTGACCTCTTAACTCTGTGTTACTTACTTTTGACCCCTACATTTGTGTTACTTACTCCTGACCCCTGCACTCTGTTTCATAAACGATTGACCTGTGAACTCTCCATTAACTACAACTGACCCATGAAATTGCATTACTTACTCCTGCCCCCTGCACTCTGCTTAAGAAACTAATGACCTGCAACCCTCTACCCTTCCTGCAAACCCTTGTTTATTATTATGTGAACTTATGTAATTCTTTAATTCTTGGCTTTGTTTTTGCTGCTCGTAATTAATGTCTCTTCAAACCAGTAAACATATTGAAATATAAGAAACAAATGACCTGTGAACTCTGTATTACCTACAGCTGACCCCTGATATTGCATTACTCCTGACCCCTGCACTCTGTTTTATAAACTATTGATCCGTGAACTGTGCATTACTTATTACTGACCTCGGAACTCTGCATTACTTACTACTGATCCCCTGAACTGCATTACCTACTAGTGACCTCTGAAATTGCACTACCTTCTCCTGACCCCTGCACTCTGTTTCATAAACTATTAACCTGTGAATTCTGCATTACCTATTATTATTAATTTCAGGTACTTATATAATGTCGTCAATTTAGGCAGCGCTTTACAAATACATTGTACATTCATATCAGTCCCTACCCTCAAGGAGCTTACAATCTAAGGTCCCTAACTCACATTCACACATACTATGGCCAATTTAGACAGGAGCCAATTTACCTACCAGCATTTCTTTGGAGTGTACCAGTAAAGGAACTGCATTGCCTATAGCAGGCCCCTGAAATTTCATTACTTACTCCTGACCCCTGCACTCTGTTTTATAAAGCATTGCCCTGTGAACTCTGCATTACTTACTACTGACTCTGAACTGCATTACCTACTACTGACCCCTGAAATTGCATTACTTACTCCTGACCCCTGCACTCTGTTTCATAAACTATTGACCTGTGAACCGTGTGTTACTTCCTACCTACCTCTGAACTCTGCATTACTTACTACTGACCCCTGAACTGCATTACCTTCTACTGACCCCTGATTTTGCTTTACTTATGCCTGACCCCTTCACTCTGTTTCATAAACTATTGACCTGTGAACTCTGCATTACCTACAACTGACCCCTGAAATTGCATTACTTACTCCTGACCCCCGCACTCTGTTTCATAAACCATTGACTTGTGAACTTTGCATTACCTACAACTGACCCCTGAAATGTCATTACTTACTCCTGACCCCTGCACTCTGTTTCATAAACTATTGACCTGTGAACTCTGCATTACCTATAACTGACCCCTGAAATTGCATTACTTACTCCTGACCCCTGCACTCTTTTTCATAAACTATTGACCTGTTAACTCTGCATTACCTACAACTGACCCCTTAAATTGCATTACTTACTACTGAACCCTGCACTCTGTTTCATAAACTATTGACCTGTGAACTGTGTGTTACTTACTACCTACCTCTGAACTCTGCATTACTTACTACTGACCTCTGAACTGCATTACCTACGATTCACCCCTGAAATTGCATTACTTACTCCTGACCCCTGCACTCTGTTTCATAAGCTATTGACCTGTGAACTCTGCATTAGCATTAGCTGCCGTCAATCAAAGTCAGTCAATCAGGAGAGAGAGGAGGCGGGCCCGGGTTGGGGCTCCGTGTCTGAATGGACACATGGAGCTGTGACTGGGCTCGGGTGCCCCCATAGCAAGCTGCTTGCTGTGGGGGCACTGAACAGGAGGAAGGGGCCAGGATCACAGAAGAGGGACCCGAGAAGAGGAGGATCTGGGCTGCTTTGTGCAAATCCACTGCGACAGAGCAGGCAAGTATAACATGTTTGTTATTTTTTTAGGAAAAAAACGAGACTTTACAATCACTTTAAATATTGCATATGGATCATTCATATCTAAAACTTGGGTGGTGTGCTGACTTACTGTTCTGTTATGAATTGCCTGAATAGTAGGAGATCAAACATGACCATTGGCTGATATTGGTCAACTGGTGTGCTAATTGGATTCTGCCTTGCTGGTGTATTAGGGACCTGAAAGGTTCAAATCTGAGGCAATTAATAAGATATAATTACAAAAATTTTACAAAAGGAAATAATTACAAAAACAATTATTAGGAAACAATACAATACGTTTTTTTTTTCCTGAGTATGTGGGCTGCCATTGGTACCCAACACCGCAAACCTCCCTGTACCTTGGTTAAGCAATTTGTAGTTAAGACTAGCTGTGATTTCTACTTTCGGAGAAAAATATTTATATGTTATGATATAGCTCTCTAGTCACACAGCCTTACTAACCGGTGCCATGTCTCACAGAGTGGATACGTTCCAACTGTGTTCTATTTAACAATCCTTTGACACCATTCACCAACCTGCTGTCCGGCTGTCACTACCTCGGTGAAATGTGTGACATGTCTGCTCAGTATGGTACTGGAGTGGGAACGGAAGGCTCTAGACCTGACAAATGGCTGTTAAGCAGATCGATGGCAGGCATGGCATGGTGAGTACAGTAAACAAGTGTTTCTTGTATGTGGTTTTCTCAGTGCCTCAGTAAAAATGGAAAATTAGTCTCTAAGTGACTCTGTTGTTGTTTACTTCAAAGGTGGAATCCCCGCATAGCAAGCAATTAATATGCTCATCTGTCCTGCTGCTCAAACAGCGGAACTCTGCCACATTAAAAAATAATAATTTAGCTGAAAGATTTTCTACCAATAACATTTTACAGGGGCGTCAGATGCTGGCACCCCCTGCCACCAGGTGTGTTTTCATCCACCAGCCCCTACATTGCTAGCAGATACAATGGTAAAATAGGGGCCGGCGGGAGAAACCACAGAATGCAGCAGGGGGGGGGGATTAGGCATCTGACACACTTAGAAATGTGCCAGATGCTTATGAACTTTCATCAAGATGGGTGCCGGCAGACATTGAGTCCACAGTACCCACAGATCAGCTCCCACTGTGTATAATCACAGTGGGAGCAGGTCGCCGGCGGCGTGCATGCAAGCCCCAGACAGGATCACGTACTAGGTATGTGATCCTGCACAGCAGAGCCGCCTTGCTGCCTTATGTGTAGAGTATCTCACAAAAGTGAGTACACCCCTCACATTTTTGTAAATATTTTATTATATCTTTTCATGTGACAACACTGAAGAAATGACACGTTGCTACTATGTAAAGTAGTGAGTATACAGCTTGTATAACAGTGTAAATTTGCTTTCCCTTCAAAATTACCCAACACACAGCCATTAAAGTGGAGTTCCACCCAAAAGTGGAACTTCCGCTTTAAGCACTCCTCACCCCCTTACATGCCACATTTGGCATGTAATTTTGTTTGGGGGGGTGTGTCCCCAGGTTTCAGAGGGATTTCCTGTCCCTCTTCCACCTTCCGCCTCTGGGCTGCCTAGGCGACTCCTCCTCTCCTCCTAGGCAGCCCCTCCCTCCTGGCAATCTTCTGGGACACGTCACAGGTCCCAGAAGATTGCCTGGCCACTAGGAGTGCGCAGCATGACTCGCGCATGCGTAGTGCGTGCCCGGCCTGAAGCCGGGCCGGGTGCCCACACTAGGAATGACGGGACTGTGGGGAGTAGGGGGGGGGTGAGCGAGGCTTCGGGCACAGCCATCGCTGGACCGGGAGACAGGTAAGTTACTGTTTTTTAAAAGTTAGCCGCTACACTTTTTGTAGCGGCTGACTTTTAATAAACCCAAAAACGAGTGGAACTCTGCTTTAATGTCTAAACCGCTGGCAACAAAAGTGAGTACACCCCTAAGTGAAAATGTCCAATTTGGGCCCAAAGTATCAATATTTTGTGTGGCCAACATTATTTTCCAGCACTGCCTTAACCCTCTTGGGCATGGAGTTCACCAGAACTTCACAGGTTGCTACTGGAGTCCTCTTCCACTCTTCGATGATGACATCACGGAGCTGGTGGAAGTTAGAGACCTTGCGCTCCTCCACCTTCCATTTGAGGATGCCCCACAGATGCTCAATATGGTTTAGGTCTAGAGACATGCTTGGCCAGTGCATCACCTTTACCCTCAGCTTCTTTAGCAAGGCAGTGGTCATCTTGGAATTGTGTTTGGGGTTGTTATCATGTTGGAATACTGCCCTGCGGCCCAGTCTCTGAAGGGAGGGGATCATGCTCTGCTTCAGTATGTCACAGTACATGTTGGCATTCATGGTTCCCTCAATGAACTGTAGCTCCCTAGTGCCGGCAGCACTCATGCAGCCCCAGACCATGACACTCCCACCACCATGCTTGACTGTAGGCAAGACACACTTGTCTTTGGTTTTGGTCTGGTTGCCGCCACACATGCTTGACACCATCTGAACCAAATACGTTTATATTTGTCTCATCAGACCACGGGACATGGTTCCAATAATCCATATCCTTAGTTTGTTTGTCTTCAGCAAACTGTTTGCTTCCTTCTGGGACGACAGTCATGCAGATCAATTTGATGCAGTGTGTGGCGTATGGTCAGCACTCACAGGCTGACCTCCCACACCTTCAACCTCTGCAGCAATGCTGGCAGCACTCATATGTCTATTTGCCAAAGACAACCTCTGAATATGACGCTGAGCACATGCACTCAACTTCCTTGGTCAACCGTGGCGATGCCTGTTCTAAGTGGAGCCTGTCCTGTTAAAACAGTGTATGGTCTTGGCCACCGTGCTGTAGCTCAGTTTCAGGGTCTTGGCAATCTTCTTATAGCCTAGGCCATCTTTATGTAAAGTAACAATTCTTTTTTTCAGACCTTCAGAGAGTTCTTTGCTATGAGGTGCAATGTTGAACTTCCAGTGACCAGTATGAGAGAGTGAGAGCGATAACACCAAATTTAACACACCTGCTCCCCATTCACACCTGAGACCTTGTAATACTAACGAGTCACTAACACTGGGGAGGGGAAATGGCTAATTGGGCCCTATGTGGACATTTTCACTTAGGGGTGTACTCACTTTTGTTGCCGGCGGTTTGGACGTTAATAATTGTGTGTTGAGTTATTTTGAGGGGACAGCAAATTTACACTGTTATACAAGCTGCACACTCACTACTTTACATTGTAGCAAAGTGTCATTTCTTCAGTGTTGTCACATGAAAAGATATAATAAAATATTTACAAAAATGTGAGGGGTGTACTCACTTTTGTGAGATACTGTAAGTAGTTAAGGCAACAATTCTTAAAAAAAACACTGTAAGCTCCTTGCATCATATTATTAGTAATGAGAAATAACGTAAAATCACCAGTCACATACAAACCTGCGTTGGAAGTTTGAATTTGTGGGCTAAGCGAGGGAAATCAGCAGATCCCCCCATCCACAATAAACAATATGGATGGAGGAATCCCCCTTGCCGGCTATTGTAATCTTCAGTCAATAACTTTTCACCCTCCTTTGATTTTCAGATTGAAATTTGTCAAGCCTGGTGGTTCCATCAGGGCCACCCACAGCTCAAATTTTGGCTCGAGTCAGCATGAATCAGTTCAAACTCGAGCTCTGTATGGCCAGCCTTAGGAAGCAGACTCTCTTATTCCATGTATCAGGGTAATGTAAAGTTGCAGTTCCGCAGAATGCAGCAAATAGATTCTGTTAAATTTAAACAAAAAATTGCAAAAGCACTTCCTCCAAAAGAAGAGTGTTTACAGTCATTTGTCCCATCCATCTGTCTGACCTTCACTAAGATGCTGCATTGTACTGCAAAAATATGAATTGAAGATGAAATTGCTGTAGACTCTCTTCTTACAACCCTGAAATCCTTAGTATCTTAGAACATGTGGGGAGAGGTTTGAAAGATGGACAGCCCCTTTAAATTGATTGCAAACCTGATTTTGATTGCAAAAATGAACAAAGCGTATCTTTTATAGTGTGTACTCGCCTCAATCAAAAGCACTGAGTGTGACTTCTGTCTGCAGTTGCGTTGCTTCTCTATCTGCATGATTAATTTTTGACAGGCTGTGCCGACTCCAAGGGATCAAGAAGAATTGGAAATGTAGTACACAGCATGGGACTGACAGTGTCAGCTGTGCAAGTTTCTCTGTGAGATTGTGTACTGGGGGAGTGTCCATTCCCTCTTCTCAGGTCTCATAATACACTCAGCTCCCAGCTCTATGGTGTGCAGTGTGACATCAGATCCCTGCCCTCTGTCTCTGGAAGCTCAGAAAAGCTGTGTAAATTCTGGTCTTTAAATGGATGTAGAGAAGATATAACTGCAGATAAACTGCATAAAATGTTTGTATCACCTGAGGTTAGTCACATTGTGGGTATACCGTATGTGAGGGTTTACAACCATTTTAAATGATCATCAGTCACTCACACAAAACTATTGGTTCTTTTGCATGTTCTATCCATTTAATCACCTACAGTGCCTTGAAAAAGTATTCATACCACTTGGCATTTTCCACATTTTGTCACATTACAACCAAAAATATTAATGTATTTTATTGGGATTTTATGTGATAGACCAACACAAAGTGGCTCATAATTGTAAAGTGGAAGGGGGCATTTGTATTCAGCCTCCCTGAGTCAATACTTTGTAGAACCACCTTTTTCTGCAATTACAGCTGCAAGTTTTTTTGGTGATGTCTCTACCAGCTTTGCACATCTAGAGAATTTTTGCCCATTCTTTTTTGTAAAATAGCTCAAGCTCTGTCAGATTGGATGGAGGGCGTCTGTGAACAGTAACTTTCAAGTCTTGCCGCAGATTCTCAATTGGATTTAGGTCTGGACTTTGACTGGGCCATTCTAACACATGAATATGCTTTGATCTAATCCATTCCATTGTAGCTCTGGCTGTATGTTTAGGGTCGTTGTCCTGCTGGAAGGTGAACCTCTGCCCCAGTCTCAAGTCTTTTGCAGACTCTAATAGGTTTTCTTCTAAGATTGCCCCGTATTTGGCTCCATCCATCTTCCCATCAACTCTGATTAGCTTCCCTGTCCCTGTTGAATAAATGCATCCCCACAACATTATGCTGCCACCATCAGGTTTCACAGTGGGGATGGTGTGTTCAGGGTGATGTGCAGTGTTAGTTTTCCACCACACATAGCGTTTTGCTTTTAGGCCAAAAAGTTACATTTTGGTCTCATCTGACCAGAGCACCTTCTTCCAAATGTTTGCTGTGTCCCTCACATGGCTTCTCCCAAGCTGCAAATGGGACTTCTTATGGCTTTCTTCTTGCCACTCTTCCATAAAGACCATAAAGACCAGATTTGTGGAGTGCACGACTAATTGTTACCCTGTGGACGGATTCTCCCTCATGAGCTGTTGATCTCTGCAGCTCCTCCAGAGTTACCATGGGCCTCTTGGCTGCTTCTCTGATTAATGCTCTCCTTGCCCGGCCTGTCATTTTAGGTGGACGGCCATGTCTTGGTAGGTTTACAGTTGTGTCATACTCTTTCCATTTTCAGATGATGGATTGAGCAGTGGTCTGTGAGATGTTCAAAGCTTGGGATATTTTTTATAACCTAACCCTGCTTTAAACTTCTCCACAACTTTATCCCTGACCTGTCTGGTGTATTCCTTGACCTTCATGATGCTTTTTGTTCACTCAGATTCTTTAGCAAACCTCTGAGGACTTCACAGAACAGCTGTATTTATACTGAGAATACATTACACACAGGTGGACTCTGTTTACTAATTAGGTGACTTCTGAAGGCAATTAGTTCCACTAGATTTTAGTTAGGGGTATCAGAGTAAAGGGGGCTGAATACAAACGTACCCCACACTTTTCAGATATTTATTTATAAAAAAAATTAAAACCCATTTATCATTTTCCTTCCACTTCACAATTATGTGCCAATTTGTGTTGGGTCTATCACATAAAATCCCAATAAAACACATTTATATTTTTGGTTGTAACATGACAAAATGTGGAAAATGTCAAGGGGTATGAATACTTTTTCAAGGCACTTTTTGTATCTATATTGAGCTAAGAATGTATTACTATATTTATGATTTTTTTTTTTTTACTTTAACTTTGTATTTATGGTCTAAAACATCCACAGATCCCATACAAGTTTTAATGGAAAAGTAAAACTCGCACTGTAGACAGTCTTTTATAAAAGTTAAGAATGGAGTTGTCAATATTTCTGAACCCATTTTATGTTTTTCAAGGCACCATGAAAATTTGATATAAAATCCGGAACAGTGTAAAATGAGGGAAGTCTAGACACCTGAACTTCAAGGAAAATCACAAAAGGCAATTTGTAATTGACCTTTCCAGGTTATCTTATTAAACAATTTATTCAAGCATGTAGACTCACCACATATTGCAGAATCTATCTACTATGTATGGTAAGTTGAGCGTAAAAAGACAAAAAAAAAAAAACCCTTCTCTTTTGCTGAAATATATGGACACTTTAAACACAGTACTGACAATTAACAGTCTTAAAGTGAACCCGTGCCCATGCCGGGCAGAGCAACAGGTTCACTTTAATCTCTCCCCTCTGAAGAATAGCGGAATAGTGGGGAAGCGAAGGAAAGGGTATTATGTTGTGCTGGAGAAGGGGCAATAAATCAAGCCTATCGCTTTTTATAATGCACTGGTCTTTATTCAAGTGACTATATAAAGTGTAACTCCACTTTTGTTGAGAAAAAACATTCCCCCCTGGGTGATCTATGTACATTACAAGAATTTTAACAAACTTTGATTCAGATTCCTACCTTTTGTTATTCTAAAGAAATCCCTGGTGTGTTTGCCTGTGTCAAGTGTAATTATAAATCAGCTGCTGCACCTGCAGGGCTCTAATGAGTAAAATGGCAGGATCTGCATCCCTTTAGATGTGATTCCCTATTGGGAGTATCACACCAAAAATTTAATTTTTGCTGCAGTGGATGCTGGAAATCTGACTTCTGGGAAAATCAGTGAGCCAATCACACAAGCAGGAAATAATGTTTCTGGGGGGCGTTCTGTATACATTCTGGGCACAGAACACCTCCAGGTAGCCATATTGCATTGTGTTTTACAGAAAATTACGCTGGCTGCAGATTGACAAGGAAAGGTAATTTTTAATAACATTCAAATACAATATGACTTGAGATGACTTGAATTGCAATTGTATGTACTATATATTTTTATTTTTCATTTGCTATTTTTATTTCCCACAAAAGTGGAGCTACCCTTTAAGTCTTTTGAGTCACTATTAAAAAATGCCCTACTGTTCTTCTGTCTGCACTGCCAATCTTTCCTCTTATATATAGCTAAAATTGGTAAAGAATTTTCAGCACTGGACACAGTTCTAGTTGGGCCAGATGCCAGGTCTTCACCTTCAGGCTCTGTGGTCCTTTCCTCCAACCCATACAATACCGCTGTGTCCTGTAGTAACATAGGGACTGGCATGTAGAACCACAGAAAAACAGAGGACAACCAGGCATCCGAAATTCCGAAGTCTGTTGAGTGTTGAACATTGTTAATAGGGCTTAGCTCTTCAAAACAGTGAATATCTATGATGCAGGCAGCAAGCCAGTAAGTATTAGTTATTTTGTTCGGAGGCATGGCTTTTTTTGCTTTATAAAATTGTGACAGTCACTAAAAAGCAAACATGTGAGGACAGAAAAGAGGAAAATATAATTTCTGATATCTTAAAGGTGCTGACTCTTGGTCTGACTGTAACTTGTTTACGTATTGTAATTGGCTTAAGCAAGCACACAGTGAGCAAAGCCTGAAAAATCCAAACTCTAATCCTGCTTTCCTGTTCCAGGCCCATTAGGTAGTAAATCTAACATAAGGATGACCGGCCAGTACCCTACACCTTTAAAAAGAAGTC
The DNA here is from genome assembly GCA_018402905.1 of Glandirana rugosa. NCBI lineage: Eukaryota > Metazoa > Chordata > Amphibia > Anura > Ranidae > Glandirana > Glandirana rugosa. The sequence goes on along the minus strand of BLSH010145660.1, from coordinate 2,288,299 downwards.
TGCAATGAAAAGACAGTAAAACTACACTATGTTGTCAAAAGTATTGGGACACCTGCCTTTACAAGCACATGAACTTTAATGGCATCCCAGTTTTAGTCCATAGGGTTCAATATTGAGTTGGTCCACCCTTTGCAGCTATAACAGCTTCGACTCTTCTGGGAAGGCTGTCCACAAGGTTTAGGAGTGTCTATGGGAATGTTTGACCTGGCAAATGTGCTTCTGGAAGAATGGTCAAACATTTCCATAGACACTCCTAAACCTTGTGGACAGCCTTCCCAGAAGAACTGAATCTGTTATAGCTGCAAAGGGTGGGCCAACTCAATATTGAACCCTACGGACTAAGACTGGGATGCCATTAAAGTTCACGTGCATGTAAAGGCAGGCATCCCAATACTTTTGACAATATAGTGTATATTGCAGGTCCAGTGAATTTTTCTCAGAACAGTTTTTTGCACAGAAGTACATATACAGTATGCTTTGGGAGTCAATACTTCAATCTTCAGCAGTGTCGCACTCTAAAAACATTCTCTATATATATGTATTTATGTCTTGGATCCCTCCACTTGGATTATATGCAGCCTCACAGCCTTTTCATAGCTGGACTATTAATTATTAGCGGAGTAGATTCAGTTTGAGAGAACTCTACCCTACAGCTCTGGGTTAGATGTATACTGTGTTATACCATTTAGCATTCAATTTTCTATCCTTACACAGAGTTTGGTGTTACCTCTGAATGTTTTTTTATTGAGACATTCATCTTATGACTGTGGTAGACGCACACTGTAGCAAGAGTTCCAATGCTTTATTCATCCAAAAATCCCAGATAAAAACATCACAGCACTACAACACAGGAGATACAGTATCTCACAAAAGTGAGTACACTCCTCACATTTTTGTAAATATTTTATTCCGGCACTTTTAAAACGGCACTTTAAATAAGGAACTACTTTAAAGGCAAGTACAAACAATAGCTATCTATTTTCAAGTCTGTAAATTTCCAAATTCATTTTCTACTCCTCTTTTCCCCTCTCCCTACCCTCCAACATGCTCATACTTTTCTTCTTTGCAGTAACACCCTCTCTCCTCAAACTCTCACTTCTTAACCCCCCTTCACCGCCACTCAGCCTATACATATCCCCCTCACTCTTGCCCTCCCAATACTACTGCACCTATCACCTTCGTCTCATTCTGAGCCAACACAACAGCTCCACCTCCACTTCACTGCACCGCCGGCCCTCATCTAGGTCACACTCCCACATTACTGCCCTCACCCTCCTACTACTACTCATGTCTGGGGATATTGCCCTCAACCCTGGCCCTCCTCTAGCCAACTCCTACCCTCAGAAGCGACAGTCTAGCTTCTATGAAAATAGCCGTAACTCCCGCTGTCTTACCTCAATTCCCCTGACTCCAAGAGTCAGCACCCCTCTTATGTGTGCCCTCTGGAATGCCCGCTCTGTCTCCAACAAACTTGCCTCCATCAATGACCTTTTCCTTTCCAAGTTCCTGAATTTCCTTGCAATTACTGAAACCTGGCTCCAGGAATCCAACACTGCGTCTCCAGCGGCCCTCTGCCATGGTGGCCTCCTCTGGACTCACTCACCCAGGTCGAGTGGACGGAAAGGAGGAGGTGTTGGACTTCTCCTCTCCCCAAAAAGCACCTTCCAGGTTCTTCCTACACTCCCCTCTCTTTCCCTCTGTTCTTTTGAAGTGCACTGCATTCGCCTATTTTCTCCTGTTCGTTTGAGGGTTGCAGTCATTTACCGACCCCCCGGCCCTGTGTCACGCTTCCTTGATGACTTCTCTGCATGGCTACCCTACTTCCTCTCCTCTGAAGTACCTGCAATCATCCTTGGGGACTTTAACATTCCAGTCAATGCTAAAACCTCAGCCACTTCCCAACTACTCAATTTAACCTCCTCCTTCAACCTAACACAATGGACACAAACCACCACTCACTCCAGTGGCAACACTCTTGACCTTGTATTCACCCACCTCTGCACCCCCTGCAACTTTTCTAGCACCCCTTTTCCACTCTCCGATCACAACCTCATCAGTTTCACACTCTCCCGGTCTCCTACTGCTCACAACGCCAACCCACAAATAGTTACCCGCAGGAACCTTTGCCAACTCAACCCTCCCCTTTTTCACTCTGCTACTGACTGCCTTTATGATGAAATCAGTCCCCTCTCCTGCCCTGACAAAGCCATTTCTGTTTACAACCACATATTGTCATCCTCCCTGGACACACTTGCCCCTGCCTCCACATGCAGAACCAGGCCTCATCTGCTACAACCCTGGCAAACAGAAGACACCAGAAGTCTCAAGAAACGTAGCCGCGTTCTTGAGCGAGTGTGGCGTAAAACAAAAACCCTACAAGACTTCACCCTCTACAAATCTGCCCTCCTCAAATACAACTCCTGCCTCCATTCCGCTAAACAAATCTACTACACCACTCTCATCAAATCCCTCTCATCCAAGCCTCGTCAACTCTTCTCTACCTTTAATTCCTTACTCCGCCCCCCACTGCCTCCACCCACCAACCTGCTCACTTCCCAGGAGATTGCCAATCACTTCAAAAACAAAATTGACACAATTCGTGATGAGATATCCCGCGCCCAGCTTCCCCCACCAACCAACACACTAAGTCCAATACCCCACTCAACACTTTCCTCCTTCAAACCTGTTAGCTCTGAGGAAGTTCTCCAACTCCTTTCAACAGCCAACCCCACCACCTGCCCCCTGGATCCTGTCCCCTCGCAACTTCAACGACCACCCTCCTGCTCTGTCATAAATTCTCTTACCCACATCTTCAACCTCTCCCTCTCTTCCGGCACCTTCCCCTCTCCACTCAAACATGCGCTGGTCACCCCCATACTAAAAAAAACCCTCACTAGACCCCACCTGTTTGACTAACTTAAGACCCATTTCCCTGCTCCCATTTGCCTCCAAGCTTCTTGAACGCCTCGTCTACAACCGTTTGAGTTGCTACCTCACTAACAACAGCCTTCTCGATCCCCTACAATCTGGCTTCCGCCCACAACACTCAACTGAAACTGCCCTACTCAAACTCACCAACGACCTACATACTGCTAAAACCAATGGCCAGTACTCCATACTCATACTCTTAGACCTCTCTGCTGCCTTTGACACAGTTGACCACCCACTCCTCCTCAATAAACTGCACTCTCTTGGCCTACGTGACTCTGCTCTTTCCTGGTTCTCCTCCTACCTATCTCAGCGCACCTTCAGTGTCACATACAACAACATCTCCTCTGCTCCTCTGTCCTTTTCCGTTGGGGTGCCCCAAGGCTCTGTCCTTGGGCCCCTCCTATTCTCCCTCTATACCTCTTCCCTGGGCCAGTTAATAACTTCCCATGGCTTCGACTACCACCTCTATGCCGACGACACCCAGATCTATCTCTCAACTCCTCAACTCTGCTCCTCAATCTCCTCACGCATAGCAAACCTACTGAATGACATATCAGTATGGATGTCACGCCACTTCCTCAAACTCAATCTTTCTAAAACAGAGCTTGTAATATTTCCTCCTCCTCGATCACCTCCTCATGACTTTACCATTAAGATCAATGGCACAACCATTGGTCCTTCCACACATACCAGGGTGCTGGGCGTAATCCTAGACTCTGACCTCACTTTCAACCCCCATATCCAATCACTGGCTAAATCTTGCCGCCTCAACATTGCAAAAATTCGCCCCTTCCTGACTAATGACGCCACAAAACAACTTATTCACTCCTTGGTTATTTCCCGCCTTGATTACTGCAACTCCCTCCTCACCGGCCTACCGTTACACAGGCTATCCCCCCTTCAGTCTATCATGAATGCTGCTGCCAGACTTGTACACCTTACTAACCGATCCACAACTGCTGCCCCACTCTGCCAATCCCTTCATTGGCTTCCCCTACCCCAGTGTATAAAATTCAAAATACTAACCACAACATACAAGGCCATCCACCACACTGCCCCCAGCTACATCGCCAATCTCATCCACAGATATCACCCCAATCGTCCTCTACGCTCCTCCCAAGACCTCCTTCTCTCTAGCTCCCTTGTTACTTCCTCCCATGCTCGCCTACAGGACTTCTCCAGAGCCTCTCCCATCCTCTGGAACTCCCTGCCCCAGAATGTCAGGTCAGCCCCCACCCTGTCCACCTTTAGGCGATCCTTGAAAACTCACTTATTCAGGGAAGCCTACCCCACCTCCACCTAAGACCCGTGCCTGAGCCAGCTCTATCAGTTCATCCCCTGCAGCCATTACCTTTTGTATCACCTCCCCCTCCCTAGATTGTAAGCTCTACGAGCAGGGCCCTCCTATTCCTTCTGTATTGAACTGTATTGTAATTGTACTGTGCCCCTTCTTTATTGTAAAGCGCTGCGCGAACTGTTGGCGCTATATAAATCCTGTATAATAATAATAATAATAATAATAATATTCCATCTTTTCATGTGACAACACTTAAGAAATAACACTTTGCTACAATGTAAAGTAGTGAGTGTACAGCTTGTATAACAGTGTAAATTTGCTGTCCCCTCAAAATAACTCAACACACAGCCATTAACCACTTCAATACCAGGCACTTCCCTCCCTTGCCGCCCAGAGAAAATTTTCAGCTTTCAGTGCTGTTGCATTTTGAATGACAATTGCGCAGTCATGCTACACTGTACCCAAATTACATTTTTTATCAATTTGTTCCCACAAATAGAGATTTCTTTTGGTGGTATTTGATCACCTCTGCGGTTTTTATTTTTTGCGCTACAAATAAAATAAGACCGAAAATTTTGAAAGAAAACATTTTTCTCTGTTTCTGTCACAAAACGTTGTAACTAAGTACATTTTATCCATCACTGATGGGCACTGATGAGGCTATACTGACGGGCACTGATGAGGCAGTACTTATTGGCACTGATGAGGCGCCACTGATGATGTGGCACTGACGGGCACTGATGATGAGGCACTTATATGCAGCACTGATGGGCACTGATAGGTGGCATTGATAAGCAGCACTGATGGGCACTGATATACAGCACTGATATACAGCACTGAGGGGCACTTAGAAGCGGCACTGATGGGCACTCATAAGCGGCACTGATGGGCAATGATAGGTGGCACTGGGCACTGGTAGGTGGCACTGATGGGCACTGATAGGTGGCACTTGTAGGTGGCACTGGTGGGCACTGGTAGGTGGCACTGGTGGGCACTGATAGGTGGCACTGGTTAGTGACAATGACAGATTGCACTGTCAGGTTGTCATTCTCTGGTGGTCCTGGGTGGCATCTGAAATTGGCACTGATTGCCATCCATGTTGGGCATTGTGTCCCTTACCTGGTGGTCTAGGGTGGGTTCCCTGGTGGTCTAGGATCGGCTCCCTGGTGGTCAGGATCGGCTTCCTGGTCGTCTCACTGGGTGGGCATTCCCTGGTGGTTCTGGTGGGCTCCCTGGTGGTCCTGGGTGGCAATCCTAGGGGGGCTGCACTGATAAACATTCAATGCAGACCCCCCTGTCAGGAGAGCCAGCGATCAGCTCTCCTCTACTCACGTCAGCAGACGCGAGTAGAGGAAAAGCCGATAAACGGCTCTTCCTGTTTACACTGTGACCAGCCTAGATTGGTCACGACTGATCACGTGATAAAGAGCTTCCGATGGAAGCTCTTTACCGAGATCAGTAATGCGGCGGGTCAGACTGACACATCACACCACCGATTGCTGCGATCGCCGGTTATCCTGAGGACGTCAATGGACGCCCAGTCAGGATAATGGAACCACCGCCTGGCCGTTATTTGTCTATAGGAAGTGGTTAATGTCTAAACCACTGGTAACAAAAGTGAGTACACCCCTAGGTAAGAATGTCCAAATTAGGCCCAAAGTGTCAATATTTTGTGTGGCCACCATTATTTTCCAGCACTGCCTTAACATTCTTGGGCATGGAGTTCACCAGAGCTTCACAGGTTGTCACTGGAGTCCTCTACCACTCCTCTATGATGACATCATGGAGCTGGTGGATGTTAGAGACCTTGCACTCCTCCACCTTCTGTTTGAGAATGCCCCACAGATGCTCAATAGGGTTTAGGTCTGGAGACACGCTTGGCCAGTGCATCACCTTTAGCCTCAACTTCTTTAGCAAGGCAGTGGGCACCTTGGAGTTGTGTTTGGGGTTGTTATCATGTTGGAATACTGCCCTGCGGCCCAGTCTCCAAAGGGAGGGGATCATGCTCTGCTTCAGTATGTAACTATACATGCTGGCATTCATGGTTCCCACAATGAATGTAGCTCCCCAGTGCCGACAGCACTCATACAGCCCCAGACCATGACACTCCCACCACCATGCTTGACTGTAGGCAAGACACATTTGTCTTTGTACTCCTCACCTGGTTGCCACCACATACACTTGACACCATCTGAAGCAAATAAGTTTATCTTGGTCTCATCAGACCACAGGACATGGTTCCAGTAATCCATGCCCTTAGTCTGCTTGTCTTCAGCAAACTGTTTGCGGGCTTTCTTGTGCATTATCTTTAGAAGAGGCTTCCTTCTGGGGCAACAGCCATGCAGACAAATTTGATGCAGTGTGCAGCGTATGGTCTGAGCACCGACAGGCTAACCCCCCACCCCTTCAACCTCTGCAGCAATGCTGGCAGCACTCATACATCTATTTCCCAAAGACAACCTCTGGATATGATGCTGAGCATATGCGCTCAACTTCTCCATGGTGAGGCCTGTTCTGAGTGGAACCTGTCCTGTTAAACCGCTGTATGGTCTTGGCCACCATGCTGCAGCTCAGTTTCAGAGTCTTGGCAATCTTCTTTTAGCCTAGGCCATCTTTATGTAGACCAACAATTCCTTTTTTCAGATCCTCAGAGAGTTCTTTGCCATGAGGTGTCATGTTGAACTTCCAGTGACCAGTATGAGAGAGTTAGAGTGACAACACCAAATTTAACACACCTGCTCCCCATTCACACCTGAGACCTTGTAACACTAACGAGTCACATGACACCGAGGAGGGGAAATGGCTAATTGGGCGCAATTTGGACATTTTCACTTAGGGGTGTACTCACTTTTGTTACAAGCGGCTTAGACATTAATGGTTGTGTGTTGAGTTATTTTGAGGGGGCAGCAAATTTACACTGTTATACAAGCTGTACACTCACTACTTTACATTGTAGCAAAGTGTAATTTCCTCAGTGTTGTCACATGAAAAGATATAATAAAATATTTACAAAAATGTGGGGGGTGTACTCACTTTTGGGAGATACTGCATATATGTTGATTTGTTTCATGTTATAAATTCATAATGTCCTAAATTATTAGGTGCTGTGTAGTGTGAAATGTGTCAACATGTATATATCCTGTACTGTAGTGCTGTGATGTTTTTATCTGAGATTTTTGGATGAGTAAAGTATTGGAACTCTTGAGCAATGCATTTGAAGTGCAGACTTTCAGCTATAATTCAAGGGCTTGAACATAAGTATAAAGTACACATTTTTATATACAGTCTCCCCATTTTCAGGGGCTCAAATATAATTGGACAAGTGAATATAATCATAAATGAAATGTTCATTATTATTATTTTGTTGAGAATCCTTTACTGGCAATGATTGCCTGAAGTCTGTAACCCATGGACATTACCAAAGACTGGGTTTCCTCCTTTCTGATGCTTTGCCAGGCTCTAACTGCAGCTGTCTTCAGTTGCTCTTTGTGGGTTTTTCTGCCTATAGTTGTGCCTTCAGCAAGTGAAATGCATGCTCAGTTGGGATGAGATCAGTTGATTGACTCGGCAATTGCAGAATATTCCACTTATTTTCCTTCAAAAGCTCATGGGTTGCTTTTACAGTGTGTTTTGGATCATTGTCCATCTGTACTGTGAAGCACCGTCCAATCAACTTGCTGCATTTGGCTGAATCTGGGCTGACAGTATATCTCTAAACACTGCAGAATTCATCTGACTGCTTCTGTTTTCTGTGACATCATCAATAAACACCAATGACCCAGTGCCAGTGTAAGCCATGCATGCCCATGCCATCACACTGCCTCCACCATGTTTTACAGATGGAATTGTGGGCTTTGGATAATGAGCTGTTCCAGGCCTTCTCCACGCTGTTTTCTTCCCGTCATTCTGGTACAGAATAATCTTAGTTTCACCCGTCCAAAGAATGCTTTTCCAGAACTGGTCTGGCTTTTTTGGCAAAATCTAATCTGGCTTTTCTATTCTTCAGGCTTATGAATGGTTTGCACCTATTGGTGAACCCTCTATATTTGCTCTTCTGGAGTCTTCTCTTGCTCATAGCAAGCAGCTTGCTATGGGAGCACATAAGCCGAGTCACAGCTCCCTGTGTCCATTCAGACACAGAGCCAACATTCAGCCTTGCCCCCTCTCTCTCCTGATTGGCTAACTGACTTTGACTGACAGCAGTGGGAGCCAATGGTGCCACTGCTGTGTCTCAACCAATCAGTAGGAGAGTCCCAGATGGCCGAGACTGTGGACATCGCTGTGGACATCGCTGAATAGAGATGGGGCTCAGGTAAATATTAGGGGGCTGAGGGGGGCTGCTTCACGCAGAAGTTTTTTTAATCTTAATGCATATAATGCATTAAGATAAAAAACCTTCTTACTTTACAACCACTTTAAGGTTGTTAAATTTAAGTCACCATCGACTCCGAATGGGTAAAGGGCTTTGTTATGCCCTTTAGTTTGTTTTTAATCATAACAAAGCCCCAGACTCAACTATACACTGTTACAGTTAGATCCATCTCCTGCAGGGGTCATCCCCTCCTACATTCTTTTCTCCCTATCAAAATACTTTGTTTTAGATATACAGTAGCTCTATGACTATTATTATTACTATACAGGATTTATGTAGCGCCAACAGTTTACGCAGCGCTTTACAATATAAAGGTAGACAATACACCAACAGTACAATTCAAAACAAGAGGGTTAGAGGAGCCCTACTCCTGTGAGCTTACAATCTAAGGGGGAGGGTCTGGTAAAAAAAGGTAGGGACTGTGAGGGATGAACTGATGAGGGGAGTAGAAGATTTGGTTGTTAGTTGGAGGCAGGATAGACCTCCCTGAAGAGGTGAGTTTTCAGGGATCGCCTAAATTGGGGTAGAGAGATCGAGAGGATGGGAGAGGCTCTGGAGAAGTCCTGGAGAGCAGCATGGGAGAAGGAGACAAGGGAGCTAGAGAGCAGAAGGTCTTGGGAGGAGCGGAAAGGATGGTTTGGGTGATAGTTGGAGATAAAATTTAGCGATGTAGCTCGGGCAGAATTGTAAATGTCTTTGTATGTTATTGTTAGTGGTTTGAATTTTATTTGTTGAGCGATGGGAAACTAGTAGAGGGATTGGCACCAAGAGGAGGGGAGGACACTGAACCGTTGGTAAGGTGGATGAGTCTGGCAGCGGCATTCATGATAGACTGCAGAGGAGATGGCTTGCGGAGAGGTAGGCCAATAAGGAGGGCGTTAGAATAGTCAAGGTGAGCGATAACAAGGGAGTGAATAAGTTGCTTAGTGGTGTCAACGGTTATAAAGGGGCATATTTGTAGATGTTTCGGAGGTGAAGTCTGCCAGATTTGGACAGTGATTGGATTTGGGGCTGAAAGGATAGGTCAGAGTCCAGGATTACACCTAGCGCCCTGGCACGAGGGGAGGGACTGATGGTTTTATTATTGATCTTGAAGGAGAAGTTGGGGGGGGGGCACGGCCCGGGGGCAAAATTATGAGCTCAGTTTTAGAAAGAATGAGTTTAAGGAAGTGGTATGACATCCATGCTGATATGTCAGTTAGTAAGCTAGTGATGCCAGAGATGACTGAAGATGCATGCCCCAGTTATAGAGTTTTTGCAAAGCAGTGAGACAGTTTTTAATTGTACGAATGCTGGGAGACATTTCCTGTTTAAAAAAAAAAAAAACGGCTCACATTCCACATTCCACCCGTGTGTATGTCAGCTTGTCCACCAGAAGGCAGAAAACCAGCAGCTGACTGACTCCTGATCAGCACTCTTAGCCAGTGACAGAAAGCGCTGATTAGAGTGTTCTGGTGGGGGGGGGGCATCCCCCCGTCAATACACAATTGCTCAGTGGGGGGGGGTTTGCTATACTAACTTTGCATAGTTTTTAAAGTGGCTCCGACCGGAAGCTGACAGTTTTTTTTGTTCAACCCGCTGGGTTAAGCGGAAAAAAAATGAATAGTGTGTACCCGGCTTAAGCCTTGAAAAGGCAAAATACTCCAGAGAAGAGGAGGCTGGCAGGGTTGCATGCATTGTTTTAACCACTAAAGTACGTTGAATGGCAACATAGCAGTATTTGGCTGGCTTTGTAACTTTTATTCCACAAAGAATCAGAACATAATTGTGAACAGTGAAGTGCTCACAGGTGTTACCTGACCAAAGGCCAAAACAGTTTTAAAAGACTAATGGAGGTATGGGAAACGCTACAGCAAAGGAATCTGAAATGATTGGACTATTAATGTCATTTTTCTGTACTATATTTATCTTAAATATCCATTTTTGCTAATATTCTTAAATAGAGCTGATTATGTATAATGCTATTATTGTGTTCTTAAAGACCGACAATTAGGCTCTGTAGGAACTATAAGGGTTGATTACTGGAAAAGGAACAAAGAATGAATTCCCTAATGAATAAATCAGGATAAAAGCAGATTTATAGTGTCTTTTGTGATCTGGTTGGCATCCATGGAAGTTAATTGGTAGCTTGGTGGGTTGAAACTTAAGTGATTAATTAAGAATAATTGCATTTCTATAACGTTAGCCGTTGACATAGAATATAGAGGATCTCATATGTTTAAGGGGATTTCTTTATTCTATTTTCTATTTCTTTATTCTATGCAATTTTGAACCAGCATGGTTGAAATCATACAAGAACTGTATGTTGTCTAGTATTTATGCATATATGATTAACCAAGAGAGAACAAGCACTTGGATCTACAAAAGTCATTGTGCTGTTATAGTAAAATATTAATTCACGTCTGGATTTAATGTACATTATGGTTTAATAATCATGTCCTGTCTGGTAGGTTTGGCCCTTTTATTGGGACTAAGCAGTTTTCAAATTTTGACTATTTTGTTTTTCTAGTCTACAGAATGCCAGCAATACACATTAGGGGGTGTTCAGACATGCAGACATGATTTGACCACCCAAATCATCATTTAAGGGGATACAAACCCTAACCTAATGACATTTAGTTCATGTGTATCAGTAGCACATCATTGCTCTAGACCAGCCTTTCTCAACCTTTTCAACACAGAGGAACCCTTGAAATAGTTCTCCGGTCTCGGGGAACCCCTGCTAAAAATGAAAAATCTACAACTCATGATACATTAGTGTGATGGCCAATGGGAAGAATGCTCCTTACACTTGTGGTGATTGGGAAGAATGACCCCCTTACAGATAGCTAAAAAGATCAATGATGCCATTGGGAATTTATCTGAGAGGTAGAAATTGCTCATTGCTCAAGGAACCCCTTGCAACCTCTGGAGGAACCCTAGGGTTCCACGGAACCCTGGTTGAGAAACCCTGCTCTAGACCAGCTTCCTCATGGTGACAACGGTGGAACTTGTTTGCCAAATGTGCATTGGCATAGCCACTTGAAGTCTCCACCAACAGGAAGTGCCTGAACAGTGACCTTCATGGCATTATCATCAAGGATTTTTTTTAATGAAAGTTGCAGATTTCAAAAAGATTGAAAATAATTTTTGAAATTACATTAATGGAAGATTTTATTGATTGAGGTTTATGTTTACTTTACAGTGCATATGAATCAGCAGGGCACATACCAGCATTACACATTTACAATATTATATAAAAAGTACCTCTTCCTTGTCAATTATGAATATTATTATTATTATACAGGATTATACAGCGCTTTACAACATGAGGGCAGACATTACACTTACAATACAATTCAATACAGGAGGAATCAGAGGGCCTTGCTCTTTAGAGCTTACAATCTAGAAGGGAGGATCAATCCTTTGTCCGTTAACTCACTAAGGCGACTTAAAACCTAGGCAGCTTAGATCACAAAATAAGGAAATATAGACTGTACATGGGCATGGTTCCTTCTATGGACATATAATTCTAATATATACATAGAAACAAGCAAAAAAAAAAAAAACACCAATAATTTTAAAAATAAATGTTTGTCTTTAAAGGATAACTAAACCTAAGAATAAAAATGTAATATATTGTAGTTTACAGTCCTAGCATGTGGTTACCTGCATTTTTTTAGGCTAAGAATATTTTCAGCAAGTACAAAAACACCTCTTAATCCTGCCAGAATTGCCATGTCCTTGTCACTTCCTGTGAGATGAACTGAAATCACAAACAATGTTATCTTCCTTCTGCAAACCACTAATCCCCCCATCCCCTATGTAATGGAGATGAACAAAGGCAGACATGTTTGAAGCTCAGCCTGGGTGACAACCATGGCTTCCTCCATGGATGCAGTACAGGCAGAGTGTAGCCACCCTAGTACAGGTAGTGATATGTGCAGGATTACCTCTTTTTAAAACAAAAACCTGAAAAAAGTGAACGAGTGTATCTACTGCATCTGAGGATTTATACACTGCAATATATTACATTTTTGTTCTTGGGTTTAGATACACTTTAACCATTTGCCGACTACCCACCACAGTTTTACTGCGGCAAGGTGGCTCAGCTGCGCGAAATGACGTACCTGTACATCGTTTCGTGCACTAGCCTGTGTGGGCCATCAGGGGACCCAATCAGTGGATCTGGTGGGCGCGATGCACGCTAGCCACCCGTGATCGTTCCCCACAGAGAAAGAATGGGGATCTGCCTATGTGAACAAGGCAGATCTCCATCCTGACAGGGAAGGACACAGAGATCTTGTCTTCCTAATAAGCAGGAAGACGGATTTCTGTATTGTCCCAGTTAGTCCATCCCCCATACAATTAGTAAACACTCCCAGGGAACAGACTTAACCCCCTTGATCGCCCCTGATGTTAACCCCTCCCCTGCCAGTGTCATTAGTACAGTGACAGTGCATATTTTTTTAGCACTGATCACTGTATTGGTGTCACTGGTTCCCAAAAAAGTGTCACTTAGTGTCAGATTTGTCTGCTGCAATGTTGCAGTCACGTTAAAAATCACTGATTGCTGATTACTAGTAAAAAATAAAATAATAAAAATGCCATAAATCTATCCCCTATTTTGTAGACGCTATAACTTTTGCCCAAACCAATCAATATGCGCTTATTGGGTTTTTTTTTTTAACAAAAATATGTAGCAGAATACATATTGGCCTACATTGATGAAGAAATATCATTTTTTTACATTTTTTTTTTATTGGATATGTTTTATAGCAGAAAGTAAAAAATATTGTTTATTTTTTTTTCAAAATTGTCGCTCTTTTTTTGTTTATAGCACAAAAAATAAAAAGTGCAGAGGTGACCAAATACCACCAAAAGAAAGCTCTATTTGTGGGGAAAAAAGGACATCATGTTTATTTGTGTACAGCATTGCACGTCCGCGCAATTGTCAGTTAAAATAACGCAGTGCCGTATCACAAAAAATGGCCTGGTCAGGAAGGGGCTAAAACCTGTAGATCCTTAAGTGGTTAAAGGGTGTTTCTTCTGATCCATTGCATTGTTTTTCATAAAATAATATCATTTAACTTGTAATAATATTATTGATGAAACTTTGTAACTACATATTTTTGTTATTGGAAGGATTTGGGGAAATACTACATATTTTTTTGTTGATGCCTCTATGGCCTTTTAAAGTATTTGCTGTGCCCAGTAGAACATAATTACATTTTGCTTGCTGACATGGCATTAGTGTATATACGTTTGTTTACTGGTATCTAGGGTTGTCTAGGGAATGTTCACACTGACATAACAATTCCGTGGGGAAGTTTTCTACATTTTTTTCCAGGCTGAAAACTGGGCAGTTTCTGAGCATTTTTGTTCTAAGGTGTATATTAGTAATAAAGCATCTTTGTACACATTTTACGGTCTTACAGTGTAAATTTAGCAGGATTATATGTTTTTTTTCTAAATTCTTTATTTATGACATTGCGCATAGCAAAAAATCTTGGATTGTATGACTTTCTACTACACATATTGAAATGCAACATAAATGTAAAGGCAGACAACAATAATGTATCGTTGTTACATACAGTATCTCACAAAAGTGAGTACACCCCTCACATTTTTGTAAATATTTTATTATACCTTTTCATGTGACAACACTGAAGAAATGACACTTTGCTACAATGTAAAGTAGTGATTGCACAGCTTGTATAACAGTGTAAATTTGCTGTCCCCTCAAAATAACTCAACACACAGCCATTAATGTCTAAACCACTGGCAACAAAAGTGAGTACACCCCTAAGTGAAAATGTCCAAATTGCCCAATTAGCCATTTTCCCTCTCCAGTGTCATGTGACTCTTTAGTGCTACAAGGTCTCAGGTGTGAATGGGGAGCAGGTATGTCAAATTTGGTGTTATTGCTCTCACTCTCTCATACTGGTCACTGAAAGTTCAACATGGCACCTCATGGCAAAGAACTCTCTGAGGATCTGAAAAAAAGAATTGCTGCTCTACATAAAGATGGCCTAGGCTATAAGAAGTTTACCAAGACTATGAAACTGAACTGTAGCAGGGTGGCCAAGACCATACAGCGGTTTATCAGGACAGGTTTCACTCAGTACAGTGTCACCCAAAGAAGTTGAGTGCACATGCTCAGTGTCATGTCTATAGGTTGTCTTTGGGAAATAGACGTATGAGTGCTGCCAGCATTGCTGCAGAGGTTGAAGGGGCGGTGCTCAGACCATACGCTGCACACTGCATCATATTTGTCTGCATGGCTGTCATCCCAGAACGAAGCCTCTTCTAAAGATGGCGCACAAGAAAGGTCCGCAAACAGTTTGCTAAGGACAAGCAGACTTAGGACATGGATTACTGGAACCATGTCCTGTGGTCTGATAAGACCAAGATAAACTTATATGGTTCAGATGGTGTCAAGCGTGTGTGAGAGCAACCAGGTGAGGAGTACAAAGACAAGTGTGCCTTGCCTACAGTTAAATATGGTAGTGGGAGTGTCATGGTCTGGGGCTTCATGAGTGCTGCCACCACTGGGGTGCTACGGTTCACTGAGGGAACCATGAATGCCAACATGTACTGTGACATACTGAAGCAGAGAATGATCCACTCCCTTCAGAGACTGAGCCGCAGGGCAGTATTCCAACATGATAACGACCCCAAAAAAAGCTGAGGGTAAAGGTGATGGACTGGCCAAGCATGTCTCCAGACCTCAACCCTATCGATCATCTGTGGGGCATCCTCAAATGGAAGGTGGAAGAGCGTAAGGGCTCTAACATCCACCATCTCCGCGATGTCGTCATGGAGGAGTATAAGAGGACTCCAGTAGCATTCTGTGAAGCTTTGGTGAACTCCATGCCCAAGAGGGTTAAGGCAGTGTTGGAAAATAATGGTGGCCACACAAAATATTGACACTTTGGGCCCAATTTGAACATTTTCACTTAGGGTGTACTTACTTTTTTGCCAGTGGTTTAGACATTAATGGCTGTGTGTTGAGTCATTTTGAGGGGACAGCAAATTTACACTGTACACGCTGTACACTCACTACTTTACATTGTAGCAACGTGTCATTTCTTCAGTGTTGTCACATGAAAAGTTATAATAAAATATTTACAAAAATGTGAGGGGAATTACAGACACTAAACCAATGTCTAGACAGTGTCTAACCATTTTCAAGAATAGCTGATTCCAAATGTGTAGTATGGCAATATGACCTAAGCAGGCCCGGACTGGGACAAAAAATAGGCCCAGGCCAATCGGGGAGGGAGGGGGGTAAGGCAGGCATTCACACAGGTGGTCGGTGACAGTATATTCTGAGAAACATCCAAGTCCAGCTAAGGGACATCCCCATATAGCAAAGGAGAGACATCCCCGGTCCAGCAAAGAGACATCCCCAGTCCAGCAAAGAGATATCCCCAGTCCAGCAAAGAGACAGCCCCAGTCCAGCAAAGAGACAGCCCCAGTCCAGCAAAGAGACAGTTTCAGACCAGCAAAGAGACAGCCCCAGACCAGCAAAGAGACAGCCCCAGTCCAGCAAAGAGACAGCCCCAGACCAGCAAAGAGACAGCCCCAGTCCAGCAAAGAGACAGCTCCAGACCTGCAAAGAGACAGCCCCAGACCTGCAAAGAAACAGCCTCAGACCTTCAAAGAGACAGCCCCAGTCCAGCAAAGAGACAGCCTCAGACCTGCAAAGAGACAGCCTCAGACCTGCAAAAAGACAGCCTCAGACCTGCAAAAAGACAGCCCCAGACCAGCAAAGAGACAGCCTCAGACCTGCAAAGAGACGGTTCCAGACCTGCAAAGAGACAGCCTCAGACCTGCAAAGAGACAGCCCCAGACCTGCAAAGAGACAGCCCTATTACCTGCAAAGGGACAGCCCTATTACCTGCAAAGAGACAGCCCCATACCTGCAAAGAGACAGCCCTATTACCTGCAAAGAGACAGCCCCAGACATCACTTACTTTTTTGCTGTCCAGGTGCCCTGGTGCGACATCAGGCAGAAGGGGACTCGTGCAGGCAGCTCCTCCCCCTTCATTGTCACCTGACCCCCTTCATTCCGGCCCCCTTCCTGAGGCCGGATGAGCGGCGCCGTCCCACGATGTGCCCAATGGCCAGTCTGGGCCTGGACCTACTTAACCAATCCAGAACTACAGATGTCTGAAGGAAATGTAGCAGCTGATTTTTGAGCTGCAATGTCCATAGTGTTTTTCAAAAAGATAAGAAATTTGGGAAAATAAGAGGGATATTAGAAAGGGCAGGTCCTAAGGGCCCTTTCGGGAACCTAATGAGGGGGCAGCTTTTGGTCCAAAAACAAGGGAGAACAGGAAAAAAAGAGGAGGAGTGTTGGCATATAGAGGATATAGAGGTTCCAGTGAACTGCCGCTCTCCAACAACAGATTGCCAGGTTGAAAGGTATTGAGTGCCAGTACACAATGGATCACGAAGGATCCAACATGTCAGTGTATCGTACAGTATGGATTTTATGTTTTTAGTAATGTGCAGAGATTATGCAAATAACAGATAATGCTGCGCTAATAATAATCTCGATATTATGTGTATCACTTTCCGTGTGTCAAATGCTATAAAAATGTTGCAGTATTAAAACAATAATGACAAACTGAAACAACCGTGTAACGCTTCTATCTTCTTATAAGGAGTGTGCCTTATATGAATTCACCACTGTGCTCCCCCATTAGAAATGCACTCACCTTAGGAAGTGTGACCTCACACTTAAGTTCAGTCAGAATACGCTTTTTAGTCACTCTGGACTAGCAGGTGTTGATTTTCCTCCTTACTTACCTTAAATGAGCGCATTTCTAATGGGGGAGCACAGTGGTGAATTCATATAAGGCACGCTCCTTGAGGATATAGAAACATAGAAACATAGAACAGTGACGGCAGAAAAAGACTGAGTAGTCCATCGAGTCTGCCCCCTTTTTTTTTTTTTTATTATTTTTTTTTTTTTTTACATTAACCTGTAACCGATATTTGAAGACTTAGGATTTTTTTGTTTGGACACTTCATTTGGCAACAGTTTTTATATATTAGATTTGCGCTGGATCACTGAACATATTGATGGACTATTATAAGAAGATATAAGCTACGGTTGTTTCCGTTTGTCATTGTTGTTTTAATAGCATCCGGGGTAAAGCTGTCCACATAGACCTCAATGAAGCCGTTTCACACATGTCTGGGGCGGCCACGGTGCGAATTCCAAAAGGGCCCTTTGCGCCTTTGGGTCTGGTTCAGGTGCCAATTCAGGCAAAAATTCGCACCTGATTCACAGCTGAAACAGTGAACAGAAACGCACTGGGACCCCCTGCTGAAAACTGTGGCTGCAGATATGTGAACCCGGCCTTAAAGTAGTATTAAACCCTGAGCATTTATTTATTTATTTATTTAGCTAAACACATTGAGCACAATAAAATAAATATTCCCCAGCAAACATTTTTTTTTTAACTTTTACTCCAGCACTCGCAGCCTACAACTTTCAATTGTTGCTCTCACAGCGCTACATCTCTGAACTTCTGGTCTTGACAGGGAAGAGTTGACAGTGGACAGTGAAGTTTAGAGTCAGTCCTTTAGCTTGGAGAAGGAAGAGGGAGGAGCAGGGGAGTGTCATGTCATCCTAGGCTATGGGCTTGTGTGTTTCTATTGAAGCACACATTGTTCGGCGACACAGCTCTAGTCCCTGCATACAAGGACACTGCAAGAGAAAGGAGCCTCCCTGAAACAGGAAGCCTGGGTCAGCAGTCATGGCACCAGTATAAAGGGGTACATAGGTAAGGACTGAGATAAAGAAGCTACATACTCAGTAATTGATTAAATCAGCTGTTGAAAGTGCTTAATAAATGAGGGCTTAAAGTGATTCAGCTTTTTTTTTTTAAATAACAAGCATGTCATATTTACTTCCTCTGTGTAAGGGTTTTGCACAGAGTGGCCCCGATCTTCCTCTTCTGGAGTCCTCCCAGCGGCGCTCCTGGCTCCTCCCTCCATCGAGTGAATCATCAGGGAAGCACTTTCCCTGGGGTCACATGTGCGGACGCGCTCCCATTGACACAGACAGCAGGACTCGGCCCCCCACTCCTGCATCATTGAATTTGATTGACAGCAGCAGGAGCCAATGGCTGGGCTGCTATCGATCTATCCATTGAGGACCAGAGACACCAGCTGGAGTGGGTGTGCTCAACCCCGGTGCGGGAACGATCGGGCTCAGGTAAGTAAACAGGGGGTTCTGGGGGCAGCTGCAACAGAAAAGGTTTTTCACATTACTGTGAAAAACTGTGAAGGTTTACAACCCCTTTAATAGCACTTAAGGGCTAATGCACATGGGAGCTTTGGCCTGTACACAGTAAAAACCAAGTGGTACTCGTATTTAAAGCGGATGCCAAGTCACCGCTCCCCACCCCCCCAAAAAAACCCTGCCAGAGAAAGTCATAATGAGATAGTATGCATTGCATACTAGCTCATTATGGAATACTTACCTTGAAACAAAGCTGTTGCAGCGGTCTCGGCACACCACTGTGAACGGGAACATGCCACTTCCTGGTCCGCGGCTCCGGCCAATCGCAGCGCGGGCTCCAGCGCTGTGATTGGTGGAGCCGCGCTGATGTCACTCCTGCGCATGGGAGCCACCAGTCACGGCACGATCACTGTGAAAAAAATTATATATGCAGGGCACCTACAGGTAGACCTTATTATATGCTTACCTGTAGGTTAAAGTGGTTGTCACGAGTTTACAACCTCTTTAAGGACTCATATGTTCATGGGGGGTATGTCCCGAGGTCAGAATTTCTGCATTCAGGGCACACTTCCCTTAACGCATACGACTGCATGTATTGCTCAGGACAGCATCCAGCCATGTACAGCCTAGGTGTCTTTCACACTGCCATTGATTTTGGCAGGCTGTGCATGGCATCTGTGCCTCCCTTGTGCCCAAAAAGCCCAGTTTTTGCATTTTAAGGGCCAAACCACTTGTGCGCATGAGGCCTAAGAATCCAGGTTCTTAACTGTAGACCAGTATTCTGTCCAAAAATACAAGTGCATTCCTCTTCATGTAAGTACTTGAATAACGCTATTCTCCCGGAAATATAACACGCTCTGCTCAATCTATAAAAGTTCCATCTCCGTTCTTTGTGCTTAGTACTGAAACGTGCCAGCTATCATTCACTTGAGAAGCTGCCCATGTGTTACTGTGTTGAAGCAGATGGCTCTTTAGTTGTACATTTTAAAATAACGTGTTTTGCCCTATAATGTTCGTCAACTTATTCCTTGATTGCAAGGCCAAAAATGTCAGAATTAAAATGTACAGCGTAATAAAACATCTGTTCAGTTCCCTCCATTGAGTTCTTCTTTAATAATATATTAATTAACTGCCGTTAGTACCAAAACGACATCTTGTCATGGAAACTGTTAAGTAGATTCTTGGAATTAATCAGTGGTTAACCTGTTGAGGGATGGGACGCTCACTGATTTCACAAGTATGGGGATATGCAGTTCTTCAGTTAATTTCGGCCAGTGTAGTAAACTTGGCATGTGGCTGCATTGGATCATTTTCTGATGGGGTGATATAGCTACCAGCTGTCCCTATATTCTAAGGACCCTTGCAGGTGTACAGAATTTTTAAATGGTTATGTTTCTCACGACAAATGTCCCTGATTTTCTATATTGATCAACTGAACCAATTAAGGCTTCTTTCAAACATGCAGAAATGCTCACTGCCCTCTGAAAAGTATAGGAGCAACTGAAATATTTTTAGTATGTGTTACTGCCTCCTCCTGATGCAGTTTTTTATGTAGTTGCCAAACTCCATAGTTTTTAAGGGTTTCACTTACTCTTGGTCAAATAGCGTAGGCGTGATGGTTGGGAGCCCCCAAATGTTTGGCTATATAGTGTATATGACTCTGTGCCGTACTTCAAAGTAATAATGTGCCTTCATTCACTTGCATGGATGCAAGGGCAAAGTAAGACTTTGCCTGGGATCTGATAAATCTTGCATAATAAAAATTGCTTTTCGGTGAAGTGCTGTACACAAATATGATGGTTTAAACCAAGTCTCCATACTTTCTAATAAAATGGCAAGTTTACTGTCCTTCAATTTTGAGAGGGCCCAAACTGATGCCAGTGTGAGTAGAAATTGCCCTGGCGTCAATGGGAGTAAACAATGCCCATCATTGACATTAGTAGAACAATAATGTCCTGTTGATGGTATCAGGGGAAGAAATAGTGTCTCATAATTGGTGTCAGCCAAAGGAATGGTGCCCCATCATTGGTATCAGTGGGAAGAATACTGCCCCATCATCGTTGTCAGTGCAAGGAATAGTGCCCCATCATTGGTGCCAGTGAAAGGAATAGTGCCCCATCATTAGTGTCAGTGAAAGGAATAATGCCCCATCATTGGAATAAGTGGCAAGAAAAGTGCCCCATCATTGGTGTTAGTGCAAGGAATAGTGCCCCATCATTGGTGTCAGTGCAAGGAATAGTGCCACATCATTGGTGTCAGCGCAAGGAATAGTGCCTCATCATTGGTGTCAGTGAAAGGAATAATGCCCCATCATTGGTATCAGTGGCAAGAAAAGTGCCCCATCATTGGCGTTAGTGCAAGGAATAGTGCCCCATCACTGGTGGCAGTGAAAAGAATAGTGCCCCATCAATGGTGTCAATGCAAGGAATAGTGCCCCATCATTGGTGTCAGTGAAAGGAGCAGTGCCCCATCATTGGTGTCAGTAAAAGGAATAGCGCCCCATCATTGGTATCAGTTGGAAGAATAGTGCCCCATCAATGGTGTTAGTGCAATGAATAGTGCCCCCACCATTGGTGTCAGTGTAAGGAATACTGCCCCATGACTGGTATCAGTGCAAGGAATAATGCCCCATCACTGGTGTCAGTGAAAGAAATAATGCCCCATCATTGGTATCAGTGGCAAGAAAAGTGCCCCATCATTGGTGTTAGTGCAAGGAATAGTGCCCCATCATTGGTGTCAGTGAAAGGAACAGTGCCCCATCATTGGTGTCAGTTCAAGGAATAGTGCCCCATCATTGTTATTAGTGCAAGGAATAGTGCCCCACCATTGGTGTCAGTGCAAGGAATAGTGCCCCATCATTGGTGTCAGTGCAAGGAAAAGTGCCCAACCATTGGTATCAGTGGGAAGAGTATTGCTCCATTATTGGTGTCAGTGGAAGGAATAGTGCCCCATCATTGGTATCAGTGGAAGGAATAGTGTCCCATCATTGGCATCAGTGGGAAGAATAGTGCCCCATCATTGGTGTCAGTGAAAAGAATAGTACCCTATCACTGATGTCAGTAGGAGGAATAGAGCCCCATCATTGGTGTCAGTGGAATGAATAGTGCCCCATCATTGATGTCAGTGGGAGGAATAGTGCCCCATCATTGATGTCAGTGGGAAGAATAGTGCCTTGTATCAGTGGGAAGAATAGTGCCCCATCATTGATGTCAGTGGGAAGAATAGTTCCTTGTATCAGTGGGAGGAATAGTGCCCCAAGGGCCAGATAAAAGCCAGCGAAAACCTGTATCCGGCCCCCGGGCCACAGTTTGGAGACCGCTGGTTTAAACAAATATGGGTAGAGGTTCGTGGATTGCAGAGTTCAGCCTATACAAAGAGCCCGTTGATGGTAATTTATTTCACTGGCGGTGCCATAAACACCTAATAGAAGGAGTTTATTATTACTTTATTATTATTTATTTATATGTTCTGTTTTAGGTGTTATTTATGCCAATACATTTTCATTAGGAAGAGTTTGTAAGTTATCCCTGTCACTCAGCTAATAAACCTGTGTGAACTCCCCTGTATGAATTACCTTCCTGGTCTCGGAATAAAACAAGATTTTCTTTACAAACTATTTGGAGAAAAGGCAGCATAGAGATCTCTATGTCAGCAGCCTGATGAATCATGGAAATGTACCAGTCATGTGCAAACAATCCCTTTTTGATTGAATGCTGCAGTCAGCGTTTGTTCCCACTGTTCACCTGCAATGATCAGGGCTCAGCATCTCACCAGCTGTTCCAGTGAAGATTTAATCCTGAGCTGAAAGTGAACTTGAGATTTGTGTGTAAATAGGGGGTGCACAAAATAATGCGAACACCAGTATTATAGGAAATCATAAAGTTTTAATGTTAACAATACATGTGTAAAAAATGACCATAAAATATCATGGCTGACACATTGGGCTCCATTCATGAAACCTTATCTATTGCTTTAATTCCTTCGTGCTGGCCACACGCAGCACATATGCAGCCTCTCAGCGGACGGGTCTTGGTGTCGAGCAGCCGCATATTTGCGTGCATTTGGGCTCATTTACACTTTGCTTCAAAACCGGGCGTCAGACAGGCTTTGTTAAAATTCTCTAAATGCCAGTCCAAGCTCCTGTCGCTAAATAAAATGATTTGATTACAGTCCTTTTTACACCTTGCGTTGGCTTTGCTTCGCTTCAGCTTTGTGTCAAAAATTATACCCCATGTAGCTTTAGCCAGGCTTAAAAGCCTCTTCAACGCCTCCATAGAAGTCTATGATAAAGCTTGTTTGAAGCTCGCTTGAAGCACCTGCGGCTTTTCAGAGGCCTTAATTCAGCTTTAGCTTTGCTTTGTTTTGGATAAATTGCAGGTGTGAGATATCAACAAACACACAGGGCATCAGCCAAGCTTCAACAAAGCTTTAAAGAGCCTCATCAAAGCAACACTGAAGCCTCATTGAAGCACCACCGAAGCCTCAAAAACACATCATAAAAGCTGGTTGAAGCAGTAGGGGCTTTAATGTGCGTTGAAGCCAAAGCAAGTGTAAACAAGCCCTTAGTGAAAATAGCACTGTGTCAAGAGTGCACTCCCTGCTCACTCCCGGCACAGTTACCAGCGGCTAACATAAATCTGTCCGATTATGTGACCACCGTGACAACCAATCACGGCTGTCAGATGACCTTAAGCCCCGCCACCCGGCATTCTAAACCCCTTAAGGGGCTGGCAGGTGCTGCCTCCAAGGGGTTAAGATTAGCGGTAAATTGGATCATAGCATTTTTCAAAAAATGTTTGCAATTCACTCAAAAACGGTACTAAAATAACGCATGCATTATTTATTGAAGCGAACAGTTGTGGTATTCTAAAGGCAGCACTAACTGACCTCCTTAACAGCCAGTGAAAAGCTAGTTGTTAAAGTGATATTAAAGTCAAGTTTTTTTCTAAAATTAACAAACATGTTATACTTACCTGCTCTATGCAGGGGTTTTACACAGAACAGCCCCAATCCTCCTCCCCTTGGGTCCCCTGCCTCCCTCCTGCCAAGTGCCCTGCACCTGAGCAGGCTCACTCCTGAGCCACTGCTCTGTGTGTCCATTCAGACATGGAGCTGTGGCTTGGCCCCGCCCCCTCTCTATTCTCATTGGATCACAGTCAATGAGGAGTGGGAGTCCTTGGAAAGCCTAGACTTTTGTGCACATTGTAGAATGTGATGGGGCTCTGGTAAGTATTCGGGGGGTGGGCTGCACACAGAAGGTTTTTTTTACCTTCATGCATAGAATTTATGACGGTAAAAACCTTCAGCCTTTACAACCACTTTAAGGAGCCGGCACCTGCCGCAATCCTTATAACCATGACTCTTCTGCTGTTTTACTGAGATCAGAATGTAAACAAAAGAATAACTGGCGTTCATTTTTTCTTTTGTAAAAACAACCTGAGGTTTCCCTTCCAATCCATACCAGGCCCTTTGGATCTGGTATGGATTTTGGGGGAACCTCGTGCCAAAAATTGTAAAAAAAATGGCATGAGGGAGGCCCCCAGGCTTTACTGAGAGCAGCGGAGCCATTAGTGATCACATGCAGGCCGGAGGCTTTGTTGACAAAATCAAATGCCATCAGACTGCAGATAAATAATGTCAACATCATGCTGCCATGTTCATGTGTAGTGCCATCTGTTAATAGTGTTAGGCTCCATGCACACTGGACGCTATAGGGCTCTTTCAGCGTCGGGCAGGAGACGCTGCTCACAAAACGTTCTATTTGCAGTGTTTTTTATAAGCAGCGTTTAGCTGCGTTTAGCGACGTTTTTTGGCGTCAGCGTTTTTTGGCATTTTTTTTTACTTCATTGGCTTCCATTGAGGACTGCAAAAAATGCCAGATGCCGGTAAACGCCGGCGTTTCCCGGCGTTTTTTGGCGTCAGCGTTTTTGTGTTTTTTTCCTTCATTGACTTCCATTCACTGCAAAAGACGCCAGACGCCGATATACCGGTGTTTAGCGGTGTTTACCCACGTCTGGCGTTTTTTGTGGTCAGGAGAACGACTTTTGAACGCCAATTCAGGGCGTTCAGATAACAGCCCAAAAACGCCACTGCTGATAAAAGACAATAAACGACCATGTGTGCATGGACACATAGGATAAAATAAAGTGGCATTTTTGGGCTGTTAAAAAAAACGACAAAACGACCAAAAACGGTTGTTTTTGAGATACAGTGTGCATGGAGCCTAACTGTCAGAATTAGTTGCATTATTAAAAATAATAATGCATTATTTAAAACATAGAAAAATAATACGCCATTGGTTTTTCCTTTTCTAACTCATTGGTGTGTGTCCAGACTGATTGATGACGCATCATCGATGACGCAAGTATTCTGAATTTGAAGAAAAAAAAATCTTAATTTCCCTTGGGATTAATGAAGTGTTCTGAATCTGAGTCATCAAGGGGCATACCCATGACACCCTGCCCTCACAAAAGTGAAACGGAGGTATTGGACCACCCAACAGTAATTCTGCAGGGGACAGCGCACAGGATAAGGTGAGCATTGCAGTAAAGCTGCTTTTTTATTTTAGAATGGACAAGGCAGTATATTAAAAAAATGAAGTTCAACGTTTAATATCTTTAGTTCATAGTGTTGCGGATTATATATATTTATCTATGGAATACATTTAAAATCAACTTGTCACTATTGTTTTCTGGCCAATTAAATTGTATGTATTCCCTGACAAAGAGCTTCTCTATCTGCTACCTTTTCATCTGTAAACTATACAAATGAAAGTGTTTTATAATATCTGTTTGATAAATGCAGAAAAATGATGCCTCTGATAGCAAAATATTGTTGACAACACCCCACCCTTGCAATATTAACTCCTTCAGATCTGCGCTATTGCCGAAGTATTACTCCAGCGTGGATCTGAATTTCTGGGATGACGTCCATGGATGTCGTCCCCTGTGCACACTCCCGGCGCGCCCCTGGCGGTGGCGCGTGTGTGGCCTCCGCACACTGCGTGGGCATGCCCGCGGGTCGGGCGGACTCGATGTCCGCTCGTGACCCACAATCGCCTGACAGAGCTGCAGAACGGGGAACCGCTGATGTAAACACGGCAGTTCTCCGTTCTGAGACAGGGGACATGACAGATCTACTGATCCCTGCCACTGGGAGCAGTTAGATCTGTTATGTCCCAGCCAGTCCATCCCCCACACAGTTAGAACACAATGAGGGAACACAGTTAACCCCTTCACTGCCCCCTTAGTGTTAACCTCTTCACTGCCAATGACATTTACACAGTAATCAGTGGATATTTAAATTTCTGATCGCTGTATAAATGTCATTGGTCCCAAAAAAGTGTCAAAAATATCCGACATGACCGCTGCAATATCACAGTCCCGATAAAAATCACAGTTTGCCGCCATTACTAGTAAAAAAAAATAAAAAATAATAAAAACGCCATAAATCAATTCCCATAGTTTGTAGACGTGATAACTTTTGCACAAACCAATCAATATCCGCCAATTGCGATTTTTTTTTTTACCAAAAATATGTAGAAGAATATATTTTGGCCAAAACCAATGAATATTTTTTTTTTTGGATTTGTATTATAGCAAAAAGTAAGAAATATTGTTCTTTTGTGCAAAATTGTCATAGTCAACGAGGTTGAAAAAAGACACAAGTCCATCAAGTCCAACCTATGTGTGTGTTTTTAATATCACTATTAAATTGTATACCCCTCAATGCTGTGGTCCCTTAGGTGTGCATCTAATAGGTTTTTGAAATTATCTAGACTCCCAGCAGAGACTACTGCTTGTGGAAGAGAATTCCACATCCTCACTGCTCTTACCGTAAAGAACCCTCTACGCTTTTTAAGGTTAAACCACCTTTCTTCTATTTTTAGTGAATGGCCGCGTGTCTTTGTGTGCTCCCTTTCACTGAATAGTTTTGTACCTATTGTGCGGTCACCAGTACAGTATTTATGCATTGGAATCATATCCCCTCTCAAGCATCTCTTCTCCAGAGAGAATAAGGTCAGTGCTTGCAATCTTTCCTCATCACTAAGGTCCTCCAATCCCTTAATAAGCTTTGTGGCCCTTCTCTGTACCCTCTCCAATAACAGGACACCCTTCCTGAGGACTGATGCCCAGAACTGGACGGCATATTCCAGGTGCGGCCTTTATACGGCAGGTCAAGACCCGTAGTCAGGAGTCCTTCCCACAGGACAATAACCTCTCCCATGTCTCTTCCCGGTGTTTCGAATAATTCCCTAACCTCCTGGAATCAC
>BLSH010145660.1:2243851-2254560 GCA_018402905.1 Glandirana rugosa | reverse complement strand
GGAGAGCTGGGGGGGGGGGGGTGGTTGGGCTTACAAAGCGGAGGAAGCCTGTGGAAGCAAGGAATAAGTTAAGTATTTCATTGTGTTCCAACCACCAGGACTAAGCAAGCATTTAATCTTTGCAACAAAGGGGGAGCTCACTGTAAGGAATGTTTTTTCTTTAGCCCAGAGTTCAGCCTTAAACATGTATTATAGAAAATAAATAATGCACAAATGTAGAAAACTAGTGGAAATCTTGGACGTTAAAGTGAACGTTACCCCCAACATTTCATATTCATGATATGTATCTGTGGTACCAAGCACTTGTATGAAAAAAGTATCCTGTACTCTTTGTTGTCTTGAATACCTGGTGATCCTGCCAGTCCCCCTGCTTTCCTATTTCAAACTAACCACACCAGGGCATGGAAGCATATCCATCCCAGCGTAGTTTGTTTTCTTCCTTGCATTCTACTTGGGAGTACAGCCTGACTGTACTCCAATGGTCAGACTTCTGCTGACACACCTTCCTGCACAGCTAATCATTGGGAAGATCAATGTACTGCTCTTCCTCTGCCTCCTGCTGACACACCCTCTGCCCCAGTCTTCATTGTGAATATCAGTGTGCTGCTGTTTCTCTACCTCCTCCTTACACTCCTCCCTGCAGTTTTCACTCCCAGCTACCTGAGACCCTTATGCAGCTGAGAAAAGAGGTCAAAAAAAGGTATTTATAATATATATATATACACAAATATTTTGCATTACTATCTTGAACTAATTGGGTTGTTTTACAAGTTAAACTTCAAGTCCTTAGTGAATATTCACATTGATGGTTTGTCTAAGCACACCTTATTACTATAGCATCGGTTTCTCACACTTTGATAGATCATGGTCCCGGCTTTATATATCTATCATTACACTGAGGATACAAGCCACATCTCAAGCTGACCCAATTCTAGCTCAAAAGAAATGATCTGTTTGTTTCCAGACCAATCCTGCATGGTTAGAATATCCGCCTGAACATCAGTCTTACAGTCCGAAAAAGATTATGTGCCTTTGTGCATCCACAGATAAGAAGAGAAATCTATGGATTAGGCTGGTAATGTTTTGTCCATTGACAGTTATTAAAGCTGCTGGAGGAAAGGACAGAGCCATTTTCTGTTCACTGCGTACAATAGTGTGTAACATCTTAAGGTTTTCTGGCTAGCTTACCTATCATAGAGAGGGAGCTGTTGAGACAAATACAGTGCATCCGGAAAGTATTCACAGCGCTTCACTTTTTCCACATTTTTTTATGCTACAGCCTTATTACAAAATGGACTAAATTAATTATTTTCCTCAAAATTCTACAAACATTACCCCATAATGACAATGTGAAAGAAGTTTGTTTGAAATCTTTGTAAATGTATAAAAATAAAAAAAAACGAACAAAATGACATGTACATTATTATTATTATACAGGATTTATATAGCGCCAACAGTTTGCGCAGCGCTTTACAATAAAGAAGGGACACAGTACAATTACAATACAGTTCAATACAGAAGGAATAGGAGGGCCCTGCTCGTAGAGCTTACAATCTAAAGGGAGGGGGGGGTGGTACAAAAGGTAATGGCTGCAGACGATGATCTGATAGAGGTGGCTCAAGCACGGGTCGTAGGTGGGGGTGGGTTAGGCTTCCCTGAATAAGTGAGTTTTCAAGGATCGCCTAAAGGCGGACAGGGTGGGGGCTGACAGGACTTTCTGGGGCAGGGAGTTCCAGAGGATGGGACAGGCTCTGAAGAAGTCCTGTAAGCGAGCATGGGAGGAGGTAACAAGGGAGCTAGAGAGAATGAGGTCATGGGAGGAGCGTAGAGGACAATTGGGGTGATATCTGCGGATGAGATTGGCGATGTAGCTGGGGGCAGTGTGGTGGATGGCCTTGTATGTAGTGGTTAGTATTTTGAATTTTATACGGTGGGGTAGGGGAAGCCAGTGAAGGGATTGGCAGAGTGGGGCAGCAAACGTGGATCGGTTAGTAAGGTGTACAAGTCTGGCAGCAGCATTCATAATAGACTGAAGGAGGGATAGCCTGTGCAATGGTAGGCCAGTGAGGAGGGAGTTGCAGTAATCAAGGCGGGAAATAACCAAGGAGTGAATAAGTTGTACATAAGTATTCACAGCCTTTGCTCAATACAGGCGGTCCCCTAGTTACAAACGGAGGTAGACAACAGGAAGTGAGAGGATATCTCTCCATATGAAGGGAAATTAACTCCTGTAAGAGTTATTATGGGACAACAACCCAACATTTTCAAAATCCAATTATCATTGGGACAGGAAGTGAGGTGAAATCTTCTGAACAGAAACATAGACAGCAAAACATTACAGGGGTGTTACCCCTTCCCTATGCTATCCAAAAAGCTTAAAAATATTTTTTTTGGCTGAAGTTACACTTAAAAAACGTACCTGTTCCCACTTACAAACAAATTCAACTTAAGAACAAACCTACAGTCCCTATCTTGTTTGTATCCCGGGGACCGCCTGTACTTTGTTGAAGCACCTTTGGCACCAAGTACAGCCTCAAGTATTTTTGATTATGATACTACAAGCTTGGCACACCTGTTTTTGGGCAGTTTCTCCCACTTTTCTTGGCAGGACCTCTCAAGCTCCATCAGGTTGTATGGGGAGTGTCGGTGCACAGCCATTTTCAGATCTCCCCAGAGATGTTCATTTGGGTTCAAGTATGGGCTTTGGCTGGGCTAATCAAGGACATTCACAAAGTTGTCCCGTAGCCACTCCTTTGTTATGCTGGCTGTGTGCTTAGGGTTGTTGTGCTGTTGAAAGATGAACCTTTGGCCCAGTCTCAGCTCCAGAGCGCTCTGGAGCAGGTTTTCATAAAGGATGTCTCTGTATATTGCTGCATTCACCATTCCCTAGATCCTGACTAGTCTCCCAGTTCTTGCCACTGAAATACATTCCCACAGCATGATGCTGCCACCACCATGCTTCACTGTAGGGTTGGTATTAGCCAAGTGATGAGCGGTGCCTGGTTTCCTCCAGACATGGCACTTGCCATTCAGGCCAAAGAGTTCAATTCTTGTTTAGTCAGACTAGAGAATTTTGTTTGTGATGGTCTGAGAGTCCTTCAGGTGCCTTTTGCCAAACTTCAGGCAAGCTGTCATGTGCCTTTTACTGAGGAGTGGCTTCCATCTGGCCACTCTACCATACAGGGCTGATTGGTGTTGTTCTTCTGGAAAGTTCTGTGCCATGCTACAATGCTGTCTCGGAGGTCATAGACAATTCCTTCGACTTCATGGCTTGGTTTGTTCTCTGACATGCACTGTTAGCTATGGGGCCTTATATAGACAGGTGTGTGCCTTTCCAAATCATGTCCACCAATCAACTGAATTTACCACAGGTGGACTCTAATCATGTTGTAGAAAAATTTCAAGGATGATCAGTGTAAACAGGATGCACCTGAGATCAAATTTGAGTGTCATGGCATGTGAATACCTATGTACATGTGATTATTTCACTTTTTATTTTTACTAAGTCTGCAAAGATTTCAAACAAACTTCTTTCACATTGTCATTATAGGGTATTGTTTGTAGAATATTGAGGAAAGTAATGAATTTAATCAATGTTGGTATAAGGCTGTAACATTACAAAATGTGGAAAAAGTGAAGTGCTGTGAATACTTTCCGAATGCACTGCAGACCTTGCAGACACATTATTGCCAACAGTCGCTGGTTTTTAAATATTTGTCCTTGGAAAATGGTATAGCTAGAAATGTCACTGGTTTTCGAATTTAGCCAGCTGTATCATAGAATCCCATTTCTTTTCTCAATGTCAAATTCAATATTGGTCCCTTAAATGTAGGAGCGTTTAAAGCTATTCATGTTGAAGCAGCATTTAAAAGCTGAAGATATGAAATACTATTTAACCCTGTTATAAACTATCATTCATATTATCAAATATATACAGTGCCTTGAAAAAGTATTCATACCCCTTGAAATATTCTACATTTTGTCATGTTACAACCAAAAATGTGAATGTATTTTATTGGGATTTTATGTGATCAACCAACAGAAAGTGGCACATAATTGTAAAGTGGAAGGAAAATGATAAATGGTTTTCAAATTTTTTTACAAATAAATATGTGAAAAGTGTGGCTTGCTTTTGTATTCAGCCCCCTTTACTCTGATACCCCTAACTAAAATCTGGTGGAACCAATTACCTTTAGAAGTCACTTAATTAGTAAATAGAGTCCACCTGTGTGTAATTTAATCTCAGTATAAATATAGCTGTTCTGTGAAGCCATCAGAGGTTTGGTAAACAACCTTAGTGATCAAACAGCATTATCAAGACCAAGGAGCACACCAGACATGTCTGATGGGTGAATTTGTGGAGAAGTTTAAAGCAGGAGGATTAGGTTATAAAAAAATATTCCAAGCTTTGAACATCTCACGGAGCTCTGTTCAATCCATCATCCGGAAATGGAAAGAGTATGGCACAACTGTAAACCTACTAAGACAAGGCTGTCCACCTACAACTGACAGGCCGGGCAAGGAGAGCATTAATCAGGCCCTCTGATTCCTCCTGTATTGAATTGTATTGTAATTGTACTGTCTGCCCTAATATTGTAAAGTGCTGCGCAAACTGTCTGTGCTATATAAATCCTGTATAATAATAATAATAATAATCAGAGAAGCAGCCAAGAGGTCCATGGTAACTCTGGAGGAGCTGCAGAGATCCACAGCTCAGGTGGGAGAATCTGTCCACAGGACAACTATTAGTCGTGCACTCCATAAATCTGACCTTTATGGAAGAGTGGCAAGAAGAAAGCCATTGTTGAAAAAAAACCATAAGAATTCCCATTTGCAGTTTGCGAGAAACCATGTGGGGGACACAGCAAACATGTGGAAGAAGGTGATCTGGTCAGATGAAACCAACATTGAACTTTTTGGCCTAAAAGCAAAACACTATGTGTGGCAGAAAACTAACACTGCACATCACCCTGAACACACCATCCCCACCATGAAACATTGTGGTGACAGCATCATGTTGTGGGGATGCTTTTCTTCGGCAGGGACACGAAAGCTGGTCAGAGTTGATGGGAAGATGGATGGAGCCAAATACAGGGAAATCTTAGAAGAAAATCTGCTAGAGTCTGCAAAAGACTTGAGACTGAAGCACAGGTTCACCTTCCAGCAAGACAACGACCCTAAACATACAGCCAGAGCTACAATGGAATGGTTTAGATCAAAACATATTCATGTGCTAGAATGGCCCAGTCAAAGTCCAGACCTAAATCCAATTGAGAATCTGTGGCAAGACTTGAAAATTTCTCTTCACAGACGCTGCCCATCCAATCTGACAGAGCTTGAGCTATTTTGCACAGAAGAATGGGCACAAATGTCACTCTCTAGATGTGCAAAGCTGGTAGAGACATCCCCAAAAAGACTTGCAGCTGTATTGCAGTAAAAGGGGGTTCTACAAAGCATTGACTCAGGGGGGCTGAATACAAATCGCCACACTTTTCACATATTTATTTGCAAAAAAATTTGAAAACCATTTATCATTTTCCTTCCACTTCACAATTATGTGTCACTGTTTGCTGGTCTATCACATAAAATCCCAATAAAATACATTTACTGTAGTTTAATATGTAACCACCATAAGTACCGGACTCTGGATATTGGCTTCCTGTGATCTCCTGCATAGTATGCTAAAGAATCGAAAAGATGGGAGCTCCACACTAGTTCATACAGTCCGTAAAGGATTATATTCTGCAACGAAAGACAACACGTTTCGGGGGCTCAACATTGCACATTCAACAGGGCTAAAATCACAATGACAATATGGAGCAGTATATAAAAAAAATACTTGAACATGTTAAAAATACTATGTATCTCTCTATCAATCTATCTATCTATCTATATATCTATCTAGCTATCTATCTAACTAAATGTAATGGCTCGTACACGAGATCCGAAAATCAAACAAAAAACCCCGCTTTCGAGGTGATCGCATGCAGGGTTGCCAACCGCCAGTAAATTTACTGACAGTTTGTAAAAATCAGTGATGTTTACAACTGTCTATAAATATCAGGGTCTGATAAGTTGTCATGCTGTGCTGACTTTTTAAGTGTAAACCGGGCAAACTACTTGATATGGGTATTGTCAGTGTTTCCATGTTGTGTTTAAATATCAATTGTCTTAGTTTTTAATAGGAGTTCTATTATTTCCCAAATTGCCAGTAAAAAATGTGCTCCGCCAGTAAATTTTCCATGTTTTGCCAGTAAAAAATGCTGTGGGAGGTTGGCAACACTGATCGCATGATAATCGGATCATTAGTACACAGCTTTCGAGAGCCGATCATGACAGTTTATCCGATATTATTAGATCGGACAAATATGAAAATTTTTCTCTTACGATACCAGATCGTACGATTTTCATTTAATCAGCACAGTTGTCCTCCGAAAATACAATACAAATACACTACAACACATGACATCACTTCCGATTTTTTATTCTGTCGTACGAGAATTTTCGTGACCTTAGCACACTCTTCTGATTCGATCTGAGATTAGCATGCAAAAAAAAAACGGATGATCTGTCGTCCGATTATCGGGATGTGTGTACGGGGCTTAAATACAAGTATAATTACCCCAGTGTACTCTTACTGAAGCTTTGGTTAGAGTCATGTTTTTATTGCAGTTTATTTAGCGTAGAAGGGAATGGTTGGAACCTCCGTCAGTTAAAGTGGTTCTAAACTCATTACAACCACTTTAACCTACAGGTAAGCTTATATTAAGGCTTACCGGTAGCTACCCTGCGTATCTCCTAAACTTGCACACTTGCACAGTTTAGGAGGTATACAGTGTATTCACGTGCGCTGACATCATCGGTGCATGTGCAGTGAAGAAATAGACGCTGCGCCATTTCTCCACTAACACTGTGCCGTGACTGGCGAAGGAAGACGAGCAGGCATGGATGCGGCCTGGAGTGGGGACATCGCGGGATTCCTCTGCAGGTAAGTGGCACATAATGGACTAGAATGCAATGCATCCTAGTCCATTATGCTTTTAATTTGCAGGAAACTAAAGAGGAAGTAAAACCCATCAGGTGGTGATGCCTGATTAGTTCCTGAAGAAGTTTTCTGAGCAAGGACATGCAGTAGTGATCGTAGCTCAACAGAGGTTTGTAATCTTCTCCACTTTATTGAAATGAAAAAACACTTTGTCTGTATTTGCCTTTAAAGGCTGCTGAGATAAGCTTGGCTAGACTCTATAGAGTCTAGCCAGACTGACCCTTGGGAGCAAGGAGCAGTGAAGCACAGTCACTGCGTAGCACTAGGCAGGACCTGCATATGTAATAAGCAAGCATGGCTTCCCCCATGTTTACAAATTATATGCAGAATAATATTTTAGAAATATAAGCACTCAGTGATTAGATTTCTTACTTTAATCCAGCAATACTCACTTCACATTCTAAAATGGTTGTAAAAAATGAATGATTCCCATGATTACCGTTTAAATCAGCTTAATAAATTCCATCTGCATCAATCAAAAGGTGGTCAATATCTTACAGCTCATTTTCTTAAAGAGTTACTAAACCCACAACAGTAATACCAGTCTGTATATGCAGTGAAGCATGCTTGTTATACTCACTGTGGAACCTAAGCGGTTACTCCTAGGGGCTGTTTGGCCCTGTATGCACAGATGCTCCCCTTCTTGCATTGTCTCCAAAACATGTCTGGATAGGACAGAGTTACTGGAGTCAGGCTGCACATGCTCAGTTTGGTGTGTATTGCTAGAGAGTTTTTCTTTTTCTTGGGATAGTGCATGTGATCAGCACAGGGCCAATCAGCACTATCAAAACAGATGGTCAGGGGTCCTGCATATTGATAGGACAGCCATGCAATATGACAATTCCTCCTACAAGCTTTAACTAGGCACTGATAGAAGTCACAGGACTGCTATATACTGCTGATGAGAAAAAGGTATTTAGCAGTTTATATTTACTAAAATTATCACATTTCCATGTTCTGTGTACTGTGGGAGACCAGGTATAGTGAATTCAGGGGACTGGGTTTAGTATCACTTTATGTAAGCAGCTACAGCCTGAGTAGAAAACCTTCCTCCTGCCAGCAGCTGCAGAATGGAAGTCTTACTCTCTATGGGGAAGCAGTGATCTTTTTGCAAACGTCTAACATACCAAAGTTTAACATATCCTCTACAGAAGTACAATTCTGTAATCATCAAAACGCATGCTTCCTGCTGATAGGAGAGTACTAGCTGCAACTCAGCAAAGGGAATACTGGACCTTTGCACAATATCACTGCTTCCCCAACTGCAACTGCTGGCAAAGGACAGGCTTTTCAACTTAGGCTGTAGCTGCTTTTGAAAGAAAAATGGCAATAAGACTTTGCACACACACCTTTTACATTGGTGCTCCTGGGATGTATTAACTAATTTACGCTGATGGTTCAGTAAGGCTTTAAATCAGCGGTCTCAAACTGGCAGCCGTCCAGCTGTTGCAAAACTACAAATTCCATTATACCTTTGCCTGTGGGAATCATGCTTGTAACTGTCAGCCTTGCAATGCCTCATGGGACTTGTAGTGTTGCAACAGCTGGAGGGCCGCCAGTTTGAGACCCTTGCCTTAAACAAAGACCTGCGGGAAATTAGATAAATGAGAAAGATCACTTGTCAGTCAAATGGTAAATACATGCCTGACCGCAGTGTATTGTCAGTAGCTGGCCTCCAATCTTGCTGATATTGTAGTATTATGTCATGATTTCATTATGAACACAGTCATTGAACACAGGGAAGCCTCAATTCAAATATAGTTACCTAGTCGTCTTGCTACAACGCATACACAAATTGTAAGTCACTTTTTTAATCTTCAAGGGCTTAGAATATGGGAAATGTTTTATGCCTAAAGATTATTGTTGTTACTTTGTCATTTAATTAAGTTAAACACAAAGTGTGACTATTCTTCCATCCAGTAATATTTGTTCTGACAAGTATTAAAGAGAAAGGTCATCAGACCATGTAGATAATGAAGGCTAGAAAAGTATAAAGTTAATTGCCTTGCTCAGTTTGCAGAAAAGGGCATATTAACATGATTGTGCTCAAAAGCCATTGAACAAAATACTCCAGTTTTTCTATTTTCTACCTGGAATCCTTAGTACTGTGTGCTTTTTTTTTTTTTTTTAAAGGAATTGCAAACTGTGTCTTTGGTGTACTGCATACAAAATAGTCACATAGTCTTTTCATGGTCTGCCCTCTGTAGAGAGATATTGAGAGATATGCTTGG
The DNA here is from genome assembly GCA_018402905.1 of Glandirana rugosa. Lineage (NCBI taxonomy): Eukaryota > Metazoa > Chordata > Amphibia > Anura > Ranidae > Glandirana > Glandirana rugosa. The sequence goes on along the minus strand of BLSH010145660.1, from coordinate 2,245,284 downwards.
TTTCCTGGCAAATCTTCATATAGTACCCAACTATCAAAAAGTGTATGCAGAAAGCTTGTGCCAAGAACAAGGCATTATTGAAAATTTAGGACGGTCTTATAGAACAACCACACCACATTCCTTGTTTCAAGATCTATACAAAGCTCTGTGTTGGGGCCTTATAGGGACCAAATCAAATATACAACCAACACACATTTCTCTCTCTACTATTTTTTGTTTGACAACATATTGTAATATACATAATCATATACTTGCTTTTCTAATTTTTCTAATAGAGTTGAACCATCAACCAAGTATTGGATTGTTGGTTTTGGAGAGGTGGAGGCCTCAAATAATTGGTTGATGGTCCAGCTCAACTGAAATATTTAAGCAAATATATGCATGCATAATGTCTATTACAATACGTTGCTAAACAATCTATGTATTGAAAAAACTTTTTGACTAGGTGGTAATTGCTTGTTTTATGTTCCTGATGAAGCAGGCCCAATGAATGATCTGCGAAACGTGTTGAATTTACCTGGACCCCACCATTTGACCAGCATGCAAGATACTATTGACACAATATCTATAAAGATTTAATCTATTATGCTGAAGGATGTGGGTAAAAAGGGTACTGGGTGATGGACTGCATATTCATACAATTTTGTATACTTTGTATATATTTGAAAAAAAATGTCTGTGACATGGCTGACTCAATATGCTTGGCTTAAGTATGATAACATTTAAATACATCAAGGGTGTGGTTTAGGAGGGCAGTATTTTCGTTATGAAGTCAAGATCAAGAACATGGAGGCACGACCTAGCAGGAAGAAAGTTCAAAACTAGTCTAATGCCCCGTACACACGGGACAACGATCGCATTCAACAGGTCGTACTCACGACCGTTGTATGCGATATCGATCGTTCGTATGGGCGATTTGAACAGTCGAACATACGGCAGTCGTACAAGGGAGTTGTATGAGCAGATTAGAAAACTTGGTCATACCAACAAGCTCTCATACGACCGTTGTATCGTGTGTACAGAGCAGTTGGTACAACAAAGTTGTATTGTGCAAAACACGCATGCCCAAAGTCAGGAATGGCTGGATGCTAATTACAATCACCTGAACGCTCTTTCCCCGGACGTACGATCGTGTAGTGCAATCAGTATGCTGCATACAACAGCCAACATACGATTCGACGCAATCATACGTGCGATCGTCGAACCGTGTGTACGGGGCTTTAGAAAGACTAAAGACTAAAAGAGTATTTTATGCTTGAAATAGACTTCCAGAGGTAGTGAGTCAGTCAACAGTAAGTGGATTTGTGTACATGCTTGGGACAATCAAGGGTTTATACTCAGTAAAAAAAAAAAAATGTATAAATAAAAAAAATGGGACTGGGACAGACTCGTTGGACCACTTAGTCTAATTTCTGTTGTCACTGTTCTATATA
>BLSH010145660.1:2219858-2236849 GCA_018402905.1 Glandirana rugosa | reverse complement strand
AAAATTACGGTCCTGTGTCCCTAAAATTACGGTCCTGTGTCCCTAAAACATTAAAATCCCTGTGTCCTGGCATTAAAATCCCTGTGTCCTGGCATTAAAATCCCTGTGTTCTGGCATTAAAATCCCTGTGTTCTGGCATTAAAATCCCTGTGTCCTGGCTAAAATCCCTGTGTTCTGGCTCCCTGTCCCTGTGTTCTGGCTCCCTGTCCCTATGTTCTGGCTCCCTGTCCCTGTGTTCTGGCTGCTGCATTTCACACCCTAGGCTTATACGCGGGTCAATAAGTTTTCCCATATTTTTTGGGCAAAAGTAGGGGGGTCGGCTTATACACGGGTCGACTTATACACGAGTATATACGGTATATAAATGTCCGTGTGGCCGTGGGGGAGACCACACAGAAAGTAAAGGGCTGAATAGCCAGGCATAAGTATTCTATACGTGATAAACTGACACAACTCCCATTAGCTAGGCACTTTGTGGAAATGAAGCATACTATTGCTCAACTCCTTTATATGGTAATAGAAGCTATTCCACCCGACAGACGGGGAGGCAATAGAGAATTGAGATTTAAAAAATGGGAAGTCTATTGGATCAATCGTCTGGATACTTTATTGCCCAGGGTGTTCAACAAAGACTTTGATTTGCATCTATTTCTGTGAACTTGGTGACATATTAAGATCAGTTTATGGTCCAATCATGTGCAATATATTATCCGTGATTATTTATGCGTGTGCTACATGTTTTTTAATTATCATACATATTTTGATAATAGGTTTTGAAACGGAATCTACCCATATGATATGGGGAATGAGCCTAACTTGTTTAGCCAGCATTTTTGTGAACAAACAGCTAAAGGAAACAGAAGATTTGATTACGGTGTTTTGAATGCTAATTGTTTAATTGATTCCTGGTGTAAGATGACTATTTATTGATTAATGAAAATGAGAATTATTTTGTGATCGATCCTACCTGAAAAAGGGCGCAAACTGTCTTTCTCTAGCGCGAAACTGTAGAGATTGGGAACTTTCGTTTGTATATTTGTATATATTTTTCTATTCTTTAATAAATATTGAGTGCAGTCCCAGACTTCTTCTTCTTATATGCAGCCTGTGGGTAAGGCTTGATTGCAGAGTGCTGTTCGCCCCACCTGGATTATATATATATATATATATATATATATATATATATATACAGTATCTCACAAAAGTGAGTATACCCCTCACATTTTTGTAAATATTTTATTATAACTTTTCATGTGACAACACTGAAGAAATTACACTTTGCTACAATGTAAAGTAGTGAGTGTACAGCTTGTATAACAGTGTAAATTTGCTGCCCCCTCAAAAAAACTCAACACACAGCCATTAATAAACTGCTGGCAACAAAAGTGAGTCCACCCCTAATTGAAAATGTCCACATTGGGCCCAAAGTGTCAATATTTTATGTGGCCACCATTATTTTCCAGCACTGCCTTAATCCTCTTGGTCATGGAGTTCACCAGAGCTTCACAGGTTGCCACTGGAGTTCTCATCCACTCCTCCATGATGACATCACACAGCTGGTGGATGTTAGAGACCTTGGGCTCCTCCACCTTCCATTTGAGGATGCCCCACAGATGCTCAATATGGTTTAGGTCTGGAGACATGCTTGGCCAGTCAATCACCTTTATCCTCAGCTTCTTTAGCAAGGCAGTGGTCGTCTTGAAGGTGTGTTTGGGGCCGTTATCATGTTGGAATATTGCCCTGGGGCCCAGTCTCCGAGGGAAGGGGATCATGCTCTGCTTCAGTATGTCACAGTACATGTTGGCATTCATGGTTTCTCAATGAACTGTAGCTTTCCAGTGCCGGCAGCACTCATGCAGCCCCAGACCATGACACTCCCACCACCATGCTTGACTGTAGGCAAGACACACTTGTCTTTGTACCTCTCACCTGGTTTCCGCCACACACGTTTGACACCATCTGAACCAAATAAGTTTATCTTGGTCTCATTAGACCACAGGACATAGTTCCAGTAATCCATGTCCTTAGTCTGCTTGTCTTCAGCAAACTGTTTACAGGCTTTCTTGTGCATCATCTTTAGAAGAGGCTTTCTTCTGGAATGACAGCCATGCAGACCAATTTGATACAGTGTGCGGTGTATGGTCTGAGCACTGACAGGCTGACCCGCCACCCCTTCAACCTCTGCAGCAATGATGGCAGCACTCATACGTCTATTTGCCAAAGACAATATCTGAATATGAGGCTGAGCACATGCAATCAACTTCTTTGGTCGAGCATGGCGAGGTCAGTTCTGAGTGGAACCTGTCCTGTTAAACTGCTGTATGGTCTTTTCCACCGTGCTGCAGCTCAGTTTCAGGGTCTTGGCAATCTTCTTATAGCCTGGGCCATCTTTATGTAGAGCAACAATTCTTTTTTTCAGATCCTTAGAGTGTTCTTTGTCATGAGGTGCCATGTTGAACTTCCAGTGACCAGTATGAGAGAGTCAGAGCGATAACAGAAAATTTAACACACCTGCTCCTCATTCACACCTGAGACCTTATAACACTAATGAGTCACATGACCCTGGTGAGGGAAAATTGCTAATTTGGCCCAATTTGGACATTTTTACTTAGGGTGTACTCACTTTTGTTGCCAGCGGTTTAGACATTAATGGCTGTGTGCTGAGTTATTTTGAGGGGACAGCACATTTACACTGTTATACAAGCTGTCCACTCACTACTTTACATTGTAGCAAAGTGGCATTTCTTCAGTGCTGTCACATGAAAATATAGAATAAAATATTTAGAAAAATGTGAGGGGTGTACTCTCTTTTGTTAGATACTGTGTATATATATATATATATATATATATATATATATATATATATATATATATATATATTTATATATTTTTTAGTATTTTAATAAAATCTTTATTTTACAAATATGTGTTAATTGCGGTGTGCAGCCATAACTCAAATTTGAAAAGCAATTTGGTTTTGTATAGACACTAATTAACTAAGAACATTTATTTGTATAATTTGTATACAGCTTTTAGACATCATTTAAGTCTGGTGTCACGTTATGGTGCCTAATATTATGGTTGGCGTATATATTTCAGTTAAGACAATTTATGATATTAGTACATTGATATTAATTTATTTCACATTTTTTTCAATGTTTGTGCAATACGGGTGTTGATTTAACAATTTTTTTGTTATTTTGGATTAGAAGAGCACTGCAATATCTGTACAATATATGAGTTTAAAAACAAAGCTGTTAAGTCTAGGCTCCAAAGCCAGTAAGACTTCAGTAATCAAAATCACCATAGCGACTCTTACCTTCTTTTTTTGCTAAAACTTATTTTTAGGACCTGGGATCACCTATGATGTGGATAAATTGTTCTTCTGAGGCTGTCTTTTACGCCTGACTGCAATCAAAACTACTTAAAATCAATTTCAGTAGCATGGGGAAATGTTAGAAATGTATGAAACCAAGACAAGGAATGAGGGTCACAATGACAGAGGGACAGGGACAAAAATAAATATATAAAAAAAAAAATTCACAGAACCTTTCCCCACTCTGCTAAGAACTGTTTACTCATTCTTTTTCTTTAAGCCCTCATTCTCACCGGTGCAACTTGGCATGCAATTTGACAGGTCCAAATCGCATGACTAGTCGAACCCTATTGTTGGCAATGGAACTGTTCAAATCAGTGCGATGCCATCTTTGTGGTGATGCACAGATTTGAAGAAGTTTTTGCACTATTTTTGGCGATTTCAGGTTCGACTTGCATAAATATCTGTGCATGAGGTGCACAGATGTCAGCCAAGTCACACTGACATGTGTAACTTCACTTGAAATTGTGGAATTTCAAATGAAGTTACACAATTTCAAAGTTGGATTCAATGTGAACAAGGGCTAATGGAGAGATTTTCCATAACCTATTGGGACTAGGACACAAAGTGAAGGGGGATCTCCCCACTATGGACACAAACTGCAATAAAAAACTGAAAATGGCCATAACAAAAAAAAAAAAGTAAAATTGGGCGAAAGGAGGCTCAGTTCCTAATCTATGGTAGTATTTCGTAGGGCTTATGTGGGCAGGTAGCATTTGACAAAAAAAGGTTGCATCTGATCTGCTTTTTCTCGGAAATCCAAACACATCTTATTAGGTCTTGTTGCATCCAAAGAATCTTGAGAAACACAACACAAAGCAGATCAAATACAACCTCTGGACTGTCATCTACAACCTTGTACTGAAGTCAAAGCGAGTCTGCTGACGTTCGCTTCAATTGTACTTTCTAATGCGGGAAAACAATGACTGTGTATAGAAGCACTAACTTTATCTTTCAATATTTTTATTGAATAAAAAATGTACAAAAAACATGAAATGTAACAACGTTTATCAGCAAGAGGAGTAGCCCAGTATGGCGTAGGGAAAAATGCAAGTTAACATAACATTATAGTTACAGCTTATATATGTATGTTAGGCTTTGTTAGCTTTAACTAAGAGGAATCACACTAGTGAACAACCGATAGGTATCATCAAGCCTCCACCGGGTGATGCCGGGGCAGGGAACACAAGACCGAGGAGAGACCCCCGGACCACCCCAATGGGAGCAAGCTGTGGCCCTTCGGATCCCCTGAGGTCCCACATCCCCCCCCCCGGCATCCCCCCACCAGGCATTGCCAATGAGGCCCCGATGGAGTCAACAGTTCCCACTTGTCGTAGTTCCCAGCCTCAAGGGCCAGACCAGGCTAAAGTAAGGCGAACCTACGCTGAGTAAGGGAGAAAGTCCGAAAGGGAAAGGGGAAAGGGGTTCATATGAAAGAGAATAGGGAGAAAGAGAAAGGGACTGAAGAGGAAGCCCAAGAAGGGGAAGAAAAGAAAAAAGGAAGAAAGGAAGAAAGGTATGACCTAGTAAGCACTAACTTTATGATCTACTGAGATCAGAAAACAAGAGAGAAGATTGAAGTCTACAATGGAATGCCCACAAGTTTGGCCCAGATGTTTGGACTGTATGTTGGTCCTTCTCTTTGGGTGGCATGAAGAAAGTACTGATGCATCCTGACAGGATGGCAATTTATATACAAGTGCTGTACTGAAAGTGATGCAAAAGTGGGCATAACTTTTTTATTACCCTGCATAAGTTGTTCAAATTTCACATATTGGTAGCATAACTCTTCCTCTATACAAATTCTTCTTCTTTCTTCTTCTTATTCTCTTCTTCTTCTACCTATTTCTTCTTCTTCTTTCTTCCTCTACTTCTTTCTTCTTCTTTCTTCTTCTTCTACTTCTTTCTTCTTCTTCTAATTCTTCTTCCTCTTCCTACTCTTTCTGTTCGTCTTCCTCCTCCTGCTCCTCCTCTTCCTTCTTCTTTCTTCTTCTTCCGGATTCCAAGCCAAGGAAACGTGCCTCAATGAGTTTTTGGCACACAGAAAGCTACACAGTATTTAGAAAGATGACAACATTAACAAGTGGAGACCGACCATTAACTGCAACCACTGACACAAATCATCAGCTAATAGAACTCAATGAGGGCACTCTGTTTCTGCTTGGAATTCATTATTTACCTGCAATGAAAAAGAAGAAGCGTTACTATACAAGAGACCTCTTGCACATTGATGGCTAAAACTGCCATGTTTTTAGGCATTCAGGTATTTTTTTTTACTGATGTAAAAGCATCTCATTGTTTTTTAATGAGCCTGTATACACAGATGCATAAACATGTGCTATGTATAGATAACTAAAGAAAAACAAAACAAAAAATCTGCATAGCTGGTTAGTAATTATACATGCAAATATGCACATGTTCCATGCACCTTTGATTAAAAAAGCTAGAAGAGTTTTTACGTGTGTGAAACTACGCACTTGTGTTATACTTGTTACACTTGTGTTATACAGTCCATACATTAGTTCCCTGTTCAAGTACACTTACGCTACCAGCATGTGAAATTTGAACAACCTATGTAAGTTAATAAAAGTTAATGAAAAGCTGTGCCCACCTTTGCTTTACTTTTAGTACAGCCAGTCATCTTATATTGGTACAAGAAGAAGGAGACAGGTACTACATACAGTTTAATGAAATGGCAATGAAATTAAATGTCAGATATGCCGAACTCTCCCTTTTACCAAAACAGTCTCAATGCATTTCAGTTTGGATGGGTTGCACTCATTGCTAAAAAATGATTAAAATTGTCAAGAAAAAGTCAAGAAAATTAGCACCAAACTAAAATTGTTTCCCACAGCAACTGATCAGAATCCTTCCTTAATTAAAATGGAAATGTGAATTGTATTAATTACTGCTGGCAACAACTCCATTCCCATCTAGCATCTCTGCAAAATTGCAACTAAAGCCTGGTACACACCGTTAGTTTTTTTCCATTTAATCCAGCTCCGGTCAGAGCCAGTGCACTAAGGATCCAATGTTAGTACAGCGATCTCCCCCGCTGAGCTGTTGTGTTCTGACAGGGGTCGGCCCCCTCACCAGAACACTCCGATCAGTGCTCTCCGCCATTGGCGGAGAGCACTGATCGGGAGCTGGTTGGCTGCTGGTTTTCCAGCACGCTGGTCCGAATGAAGCTGGCCGAATGTCCGGCTTCTGTAGGAGCGGCTGCCTTACACACAGGCCAAATGTGGGCCGTTTTTTATTGAACTGGCGGATGTCGCCTGGCATTCGGCCCGTGTGTACATAGCTTTATGGGGGAGAACAAAGAAGAACTTTTTAAAATGCCAATCTGGGTGGCTGAATTAAGTTTTCTTAAAATCTATGAAAATGTTGTATTTGTGACACTTTAACTGTAATATTAGCATTATATTTTAAAGCATATCACAGTACAAGTATTTATTTCTATTGATCTAAGGTAAAAAGCAGTGTAAGTAAGAAGGACCTGAAGAGGTCAATGCTTCTCATTCACCATATTTGTAGTAAATAAGACCCCTTTCACACTGAGGCAGTTTTCAGGCATTTTAGCACTAGAAATAGCGCCTGTAAAGCGCCTGAAAACTGCCTCCCATGCCGCTCGAGTGTGAAATCCTGAGTGCTTTCACACTGGGGTGGCGCGCTTGCGGGATGAGAAAAAAAGTCCTACAAGCAGCATCTTTAGGGCGGTTTGGGAGCGTTGTATACTCTGCTCCTAAACCACCCTGCCCATTGGAATGAATGGGCAGCTCTTCCAAAGCGCCTGAAAAGCAATTTGGAAGTGCCGCAACACAAACGCTTTTAACCCCTTTTTAACCCCTATTTGGGGGTTAAAAGTGCCTTGCTAGTGGCCAAAAAGTGCAGCTTAAACAGCGGTAAAGTGCCGCTAAAATGAGCTGTGCTTTACCGCTAATGCACGGGCAGCCCCAGTGTGAAAGTGCTCTAAAGTGAATCGTGCAACTTTGTAGAATGTGTAAACAACATACATTTGAATGATGTAATCACAATGAAGCTACTAAAAAAAGGAACATGATACAGCTCACTCTTATACAGCCATATTGACAGTATTTTGGCCACTAGTGGTGCTTAAAGGACCAGTACTATAAACTATATTGTATTTTTCAAGATATTATTCTTATATGCGATATATTCATTACATGAAATCCATTTTGTATTTCTCAGCCCTTTATTTATATATATATATATATATATATATATATATATATATATATATATATATATATATATATATAAAATTTATTTATTATACAGTTTTTAGATTTACCTGTATACCACTTAGTCCAGCAAAAGTGATAATGACAGGGACAAGCTATTTTGGCCAATGGCCCCCTTAGAGGTGGCTGGTTGATGTGGTTCATCTGCTCACAACTGCCCTCAATCACACTCCTGCAAGTATCCGGAGTCAGAAAACAGGCTTGCTCTTTGTTTTTATTTGGGGATTGAACTTGGATAGGGATTGCGGTAGTTATGGGATGCCCAACGGTCAAACGGTTCTGCACATGGGACTCCTCCACTTTATTCCAGCACACTTCTTACTTCACTGCAAGCTCCTGGCTCCTCTCTCCTGCACACTTCTTAGTTCCACTGGTGAGGCCTGGAAGGAAATTTTCCAGCCTCCAAACTTGCACGGCCTAGCTAGCACATGTGAGACCTGATGTAGATTTATCCGGCCTTCGGACCAACCTTTGTGGGCATAGGGGTTGAGGTTCCCCTGTGTAGCAAAGTCATTTAGTTGGTGCTAGCTAGCCAATGATGGACTACAACTCCCAGCCCATCCACACACTATCTATGACACCAGACTCCAATCTCCTCCTGTACCTTCTCCAGACTTCTTCCCAATTTGTCTTGTGCATACACTCCCTTAGGCTGTGTCACTCACTGTTACTTGTAGTTCCTCCCAGAGATCTCTCTGTAGTGTTCTCACTCCTACTGTCCTCTTCCGCTAACCCTTGTGCCTCTCCTCTAGAATCTCTCTCTCCTCCTGGCTACACCCGAGCTCTCCCAGGCCGAGGTCACCCCCCCCCAGACTAGGGGCTCCCTCAAGCCTTAACAGCCACACACTAGATCTTCATCACTTCCACCCAAACTTCTCTGCCCCTCACTGGGCAGGCTACAGTATTTAAGGAGGCCTGCCCCCTGCCAATCCAGGTTGGGGATTGGTCAGGGCTCCTTAACATACATCAGAAAGCCTCACCTCCTTTTCCCATCCCCTTTTCCAGAACTTTCTGAAGAAGAGGGGAGGGGTAACCAAGGGGTGTTGCTTCCTGCAGTCTCTAGTTCTCCCTGGGCCACTCCCCTGCCCAGAATCAAAACAATCAGGCCTGACCAAATTCACCTACTCAAAACAAAAACCTACCTCTAAGCACCAACCTGTGGTAGAGGGCGCTACACTTTAGTACTTCTAGGGTTATTACTTCTTCATATTCACGCTATAGCCGAATGATGGCTACAGCGCGGATCTACTTTGCCAGGAGGCTGTCAATGAATGTCCTCCCAAGCATGCACTGTCTGCGCGTCCCTGCGAGCATGCACACCTCACTCTCTGTGATCACAGATCGGAGTAAGGAGGGCTACGCAATTGTTTGTTTATGATATTTCATGTTTATGTCTCACAGTTGCACTACCATTTGCGCGTAAAATTTTCTAATTACACAGTTTTATGTTCTGAATAAGGTTGACGAACAAGACCTAACTCATTATATCTCCCGATGTCCTGTGACACCCTGTTTCCAGCACAACCCTGCAAATTAAAATTGTATGTGTTGGTATATGTCACGTGACTCCATTATATCTATTGAATGTAGTCACTGGACTGTTACAATGACTTAAGATTTCCCTTCCTGAATCTCAGCAGCATTTATTCATGGAGGAGAGAATCTACCGGGAGCTGCCTCGCAAATGACATTGTGAAAGTCAGCTTAAAATTAGTTCATCTGCACATCAGCACAAGTTAAGATCACGCTCTGATCTCTGCACTTTATTCTCCACTTACTGAAGGGTGCGATTCTCTACACATCACTGAATCTCACGCGCTGATGTCCCGAACAGCAGTTATAGATGGGTTTTTAAAATATATGATGGCAATTAACATTTTGTGAGAGTGCTAAGAAACATACGCTGACTTATTTAATAAACTGTGATAACCCAGAGCAACCAATCACCATTTTGTGACAGCTCTGAATGATGAAAATATTTTGGGTTTCCACATCCCTGAGGAACAAGCCATGCTCACCTGAGTACACAACGCGGGGTTGTTTCTTAGGGATGTGGTCTTAAAAGAGGCATGTTTCTCTTTCTCCTAGCTGTATTCAGCCTACTACTCCACTAGCCTCTCCTCTTTTCTCCTTTTTCCTGCCTCCTCTCCCCCTTTCTCTCTTCATTCTTTTTCTCTGATTAGACAGGGTGTTTCGCTTTTTGAAGACAAATACAGTGGGTTCAGAGGCGCTCCCGTTCCTGGGAACTACCCCGGATCAATCCTCAATGAGGGGGTTCTTCATGGGAGGGGGGTCCTGGGGGGTCCTGGAAAACTTCCTAGCACAGTTTGTTCCCATCAGGGGTGCTGGGGGGTGGTCCGGGATTCTCTAGACGATGCACCCCTATCTCAATACTTGGATTGTTTTTTTTCTCTCTCACTCATTTATTCATTGTTACACCAGGGGTTGTTTCCGTGATTACTCATGCTTCGGTATTACCTAACTGTATGTGTAGTTTGACTAAATATGAGCTACCCAATGCTTACTGTTGATATTTCTCTCTGTAACTGTGAAATACCAATACAACTTTTGAAACGAAAAGAGGCATGTTTGCAAACTGTCAGCGGCCTATGCTGTAGAGAATAATAGTGTAGAATGGTGCCAACAGCGTGGGTAAATAGAAAGATTGACAGTTTCATCTGCTAATATTCAGCCATTTTGGATTAGTATTTATTACCAGCCCATCATGTTTTATCCATTTTATCAGTCTGGTCAGTGAAATATCAGCTTGGATGGAATTTATTAGGGGAGACAAGCAGTGGCTGGTAGGCACCCAATCATTCATGTTAAGGCCTGTACACATGGTCTGATTGTTGGCCAACAACGGTCGTCCAACAGCCTGTTGGCCGATAATCCGATTGTACATACGCACGATTCTACAGCCAATTTCCAATTGTTGTCCAACAGAAGTCTGAGGACGAGACTAGAAAGCTTGTGTTTGGCCAACAAGGCATTGGCCGATTGTTGGCTCGTGTGTACAGAAGTTGTCCAACAAAAAGTTGGAAGTGCAAACGCGCATGCTCGGAATCCAGGAAGTGTTCGGTCGTGTAACCTATGTTCCTAATTCACAAATCACATTCACCTGAACTTCCTCGTTATACGCTCGTAACACGTTACTACATTTGACTTTGTTGACCGATTACTTGACTCATGTCAGTACGCTAGACAAAACTGCCATCGCCCAATTTGGACAAAAGTTGGACGTTCGGTTGACAAACCATCAGCTCGTGTGTACAAGGCTTTACAGTGCTCAGTCAGCATAGTGTCAGATGGGCCCAGCGTTTATAGCTCAGTTGTTTTCTGTGGTCTCTCACAATTAACAAAGCAGATGTTTTAATACGGAACACAATGTTGTCTCTAAAGCTGGCCATACACTGATGGAATTTTGGCTGGTTCCTAACAAACCAGTTGAAATGTACTCAGTGGGTGGCCCTGTCTGCCGCCTCCCGTTTGGCATCCCTTGATTGAAAAATCTAAAGAACCAGGTGGAAAATGGTTGGCTGAACAGGGAATCGGCAAAGCTGGCTGTCTGCATACAAAAGCCAAAGCAGGAGATTGGCTATCTGTGCTATGCAAGAAATCTGTTAGAAAAAAATCTGTGTGTATGGCAAGCATAAGACCCCATACACACTATTAGATTTTCTGCAGATTTTTGTCTTCAGATTTACCAAAACCATATAATATGAGGTCAAACCTTAGGCTGGGTTCACACCATTGCAAATTGGTTGCGGGTTTCCTGCATCCAATTTGCAATAGCAGGAGATTTTGACCGACTCTCTATGGAGGGCGGGACTCAGCAGTGAGCCTGCATGTGTGCCCCCATGGAAAGCGGCTTTCCGTGGGGGCACCCGATGAAGGTGAGGAGCGCCGGCGCGTGAACCCAGAAGAGGAAAATCAGGGTTTCTCTGTGCGAAACCCTTGCAAAGAGTTTTTGTTAAACAAAAAACAAACAAACCTTTACAACCCATTTAAACACCTTTTGTTTTGATGCACCTAGGAGGTATTTAGCTAATTAACACTAAGTGCCGGTTCACACAGGGGCGACTTGAGTCGCCTGACAAGTTGCCTCTAGAGTTGAGCGAACCTGAACTGTAAAGTTCGGGTCAATACCGAACTTTGGGGTGTCCGTGACCCGACCCGAACCCGGACATTTAAAAAAAAGTTTGATTTCGAGTTCTGGGTTCGGGTATTTGATCACGCATGTTGAATAGCTACAGGGCAGCCAATCAACAAGCGTGATTTTCCCTAGAAGCCATCACAGCCATGCCTACCAATGGCATGGCTGTGATTGGCCAGTGCATCATGTGACCCAGCCTCTATATGAGGCTGGAGTCACAGTGCTGCATGTCACATGCTCTCTGGGTAGTGTAGGGAGAGGATGCTGCCGGTGCTGTGAGGGACAGATTGCAGATAGATAGATAGGTAGAGATTACTACTACTACTGCTTTTAGGGACAGATTGCAGATCTCATCCTGCATTACAGAACGATCTGACTGGACTAGGTACAGTCTACTGCTTAGAGGGACAGATTATTGTTCTAAAATCATCTCCTAGTTCTATAGGGTCAGGTTCCTGCTGTTGCTGTAAGGGACAGATTATTGTTCTAAAATCATTTTGCAGCCCTCTAGCACTTTCCAGGACTTTTTTACAGTCATTTTTGTGCCTAAAAGTTTGGGTCCCCATGGAATTCAAGTTCGGGTCAAGTTCCGGACTTTTTCCGAAGTTTCAGCCGAACCCACCGAACCCGAACATCCACGGGTTCGATCAACTCTAGTCGCCTCCATGCATTGCAATGAAATAGGAGCCACTCAAGTCGATCCGACTTAGAAAAAGGTTCCTGTACTACTTTGGGGCGACTTCAGGAGACTTGCATTGACTTCCATTATAGAAGTCGTTTGCAAGTCATGCTGAAGTTGCGCTGTGCAGAGTCACTCCTGTGTGAAGAGTTCAGTTGGACTTCAAACTTACATTTTTTATCTTTTAGCTTCAACTCAAATATGTCTATACCTTCCAGTTTTTGAAATTTTGCTTCTAACCTGACCTCTATCTAAAAACACTTATTCCTAAAACTATAATGCGTTCTGAATTATAGAAACACTTATGTCGTGAGGGGTGCTTGGTGGGGTGTCCATACACTATAATCATAGAATTATATGAATCTAACCCTCCTTTACCCAACATGTGTAACACAATAGCTATTTTCTGATCCTCTGGTTATTTACAAACACTACCTGCTGTTAAACACAGTTCTAGTTTTTGTTCCCAATTTTCAGATACAGTAACATCCATCCTAGTAGCAAGTCCAAATTTTTTCTACTTTGCTAAAGCATACATTTAAACTGCAGAAGTAAATGTGTGTATGTGGCCCAGCACTGCAAGGAGTATTTTTCTTTCCACTGACCACGATTGTGAGGGGTAAACTTCTTGGTGACCACTAATGGAAAGGGCAACCAATATTCATCACTATTCTCTGAACAGCTTGCTATATTCATCTTTTTTTCTCCAGTATCTCTGAAGATTGTTGTGATTTATCAGGCTCCTGGCCGGCGTCAAGTGTCATATACAACTTCTCTACCTGGCTACCCTATATTTCCTCTGAAATACCCAGAATTGTTCATTTTGTTAATACCCTAGCTACCTCTCAACTTATCAACTTAACATCATCTTTTGACCTAACACAATAGATACTTTTACAAAATATGATGGTAGTATCATTGACCTTGTGTTCTCCCATCTCTGCACTTCTTGCAACCTCTTTAACACCCCCGTTCTTCACTCTGATCACAACCTTATCAGATTCATACTTTTCTTTAAAGTGATTGTAAAGTTATTCTTTTTTTTAATAACAAACACGTTATACCTACCTGCTCTGTGCAATGGTTTTACACAGAGCAGCTTCGATCCTCCTCTTCTCGGGTTCTCTGCCAGTGCTACCGGCTCCTCCTTTTCTCCATGTGCCACCACAGGAAGCTGCTTCTTATGGTGGCATACATGTGGCTATAGACATACACACAGTGCGGCTCGGCCTTACCCTCTACTCCCTCATCACTGGCTGTGATTGACATCAGCAGGAGCCAGTGGCTTCCACTGCTGTCTCTGAGCCAATGAGGAGGGAGAGCGGAGAGAGTCTCTGCGCTCGTCCACAGCGCTGAATCGAGATCAGGCTCGGGTAAGTATTTCGGGGGACTGAGGGGGCTGACAATAGAATTTTTTTACCTTAATCCAGGGAATGCATTAGGGCAAAAAACATTCAGCTTTTAACCTGCGCTGTAGCCAAAAGATGGCTACAGTGCTGCTCTGTCATTCTGGGAAAGGGCCATGGATGTCCTCTCGGGATAAGACTCCCCTTGCGCCCCCTGGGGTATGTATCTGGCATGCTCTGTGAACACTATGTGCTTCGGACACAACTGATCACAGATTGTGGTAAAGGGCCAATCACAGCAGCCCTTTGACATGTGATCAGCTGTGTCCATTCATAGCTGATCCCATGTAAAGAGACTTGCCATTTATCAGCATTTCTTTCCTCACACGTTGTCACAGTGTGAGGAGAAGAGAACCATGACCAGCAAGTGTGACAGGGGGCATTTACACAGATAATCAAAACACTGATCATCAATGCCCTGATTATCAGTGCAGCTCCATCAGTGCCCATCAGTGTTGCCTATCAGTACCACCTATCAGTGCCCATCAGTGCCACTTATCCATGTCTATCGGTGCCCATCAGTGCCTCCTACCATTGCCCATCAGTGTGGCATATCAGTGCAGCCTCATCAGTGCCACTCATTGGTGTCCATCAGTGCAACTTATCCATGTCTATCGGTGCCCATCAGTCCCTCCTATCATTGCCCATCAGTGTGGCATATCAGTGCAGCCTCATCAGTGCCACTCATCAGTGTCCATCAGTGCTGCATATCATTGTCCATTAGTGCTGCCTATCAGTGCCCATCAGTGTGCCATATCAATGCAATCTCATCAGTGCCGCTCATCAGCGTTCATCAGTGCCCATTAGTGCAGCCTCATCAGTGCACATCAGCGCAGAAGAAAAATTACTTAATTGCAAAATTTTATAACAAAACTAAGGAAAACATTTTTTAAATTTTCCAGGCTTTTTTCATTTGTTTAGGAAAAATAAAACCCCAGTGGTGATTAAAGAACACCAAAAGAAAGCTGTATCTGTCTCAAATAAACAATACAAATTTCATATGGGTACAGTGTTGCATGACCGCGCAATAGTCATTCAAAGTGCGACAGAGCTGAAAGCTGAAAATTGGTTTGGGCAGGAAGGGGGTGAAAGTGCCCAGCATTGAAGTAGTTAAAACCACTTTAGCCCCTATTCCTTCAACCAAAAAACAGATACCTGTAGGTCTTTGCCACTTTAACCCTTTTTCTTCTCAATTCTGCTACTGATTACCTCCACAACAAAATCTCACCTCTGACCCGACCACTTCTGTCTACAGCAGCTACAGCTCAGCCTCCCTGGCCATACCTGATCCCTTCACTAAACACAGAATTAGTCCTTGTATGCATGCCCCTGACAAACAGACAACACTGGAAGTCTCAATTTGAATACAGGATTACAACTATTGACATGTATCACAAGACTCGGGGTGGAATTACTAAAGGAGTAGAGAATTAAACACTTAACTTCATGAATAAGGTGACGCTGTGTACACTTGGCATTCCCAATCATGTTTAATTTCTCCTTAATTTAATTTAAAGTAAACATAGCTTTACCATATTTGCTAAGCTTTGAAAAGTGAACATTATTTACTCTTTTATTAAATCAATGTCTTTATAAAGATTTACAACTGCATATATTGTTGCCCGAGATAAAATGTTTTGTTCTATGAGCTGTAGATGCCTAATGGCATGTATTCAAAACACACTGTTGTTAATAATGGTCATTGAGGCTGATATATATCTCTGTCTGTAGACCTTGACTGTCTTTTGGAGTACAACTGAGCCTTTATTAAATATCTCTGCAACCTAGCTATGTCTGATATGGTGTCCTTTGATTTCCTATTAGCTACCACTTGGGCTGTGAATGGGCCTGAATAGCAAGCATTAGCTGACCAAGGATCCAGCCAATATAAGTACATGTAATTTAAGTACAGTAGCCGGTAAAATGTTGCAATAAAAAACTAAGATTGATCTATTTGCAGACTGTCATTGTCACGGAGAACCAGTTATATATGTCACAGCAGAAAATATGGAAAAAGAAAATTAGACTTTAGTCTGTAATAACAAATAATTGTGATTACTTGCATTGTGCGCAACTGTAGAAAACAATGTTCACTGATTAGGGATTGATGCATTCCTTTTTGTGATTTAGATGATTGTTGAAGTGGCAAATAATTACATATGGACTTTTAAGTTAATGTTTGTTTGGATGTTATACCATGGTGGAAAATTTGTTATGAAGTTTAGATATACAGTATCTCACAAAAGTGAGTACACCGTCACATTTTTGTAAATATTTTATATCTTTTCATGTGACAACACTGAAGAAATGACACTTTGCTACAATGTAAAGTAGTGAGGGTACAGCTTGTATAACAGTGTAAATTTGCTGTCCCCTCCAAATAACTCAACACACAGCCAGGGCCGATCCTAGGGTCACAGACGCCTGGGTGCAGAAATATTTCTGGCGCCCCCCACATGGGCGTGGTTATCTTGTTAACTCCTCCCCTTTACAAATGTTTCCATGGCAGCGACGTAAACACAGAGATGCTGCCCTAAGGAGTCTGTTACCTCAATATCCTCCCACAATCTCTTAACAATAAACAATGGTCAGAGACTGCAGAAATGATACAGGAGATGGTCAGAGACTGCAGAAATGATACAGGAGATGGTCAGAGACTGCAGACATAGTACAGGAGATGGTCAGAAATGATACAGGAGATGGTCAGAGACTGCAGACATGGTACAGGAGATGGTCATAGACTGCTGACATGATACAGGAGATGGTCAGAGACTGCAGAAATGATACAGGAGATGGTCAGAGACTGCAGAAATGATACAGGAGATGGTCAGAGACTGCAGAAATGATACAGGAGATGGTCAGAGACTGCAGACATAGTACAGGAGATGGTCAGAAATGATACAGGAGATGGTCAGAGACTGCAGACATGGTACAGGAGATGGTCATAGACTGCTGACATGATACAGGAGATGGTCAGAGACTGCAGAAATGATACAGGAGATGGTCAGAGACTGCAGAAATGATACAGTAGTAAAGACTGGTAGAGGACATAGTAAAGACGTCAGAGACTGGTAGAGGACATAGTAAAGACGTCAGAGACTGGTAGAGGACG
>BLSH010145660.1:2189281-2204408 GCA_018402905.1 Glandirana rugosa | reverse complement strand
TAAAGAATGAAAAACGATTTTATGTTTAGGTTTTTTTTTTTATATTTTTTTGTAAAAAAAAGTGGCCAAAACCGGCTAAATATAAGAAGGGGTATAAACACTATTTTTTTAGCGTTAACCGCAAATAACTATCCAAACTCGTTTTCACCGGCGGAAATGCCTGCTACTCTTAATTAAAGACCCCAAAAATAAATAAAAAAAAAAATGATCATTACCGCCGCTAGACGCTAAAAATCGCCATGACGCTATAACGTCGTATGTATAGCCTGGTAAAACTTTGAAAAAACCCTGGTAACCGTAAATATGTCGCTAGTCACGATATTTTTACGTGACTAATGACACATTTACTGTAACCGTCACTTCCCCAATTGGACGTCCCCCGCGAGATTCCCAATTGGCACAAGGGACCCGCACAAGATTGACACACACCCGACGGGATCGTCCCCTTCCCCTCGCTAGTGTCGAAGGTATATCTCCTTCCGTTAGAGCGCCCCCTGCAGGTTAACCCCTTCACTGCCAATGTCATTTACACAGTAATCAGTGCATTTTTATAGCACTGATCGCTGTATAAATGCCAATGGTCCCAAAAAAGTTTCAAAATGGTCCGATATGTATGCTGCAATATCGCAGTACCGCTAAAAATCGCAGATCGCCGCCATTACTAGTAAAAAAAAAAATAAATAAAAACCCCAGAAATTAATTCTCATCGTCCGTAAAGGCGGCCACTTTTGCTCAAACCTATCAATAAACGCCAATTGCGATTTTTTTATCACAAATATGGGGAAGAATATAAATCGGCCAAAACCGGTGAAAAAAAATGTTTTTTTATATTTTTTTTTTTGGATTTGTATTTTAGCAAAAAGTAAGAAATTTGTTTTTTTTTTGCAAAATTGTCGCTCTTCTTTTGTTTATAGCGGCGATCAGAAATGACGCAGAGGGGATCAAATACCACCAAAAGAAAGCTCTGTTGCTAGTTTAGTGTTATGGTGCCATCCGTGTGGGACCAGGGCAGCTCTGTTGGTTTGAGGGACCTTATTCACCACACTATAGCTTGCCTAAACCTCTCCCCATAAAATCACACCCCAAAAACGCTGGTCCCATTATTTATCTAAGCTGACAAAATGTCTGCCTCATTCACCGTTTGAAATGCAAACTTCATCAGAGGGCCCATAGCAAGCCAGTCGTATTCCTTCTTTTACCCTTTTCTTTACCCGTCATTTTCTGAAACCTTGCCCGAATGAGCATCCAATGCACAAAAAAAGGTTGGACACAATAGAGTGTAAAATAAGAACTGTTTGTGTTGTTCTATAGCAATATTTTAGAGCCAAAATAGCACTGGATAAGGTTTTGGAGAAAGAACATGAGTATGATTGATGCACTGTCATGTATTGCAAACATTTCGATGATCACAATTGTAACTTAGCAGACACATAAAACTTCAAAATGCCATACGTTTATAAGGCAAATCACGGCATAACAGTTTCTGGAGCACAAAATAGACACGTTGTCTTTTTTCAAAATGACCGATTTTTGCATGGATTAGTCAAGTCAAATGAAAAATAAACTAATGGAAATTAATTTTTGTTTGTTTGATTAAAAGATCTAAAACCCAGAAAGAATTAATCTGTTCATTAGAACTCATCACATGTGTCGGGCTTCATGAGTGAAACTCAGCCGTGTGGAAGAATAGATAAAAGGGTCATAGGAAGGAAACTTTTAATAAGACCTTTTATATTCATAGAAAAAAAAAATACATTAGACATTATATTTTTGGGAGGGGGGGGGCTATTGTATTTCTGATCTTTTTTGATGTCCAAACTACTTTCATGGATGGGCAAAGGCTTTGATGAGTTAGGTTCCTTTCCCAATTTACTTGGGTCTTTAAGAGGACCTGTACTGTGAAAGCTGTTCCCAAGAAAAGGCAGGCCAAGAACAAATAACAACTAGTCACCAATATTGCCCATGCCTCCCTGCAGATAACCTCTTCCCTCAGTACAGACTTACCATGCCTTGTCCTGCACTGTGTTTCTCAGTAGAGGTGGCCATCTTGGTGGAGGCAGGACTTTGATTCTTTATGACAAAGTTGGTAACTAAATGACTGGTAATATTCAGGAAACGGCAGGAAGGGTAGAGAAAACACAGTTTCAAAGAGTGAATGCAACAAAAGCAGGAAAATGCATGCTCTGCAGGTCCTCAGGTACAGTTTCCCCTTTAGCAAGGAGAAAGCCTAGCAGCACAATAGTGACGACTGACTCTGAATTTCATGAATCTAGCAGTCAGAGGCAACAGTGTCTTAGATAATTTCAGACAGCAGATATACAGCTATGAGGCTATAGAACATTAGTGCCTAGGCAGGAACTGCACCTCAATTCTTCAGGGAGAATTTAAAGAGTAACTCCACTTTTGTTGAGAAAAAAGAAACTTCCCCCCTGGGGGATCTATGTACATTGCCTGGATTTTAACAAACATGGTTGCATATTCCTACCCTTATTTATTCTGAAGATACAGCTATTTGTTTGTCAATGCCCATGTGCAAAGTGAAGGAGTGAATGGGAGTGGTTTTATAATATGAGTCAGCTGCTGAACCTACAGGGCTCTAATGAGAAAATTGGCAAGGTCTGCATCCCTTTAGATGTGCTTTCCTTTTTGTAGCATCTCACCAAAAATGACATTTTGTTGCAGGGGACGTCAAAAACCTGATGTGTATCTAAGTTTAAAGGAAAAAAAAAGTGGTGGCACATCCAGCATAAAATCTTCATACTTTATTGTAGATCCATAAAAATTGAGGACATGACATGCACTCACAGCTCAAAAACAATTCAGCAGACGCGTTGAGTGAGGGCAAGTCCTGTCCTAAATTTTTATGGATCTACATGTATGAAGATTTTATGCTGGATGTTGCACCGCTTTTCTTTCCTTTGCATTTGTTTCTTGGTCGCGGACCTAGGCAGGCACCGGCTTTCTACAGCAACTATATCTGGTTGCTGTAATAATAGTGTGGGATCTTCATGGTTTGCCTGGAGCTGTGTAACTTCCCTGTTATCTATGTGGGACATGTGGGATTTCTGGGAAAATCAGTAAGCCAATCACACAAGCAGGAAATGACATACCTGTGGGGCGTTCTGTACACCAACCGTGTACAGAATGCCAGGTAGCCATATTGCATTGCATTTTACAGAAAATGACAATGCTGCAGTTTGAAAAGGAAAGGTAAATTTTAATAACATTCAATTACAATATCACTTGAGTCGCAGTTGTATACGCTATATTGTTTTGTTTCTGTTTGCTAATTTTTTCCTACGAAAGTGGAATTACCCTTTAACCTCCCTGGCGGTATTCCCGAGTGTGGCTCGGGGTGGAATTTCAGTACCATTAGCGGTAACCCCGAGCTACACTCGGGATTGCATTGCTGGATCCAGGCAGCGCTACTCACCTTGTCCCCTGGATCCAGCGATGTCCCCCGCAGTGTCTGCGGGCTGTGTCCGCCGCCAGATGACTCCTGTGTGCCGGGCTCCATTCCCTGCGAGCGTCGCGTCGCATGGGGACGGAGACCGGCGGGAAATTCAAAAAGTGAAACACACACAGCACATACAGTACACTGTAATCTTACAGATTACATTACTGTATGAAATCATTTCACACCCCCTTTGTCCCTAGTGGTTTGCCCAGAGCCCTGCATGCACTTTTATATTATTTATGTCATTCTTTCTGCCTGGAAACATGAGAATGTCCATAGCAACCAAAAAGTGTCCCTTTACGTCAAAAGTGGTTTTTGATCAGCTAGAAAACACCGATAGTAAATAAGAATCATTTGCAGAATTGAGTGATACTGATTTTTGGGGAAATTTATCATCAGACACTGAAAGTGACGACAGCGACAATTCTGCAACTGAGCAAATTTCTGTGTTTTTGGTTTGATTACATTATTGAATAAATGTTATTACTATTATGTTATTATTTTTGATAATTATTTTGAGTTATTTATTATATTATAATTAATGATTTCATTTTTCAAACTTTATCATACCTGGGATGTCTTCTAGACTCTTGTTTGGACAGATTTACGTGAGTTATTCCTAAGAATTACAGGCCTACAATATAAAACGCCAAATTTTCATGCAAAATAATCGTACCACTTTCAGCACCAAAAATCTGAAATAATCACACCGCCAGGGAGGTTAAGGTAAAAAATATAACTTTCAAGGTACTGCTAGGTACAATTAATAACTCTGAAAGTTCCCTATAAGATAGCAAATCTTCACTTTGTGAGTTTAAATCCACAGTAAAGTACCTATATGGCACCTGTCTGTGTATTGGACTTGTAGAGTCAGACGGGGTGCAGTGTTTAGGTGCCTTATAGGAGAGTAGTAAATATTGCCCAAGAACATATATCCCATGCAATTGACCATTAAATACCAGATCAGAAATGTTCTTATAGTTTAGAGATCTACCCAAGCTGAAAGGTACATTTCCAACAAAGCGTGAACTTTATTACTCCACATCCACCAATTTGGGTCAACCATGGGTCCCCACCTGCCCTTTTATTTTTATTTTTGCTTTGAATGATATGAACATTTAAACCTAATGCTATTTCATACAGTTACAGGCCTACTTGATGTAAGAAAAGTTATAGTAAGAGTAAAAAGAAAAAAAAAATACCCACCAGACAAAGAGCTAAATGTTCAGTTAAAATATGCACTATATTGTCAAAAGTATCAGGACGCTTGCCTTTACATACACATGAACTTTAATGGCATCCCAGTCTTAGTCTGCAGGGTTCAATATTGAGTTAACCCACCCTTTGCAGCTATAACAGCGTCAACTCTTCTGGAAAGGCACAAGGTTTAGGAGTGTGTCCATGGGAATGTTTGACCATTCTTCCAGAAGCGCATTTGTGACTTCAGGCACTGATGTTGGTCAAGTTCCTCCATCCCAAAATCGCTCATGCATGTCTTTATGGACCTTGCTTTGTGCACTGGTCCAAATCATTTGGTGGAGGAGTGATTATGGTGCGGGGTTGTTTTCCAGGGGTTGGGCTTAGCCCCTTAGTTCCAGTGAAGGGAACTCTTAAGGAGTCAGCATACCAAGACATTTTGGACAATTTCATGCTCCCAAATTTGTGGGAACAGTTCGGGGATGGCCCCTACCTGTTCCAACATGACTGCGCACCAGTGCACAAAGCAAGGTCCATAAAGACATGGATGAGTGAGTTTGGGGTGGAGGAACTTGACTGGCCTGCACAGAGTCCTGACCTCAATCCGATAGAACACCTTTGGGATTAATTAGAGTGGAGACTGCAAGCAAGGCCTTCTCGTCCAACATTAGTGCCTGAACTCACAAAGGCACTTCTGGAAGACACACTCCTAAACATTGTGGACAGCCTTCCTAGAAAAGTTGTAGCTGGGTGGGTGAGCCAACTCAATGCCAACTCAATATTGAACCCTACGGACTAAGACTGGGATGCCATTAAAGTTCATGTGCATGTAAAGCCAGGTGTCCCAATACCTTTGACAATATAGTGTATGTATGAGGCCTGTTTTACCCAAAACATTATTAATAATTCTGTTGTGCCAATCATGTGATTCATGTACCACTGTTTTGCTGCACGGTCAGGAAAATTACTCAACTAATTCCTAATTGAGCTCTAACTAATGTTGCATTGGGGTTATACTGACATCCTGTGATCAGTTAGATCAGTGGTTCTCAACTCCTGTCCTCAGGACCCATGAACAGGCCAGATTTAAGATATTAACTATGGGAGATGCAGACTAGAATACTGCAATCACTGAACAGCAAATTATGTCACCTGTGATGTATTTCGGTTTGCAAACCTGGCCTGTTAGTGGGTCCTGAGGACAGGAGCTGAGAACCACTCAGTTAGATCCAGTCAATCTGATGTCAAAGTAAAGTTTAAAAATTAGTGATCAAATAAGGAAAAAACTAAATTCTGCACACATGTGCAGCAACTTGCTGCACCAGAATGGGGGCCATTTTAGCAATCCCAGTCAAAGCTTTGGAGATCCCTGGTTGGGTCAAAGCTTGCTCTTACCCATTTTGCCTCCCATACTTTCTATTTAGCCAGCGAGGCAGCCCATCATAGTACTGTGCTAATAGGAATAATTGTGTGTGTGGGGTGGGGGGGGGGGGGTTGAGCGAAGGAGCTCCGATGCTACCAGGAAGGCTCTGCATTTTGTCTGACCAGAACAACCCACAAACTGAGCACAGTGGGGAATCTACATTCGTGCACTTTATATACCAGTCAGCAGATTGTTTTCCCTATCAAAGTCCAACCAAAAAGCCTTCTACTGACCCAGGTAAAGTACATAAGGCCTCTCTATAACAGAAGGTACAGTATTTACCTGACATCACTTCCATATTAAGCTTTATTTGTCTATAAACCATTAGTTCTAGATGCACAGTTGGCCCGGGGCGTTAACCTCTTCCTGCCTGCACTATAGCCGAAAGACGGCTACAACGTGGCCCTAAATTGCTAGGAGGGCGTCCAAGAACATCCTCCAGTGCATGAGCTGCCTGCGTGCCCCTTCTACACGCGGCTCGCTCTGTGATCAGTGAGTCAATGAGACTCAGCTGATCACAGATCGGAGTAAGGGGTCCTTACTCAGCCAATGACAGCTGATCACGTGATGTAAGCAGAGCCGGTAATCTGCTTTTTTCCCCTCGTGCTGATAGAGTGAGGAGAAAGAAAAAAAGCGAATTACCGTTCGGAGTAAACGGGACATGGGTCTCGCACACTCCAGGCCTGCTGCTGCTAAGCAGTGCCCACCAGGGCCACCTACCAGTGCCCACTAGTGCCACCTATCAGTGCCCTTCGATGCTGCCTATCAGTGCTCATCATTGCCACCTATCGGTGCAGCCTCTTCAGTGTCCCACAGTGCCACCTATCAGTGCCCATCAGTGCCACCTTATCAGTGCCTATCAGTGCTGTCTATCAGTGTCCATCAGTGCAGCCTATCAGTGCCCATCAGTGCCACCTCATCAGTGCATATCAGTAGTGCCTATCAGTGCAGCCCATCAGTGCCACCTATCAGTGCCCATCAGTGCCGCCTTATCAGTGCCCATCAGTGCAGCCCATAAGTGCAGCCTATCAGTGCTGTCTCATCAGAACATATCAATGAATGAGAAAACTTACCCGTTAGCAAAATTTTATTACAAACTATAAAAAATGTTTTGTTTTTTTCAAACCTGTCCTTTTTTTTGTTTGTTTAGCAAAAAATAAAAACCCCAGTGGTGATTAAATACCACCAAAAGAAAGCTCTATTTGTGTGAAAAAAATGATAAAAACTTCATATGGGTACAGTGCTGCATGACTGAGTAATTGTCATTCAAAGAGTGACAGCGCTGAATGCTGAAAATTGGCCTGGGCTGGAAGGGAGCTTAAGTGCCTAGTAAGCAAGTGGTTAAGAAAAACTTTCATGGCTCTGCCCCCTATCCAAAACTAAGCAATTCTTAACTAATTTCATGTGCTCATAAATAAAACACCATTCTAAATTTGTCACTCAAAGAACAAGCACACTATTTCAATATTATGGAAAAACCTGAACATCACCGATGTGAAATCAACCATTGCACAAAATAATTGTCTACATCCCACCAGCGTAATTTCTTCCACTAATAAAAATACACATTTTCATAAACGTTTTCATTAAACAAGGTTACTGGCCCTTTAATTCCCCTGGACCGGCTTGCCATGCATCACTGCCGCCGGCAGGCATAGGGTGACATAGGGTAAAGTAATCTTCATTGTCTATTCAGAGCAGAAATGAGATTCTAGAGTCACCCGTAACAAAACAAAAGACGAGAAAAGGATTACTTTGCTTCTTTTTAACTAAAGAGCTAATATCTCCCATTTATTCAGAAGGCACAACATTTATTTTCCATTTCTAGTGGGTTTTCCAGATTTTCCCCCTCTTTTACTTCATCTTTCTTCAATTTCACACACACTATCCTTCCAGTTCATTGAAATACAAAGTAGATTATCGGCCCTGCTTCAGATTCCCATTGCATTCAATGTGCTCCACTTGGCTTTTTAAAAGAAAAAACGTCTCCAGTTTATTTATCATGCTTTGCTGGAGGACACTAAGCACAACTAATATTGTATTCCATTGTTTGCTTATATCCTGAGCCATACATCCATGGCTTCATTTAATGCAGGGCAGCAAATCGAATAAAAGCAAGGCAAAGCAAAATACAAAATAAGTGCGGAGGGCTAAGTGCATCCTTACATTCAACTTTGTAAGGAGAACGAGTAAAAACACTTGCAGGGTTTAACAAATATGCAAGGTACTATTTTGTTTATGGTTCCTGTATTATTGTGTTCCAGAAAGCATGGCCCTCCGGCATTGCTCTTTCCTTCCTAAGTGAAGAGTACATGATTGTTTTAAGAGCAGTCTTAAATCATGAGATATAGTGGAGCCCAGTAATATAGGCCGGATATAACATGCCTCTGTGGGCTTTTAAAAATTGCTTTTAACATGTTCTCCCACAATGCTGCACTTTAGGAATACTGCAGGGGATTTAAAGCTCACCTGTACTTTGCCCATTCGGGTCAAAGCAATAGGGCCACTTTACCTCCATAGCATTAACCTTGCGCACTACTCCGGTTCAAAATTCTATGTACAATTGTGCTCATAAGTTTACATACCCTGGCAGAATTATGATTTCTTGGCTATTTTTCAGAGAATATGAATGATAACACAAAAACTTTTCTTTCACTCATGGTTAGTGTTTGGCTGAAGCCAATTATTATCAATCAACTGTGTTTACTCTTTTATTTCAAGTAATTTTTATTGAATTTTAAAATGTGCACTTTTAAAGTTTACAATTGTAAATAAAACATTTAGTAAAGAGTGGCTTTATGCCAACATGGATGTACGACATATACAAAACATTGTTTACTCTTTTTAAATCATAATGACAACAGAAACTATCCAATTGCCCCCTTTAATGTCAATGGCAGCTTGAAGTCTTTTGTGGTATTTGTGGATGAGGCTCTTTATCTTCTCAGATGGTAAAGCTTCCCATTCCTCCTGGCAAAAAGCCTCCAGTTCCTGGAAATTATTGGGCTGTCTTGTATGAACTTCACATTTGGGATCGGGGTTACCGATAATGGTACTGAAATTCCACCCCGTGCCATACTCGGGATTACCGCCAGGGAGGTTAAAGTGCGTCTACAATGGAATGAGTGAATGGAGCTTGGACATGATTTTATAACACTAATATGGCTCTATGCGGTTACAATACACTTAGTGAATGGAGCTTACAGATGATTTTAGAACAATAATCTTTCCCTTAAAGCAACAGCTGGAAACTTTCCCTGTAAAACTTGGAGATGATTTCTTGCACAAAAATAAAAAAAAACAGTGTTGGCTACCTCCTCCTCCTCCACCGCCACTTTCACCGCCTCCTCAACCTCCAACTCAATATACACCTCCATTTTTGATTTTTTTATGTGATTTTAGTTTAAAAATGATTTTAAGTTATTTCCCTATCCCCATTTCTTTGTAGGGCACTTGTCCAACTCTTACCCCCATTTTCCTTCCTTTTGCAGACCTCTAGGACTTGCCAGGACTTTGTTACAGCCATTTTTGTGCCTAAAAGTTCGGGTCCCCATTGATTTCAATGGGGTTCGGGGTCCGGGTCAAAGTTTGGGTCAAGTCCGCACCCGAACCCAGACTCTGTCCCAAAGTTCGTCCGAACCTGCAGAACCCGGACTTCCAGAGGTTCGATCAACTCTAATGGCTCACCATCTGGCTCAGCCATCCAGCACTCCCCGACTCGAGGAGGTGATGGGCAGGACAGAGGTAAGGTGGCCGTCCTTCTGCCGTGATGGCAGCAGTGCCAGGGTGTGGATGGTGTTCCTGGTGTTTGTCTCCCATTAGGGGGGTGGCATTGGTTTGACATCTTCCCCAGTCTTCCTTCCAGATTTGCGTCCTCTGGCTACATGAGTGGCTGGGGGCGCAATGGCGTTACTCCCACGCATGTGCCAGTGACGTCACCGGCTGCATGCACTCTGAATATCTCCTAAACTGTGCAAGTTTAGGAGATTTTTAATGTACCTACAGGTAAGCCTTACTATACTGTAGGTACAAGTGGTAGAACAGAATTTACTACCACTTTAAAGCTGCCCCTTCTGATCCTAGTTCCCTAGAAACTGAGCCATGAATACCATTATAATAAATATAGCCCTAAAGCAATGTCAAAATGTCAAAAATGTTCTGTTACATTCTAAAATTTCAAATACATTAATTCAGACTGATTAAGTACACATTTGTTTAGATGCTTGTTTACATCAGCAGTTTTTGTTTCCCCTGTGTCCTAAAATAAGGAATGGGAACGCCATCTGCAGTGACTTGAGAGGCGTAAGCAGAAGCAGATCAGCCATAAACTAATCAGCACAGCAACACAAGGAGAAGATGTTTAACTGTACAACAACATAAGCTATTAATTCAAACCATACACAATGTGGGACATAGAAAAAAGCAATAATATTATTTAGAGATAAGAAGAGTAGAGTCTGCATACCATGTACTTTTTTTTTTTGTAGCAGAAATCCAGGTAAAATAAATAAATAAATAAATAAAAATAACCCAGAAAAAATAAAATTAAAAACTGTACACTTTAAATGTAGCATTGTGCCCCACTCTAAGCCCACTAGTTGCCACCAGTCTTCCAGGTTTAATTAATGCCATCATCATTTAACCTATTTTCTCTGGGCTCAGGCTCATGGACACACCACATGGGGTGCTTCATCACGCTATTCTGGGATTAGTCTGGACATCATTAGTGCAGCAGTCAGAAGACCCTTAAAAAAAAGGTATATATATATATATATATATATATATATATAAATCATGTACAGCCTCGGTCTGTGCTGAATGCATTTTAAAATAAATATAATTATTGTTTAATAAATAGAAAATATAACTGCATTGATTGGTGTTATCCTATGTTTGCCTGAAGTTTAGCTTTAAAGTGATTGTAAGGGCTGAAGGTGTTTTACCTTCAGATTTCCCCCCTCAGCCCCCTTAATACTCACCTGAGCCCCCTCTCGATCCAGCGATGTGCACATGAGCCCCGACTGTCCTGGGTCTCTCTCTCTTCATTGGCTGTGACATAGCAAAGGGAGCCATTTTATATATATATAAAAGTGGAGCAGAATAAGGCGGGCGATTTTTGGAAAAGTTGGAGTTGTGCTTTAAGGGGTTATAAGAAGAAATCACGTACAGCCTCTGTGCTGAATGCATTACTTGCATTTTAAAACTCATTTGTGATAGGAGTCTTGTGACGAGGGATAAGGGGAGGAAATTAGACCTGAGTGAGAAGAAAAGGCGGGGTGGGTGAGGATACCAAAGGCGGAACTGACTTTAAGGAGCTTCAGGATGGGGGTAATAAAGGGAGAGATACTCCTCCCACAAATTCAGGCTAATAACTTAGCCTTCCTACTTAATTATTGTTTAATAAATAAAAAATCTAACTGCATTAATTGGTGTTATCCTATGTATGCCTGAAGTTTAGCTTTAAAGTGGTTGTAAAGGCCGAAGGTTTTTTACCTTCATGCATTCTATGCATGAAGGTAAAAAACCTTCGGGATATCCACCCTCAGCTCTCCTTAATACTCACCTGAGCCCCCTCTCAACCCAGCGATGTGCACAGGAGCCTCGGCTGTCCTGGGTCTCTCTCTCTTTATTTGCTAAGACACAACATTGGCAGCTATTGAATCCCACTGCTGTCAATCACAGCCAGCCAGCCAATGAGGAGAGAGCAGGGGCGGGGCCCAGCGGCAGCTCTATGTCTTTAATGGACACATAGAGCAGGGCTCAGGAGCGAGGATGTAGCAGTGCCCCCATAGCAAGTGGCTTGCTATTGGGGGACTGGCCAAAGGGGAGGCGTCAGGAGCACTGGCGGGGAATCCGAGATGAAGAGGATTGGGGATGCTCTGTGCAAAACCATTACACAGAGCAGGTAAGTATAACATGTTTTCTATTTTTTTTAAAAAGCACATAAAACCTTTAATATCACTTTAAGGACTGTGCTGAACATGTAGCAATGACATGAACTAGCCAACCAACCTATCAATTTATCAAGCAACTTTCAATAACTGTACACAAGTGATAAAAAAATAAATTGCTGTGGATTACTGAACTTTGGAACAGTTTATTGAATAAAACCAGAAAGGGATTTTGTTTTCCTGGCATTGCATATTATATGTGGCCAGTTTACATGCAAATTGTGCATATTTTTTGTATTAAAAAGAAACTGTGTTTGCCTTCTCTAATGGAAGACATTTTTTATATTTTAAGGTGTATAAGGAGAAATCCTGAACAGCCTCAACTCCTTTAGCAAATCAACCCCATTGTTTTTGACAGTATAGAGTGCTGCTGGATCCTGCGTTCCAGCATAGTTACATACTGTAGTTAGTCAGATTGAAAAAAGACACAAGTCCATCTAGTTCAACCAATAAAAGGGAAAAAATCCATACATTCCCATATACACAATCCTACACCCACAGTTGATCCAGAGGAAGGCGAAAAATCCCAGCAAAGCATGGATCCAATTTGCTATGGCGGGGGAAAAAATTCCCTCCTGATCCCTCGAGATGCAATCGGATTTTCCCTGGAGCAACTTTACCTATAAATGTTTGTATCCAGTTATATTATTTACATTAAGGAAAGAATCCAGGCCTTTTTTAAAGCAAGCTGCTGAGCTGGCTAGAACCACCTCTCGAGGGAGTCTCTTTCACATTTTCCCAGCTCTTACTGTGAAGAAACCTTTCCTTTTTTAGAGATTAAATCTCTTTTTCTCTAGACGTCCTCTGTGATGACCTTAAAGTGAATAAATCAACACCAAGTTCACTATATGGACATCTTATGTATTTGTACATGTTGATCATATCCCCCCTTAATCTCCTCTTCTCAATAGAGAATAAATTCAGCTCCTCTAATCTTTCCTCATAGCTGAGCTCCTCCATGCCTCTTATTAGTTTGGTTGCTCTTCTCTGCACTTTCTCCAGTTCCCTGATATCCTTTTTGCATATATTTATATATGCAAATATATATATTTATATTGTGTCTAATGAAACAAAGCTAGCCAATTAGTTGCATTTTAAAATACTTTTAATTATTGTTTTATAAATAAAAACCTAACTGCAAAACCAACCCATCAACTTTTAATAACTGGACACTAGTAATGGATAAATAGTTGCATGTTGATGTCAATTACTGAACTTTGGGACAGTTTATTACATAAAACCAGAAAGTGCTTTTGTTTTTCTGACATTGCATTGTATTATATGTGACCAATTTACGTTTAAATTGTGCATATTTTTATGTTTCAATTTTTAAACTGTGTGTTTGCTATCTCTAATGGAAGATTTTATTTTCATTTCAATTTATTTTTAATTTTAAACACATTATTTCAAGGAGATTCAAGAAAAAGAAGAGGACAAAGCAAAAATGTTTACAACAGGGACAACAATAAGGTCACAATAATTACATAAAATTATAAATAAATCCAAAATAATTAGATACTGAGCCGAACTGAAAGTAGAGTGATAATATTTCTTTATGTTTAATATTTAATGTTGCTGTATAAAGATATTAGGTGCTAATTGATGCATTTGTTTGCTACATAATTTCAAAGCCTTGCATCAGTAGCTATTATATTACAGACATTGAAGCGGAATATTTTAAACCCGAAGTCATTAATCATACATTTTCACCTTTTACTAAGGGCAGTAAAATCCAATAGAAGGTGAATTGCATTACTGACAACACCGGTCAAACTAGAGGAGGGGAAATTAACAAATCCCTACATTTGAAAAAGCACACCGGAATGGAAAAATGTATTTCCAGTAGATATGTCTTTTAAAAGCAGCTCTTTATCATCCTCATTATTAAGCTACTTTTATGTATGACTCTTACATTGTAATTGTGCTATTTGTTGCAGTGTGCTCAATAACTTGGTCCATAACCAACCGATCATTATACATAACAACGGAACACTAATACACCTTGTTTACCAAGACTGCTATTTGGAGCACTTAAAAATATTATTCCTGTTGAAAGATATTTTCTCCTACGTTCACTGACAGACGCAGCTCTTCTTGACTTTGTGGGTTTTATGTTCGTCTTACCAGGAGTTAACTAGGCAGGGAAAGAATTCAGCTGGCCCCTCCCCTGGGGGCCGTCCTCCTTTCCTACATTAAAACCCCCCCTCACAGAGGACTCTCCAGTTTCAATGCCTAGTTTGCAAGGAGTTGACCTGGCTTCCCTATGGGAACTGCGGTCCTATTGTGACCATTTTTTCTTTTTTATTTTCTTTTTTCTGCAATCAAGATGATCTGCTATCAAGAAGCCGGTCGGGGCATCGAGTGTCTTTGTGCTCTGTACTTTCCCCGACCTGGCCAACATGATGCGAAGCCGGCCCCAACACAGGGACCCGCCGCATCTTACCCGTTCCGTGCGGGTGGCCCGGGGCGAGATCCCCCATTTTGGTCCCCTTCCCGATTCGTTCGGCAGGGTGACCCTGGGCCTGCAGCGACCCCCCGCCAAGGGTGGAAAGTCTGCATCCGGGTGGCTACCGTGACGTCGGACTGGTAAGTGAGCGCCCTGCCTCCCTCCCCACATGGGGAGTGAGAGGGCCCGACGTCCGCAAATGCGATTTTTTTTCTCTGCTCCTGTAGCTGTCCGGGGTAGCCACCGGGTGGGAATCAGCCTCTCATCTTGCCCCCTGCCAGCCCCCATCCCCACCCCCCTGCCCAGCGCTGTACCTCCGCTCAGCCTTCTCGTCCACATCGCCATGCGGTCTTCGGCCGCCATTTTGCGGTGGACCGCCGCCATTTTGCGGCCACCGATGGGGCCTGTCGATGTCCTCGTCTCTTTTTTTTAGCGTAAACGCCTGCAGCCCGGGAGAGTGAGGGGTACACCCCTCCCTCCGTCCCGCGAGTGAATGGTCAGGCTGCAGTGCCATCGGTGGGCCTACGTCTGAAAGGTGGGAACCGCCCCCCAGCGACGTCCGGGTCCCAGTGGGACGGCTTGCTTAGCCCTTCCCCTGGTTTTACCCCCTAGAGCGGGGCCCGGTGGGCGTGCCTTGCCCATTCTACGCCGCC
>BLSH010145660.1:2170123-2184664 GCA_018402905.1 Glandirana rugosa | reverse complement strand
TGGATCGGAATTCGACTTAAAGTCCGAAGGACAGTGAAATTTCTCCGAAGAAGACTAACCGTGTCCACCTTTAACACTGGTCGTAGACGGTTGGAAAGTCGGGACCGGTTAATTTCCTTCGGAACATAAGTGAATATTTTTTCGTTCCGAAGAAGACTTTCCGACTCTTCGTAAGTCCGTCTGTGTTAAAACAAGGTCACCATGTGGTCTTCAGTGAAAGTAGTGCGTGTACAGCTTGTATAACAGTGTAAATTTGCTGTCCTCTCAAAATAACGCAACACATAGCCATTAATGTCTAAACTGCTGGCAACAAAAGTGAGTACACCCCTAAGTGAAAATGTCCAAATTGGGCCCAAAGTGTCAATATATTGTGTGGCCTACTGTAGTAGTACAGTAGTAGTAGTACAGGTGACTTCTGGTGTACCACTGGAACAAAATTGTGTCTGCCTGAATGCTTCTCAGCCTTTCAGAAGAAGCCTTGCTTTTTTATAAGTGAATACAAGGCTTCCTTTAATTGGCCAGGGCTGAAAGGTTGGCAGATGCTGGTCACAATTTCCACCTGTGCCAATCAGAAGAAGCCTCTTTAAAGTGACAGGAAGCCTGAAATTCAGCTTAAGGCTAGGTTCACATTGTTTCATTTTCTGTGTGCCATGTTAGTGTGCCCACAGCAACCCATTTATTTAAATAAACTGCTTTACTTGCGTGAAAATGTAGGAAAAAGCTTCCTGCACCTTTTCAAAATTGCAGCTGCATGGAAACCACCTTGGGCTTTTTGCGCTGCATTTTCCAATGCGTGGAGGGGGCATTAAGAATTAATAGCACTCTTACATGTCTGCAAAAGAGCAGTGCGTTTGCAGAATGAGTGCAATTTACATTCCGTCCGGCACTCGCAATCACCTGCAACAGTGTGAACCTAGGCTATACAATTTTCTTGTACAAGTTTCCTTTAGATTTACAAAAGCCATGTAATATGAGGTCAAACCTAAACAATTTTAATTTGTATGCAATCAGGCAGGCCCTTGCACTTTATAGTTGAAGGTAAATTTAAAGGATATTGAATAAGAAATTGTATAATGTATGGCCAGCTTTAAGGTTTTAGAGTTATTGTGTGCAAGTATATGAACAATTGTGTCATTATGTATTATACTACAATGTCATTATTATTGTTACTACAGCTGTTGTTTATTTTACTTACTAATAGTCCTGACTGAGAACCACACATATTGCATAATTGGACAGAATGGTTTAAAAGCTCCTTGCAGCCCTGCCTGCTGAGATAATTGGGGCCAAAACAACAGCGTGAGCAATTTCCTTTAAAAATTCTACAGGGGACATAAAATAGATGGTGAGACCTGGTGGCCCTGGGTGCATTATATTAGTGGTTCTCAACCCTGTCCTCAAGTACCCCCAACAGGCCATGTTTGCAGGTTTTCCTTTATCTTGCACAAGTGCTTTACATCAGAGTCAATGGTTTAGTATTTTGGACAGCTAGTTTATCTAAGAGAAATTCCCAAAACATGGCCTGTTGGGGGTAGTTGAGGACAGGGTTAAGAACCACTGCATTATGACAGCAGAGACAAATACAAGGCAAAAACTGTATTTGGAGCAGCCTTTGGAACCTTTCTTCCTGAAGCCTTTCCAAAATCCTAACCACCAGAAAGAACACCAGGGTCACCAGAGCTAGTGTCCCCATTGGAATATTTCCCCTCTATTAGAGTTCTGATGGCAACCCAAAATGTGGTATTTTCTTTTACTTTCACTTTCGGTGATAAGGGTAAATAGGAGAAATAGAAAGGGTGAATCTCAGTTTTTCTTTAGTCACATTTAAAGGTTTGGGTATAACGGTGAGTGGTTAGAACCCCTATTAGGTTTGTATTGCTGTATGTGTCTCTGTTAGGGAGATCCACTCTCTCAGTTTGTCCTGGTGACCATTGTCAATGAATGCGAAGTAGAAACCAAAATTATGAATTGTCACTAGGAGTGGAATAGCTGGAGAAATCTTCTAATAGGGCATAGTGGGGGCCCAGCCTATTGCATTAGGGTGTGCAGCCCAAAGCTCAAGCACACACTATATGCTTGTGTGTGCATGTGTATAAATGCTGACAATGTCAGTAGAGCATTGGATGGTGTCATAAGGGCAGAGATTGGTGTCAGTAGGGCAGTGGACGGTGTCAGTAGTTTTTATTTAATTTTTTTACAATTTATTTTTTAATTATGTTTTTACATTTTTTTTAGCACAAAAATGTAGAATTTTTCTTATTTGGTGAAATATTAGGGGTCTAAACAGGAGGAATACATGCCACATGGGGTGATTAGGGTGTGCCCTGGCACACCCTGTGTGCACGCCTATGTAATGGGGACAGTTGTTCCAGTGACAACTGTCTAAAGAGGTATTTCCATTTTTGAGAATTTTTTTTTCTTTCCTGTTGTGCCTACACAACAGCAAGTGAAGCGAGATTTCCCCAATAGGGCATAGATGGGGAAAAAAGTTGATTTAATTATGCTTTAAGATTTTGTCTACATTTAGGCTAACTGTGTTTACATGTCTAATGGTCTCAGTGATCTCCAGTAATTATGGCCAGTTGTTTCTGTAAATGAGTGGTGGTCCCATATCTGTACTGCCCATACTTACAGAAAAAAAGGCAGGAAGAACAGCAGGCTATTTTTAAAAGATGAAATGAGCATATTAGCGCAGTTCGGTCTACGGTAACATGCACTGATGATCTTCCTAAATGCTCTTGAACTGGCCATAAAAGTGCTCGGGAATGTAATGTGTTCATCAGTCTTGTAGTGAGATTATTTTTCCTACTGAAGATAAATGTATATTTCTATGTGCCTGGCACAGTTAATGCTCCTCATAGCTTCACAGTCCACCTTGATGAATATGAGTTGATGTCTTCAGAGCTGCTTTCTCTCACCGCTCAGGATTGCACTCAGCTAGGGTACTTAAAACTGATTGCACGGGAGAAAATTCATTGCAGTTCATCTAGACCAGCTCTGTGCATATATTACAGCCTCATCTTGCTGGGCATTTCATATCTCAGGAGAGGGTTAGTTTATATTGTTTTGTCTTCATCATTTATTTGACATGCTTGAGTGTATTTAAAGTGAATCTGTACTGCGGTAACCACACGGAGCCTCATTTGTTAAAGTCAGGCTCATGCAGCCAGATAGGGTTAAAGCCAATGTCGACAGGATGTGTTGGACCAATTAGAGCATGCTTTTGGCATCAGTCTGAGGTGCTTCTTAGATCATTATGAATGAAATGCAATTGCAGCTAACCTGCAGTTCACCTGCTTCTGACCTATTTCAGCTGATTTTGAACTCCCAAAGATTTATATGGGGAGAGAAGCAGTTCTGAATCAAACAAAACCGCATAGACATTTTCCCATATGGTTAGCAGTGCTTACTCTCCTGCACCAGCAAAGGGATGCATCAAGCCCCACACAAGGGTGTACACCACCATGCATAGTATACAGTCTCTGTCCCTTATATGGAGACGCCGTCATTCTTTGGGAGTCAAATCCCTTTGTTCCTCAAATGTTCGTCCCTTTGATAACCATACTGTTTATTATCAAATTTATTTTATTCCTCTTACTCTTTCATCAAACCTCCAGAAAAGGGGACTCCAAACTATGGCTCGATGGCCACATCTGGCCTACAAAAAGATTTCATCCAGGCCACAGCTAGGATCAGTTGCATATCTTCAGACTCAGTACACAGATTGAGGATTCAGATCAGTTGATCTCTGCTTCTTATGGAAACCCTAATGTAAGGGGGAACCCTGAATTATGGGGGCAATTTAAGAGGGACCTGATGTATGGGGGACTTTGATATGTAAGGGGGGGCTCTAATGTGACTGGGAGCTTCTGATGTGAAAGGGGGGCTGTGATGTGATTGGAGGCTTTTGATATAAGGATATCATTTTATTATTATTATACAGTATACAAAAAACAAGATTACCTAGCACATGTTGGGTACTGCCGCACACACCGGAATGAGAGAAGTCATGTATGGTTTACTCCAAGTTGATGACCTGTAAAGGCTTCTAAAGTGTCACAATGGACAGTTTTGGGGATTGTATTCTGTTGCTGTGTTGGGTTCATGTAGTTTCTAGTCCTGACATATTTGGTAGTTATTTACCTAACTCTGCCTCATCTTTTATATGTTACACTAAATCTGTAGATTTTATTTTGTTTGTGTGTACTAAAATTAATTTATGTTGTATTTGCTACTGAAACATACATTATATTGTCTAAAGTATTGGGTCGCTTGCCTTTACACGCACATGAACTTTAATGGCATCCCAGTCTTAGTCAGTAGGGTTCAATATTACGTTGGCCGACCCTTTGCAGCTATAACAGCTTCAACTCTTCTGGCAAGGCTGTCCACAAGGTTTAGGATTGTGTATATGGGAATGTTTGACCATTCTTCCAGAAGCGCATTTGTGAGGTCAGGCACTGATGTGGATGAGAAGGCCTGGCTCGCAGTCTCCACTGTAATTCATTCCAAAGGTGTTCTATCAGGTTGAGATGCAGGCCAGTCAACTTTCTCCACCCCAAACTCGCTCATCCATGTCTTTATGGACCTTGCTTTGTGCACTGGTGCGCAGTCATGTTGGAACAGGAAGGGGCCATCCCCAAACTGTTCCCACAAAGTCGGGAGCATGAAATTGTCCAAAATGTCTTGGTATGCTGACGCCTTAAGAGTTCCCTTCACTGGAACTAAGGGGCCCAGCCCAACCCCTGAAAAGCAACCCCACATCATAATCCCCCCTCCAACAAATGATTTGTACCAGTGCACAAAGCAAGGTTCCTAAAGACAGTGGAAGTGAGGTGACATTCACCTCAATGAGGACAGAGATGAAACCCTGATAAAGATGCTAATGCTTCCCTTCTTTACTCAAAACAAACAGAAATGTTGTAGATGGAGCTCTACTTTAACAGTGAAAACTTTTCTCTCTAACAAATAGAAATAAAGTAGTTAGCAATGTCTACTCACACAGTTTTATTATTAGTTCTGTCTATGAATTGCGGATGGCTGGCACCATTCTGTTGTAGGATACTTGCTGCTTCGGCAGCGGGACACACACACAGAGCTGTCATTTGAAGGGTGTATTATGACAGATCATGAAATGCCTTTTGTGATTGTCTAGTGAAACATGTGTTTTAATTACATGTGTGGTGTTTATTTCTTGTCACAAATGAACTCCGGGAGGAATGGTTCGATGTTGTGAAATTAACCATGGATAAATAATAATCACTAATTATAGTATTTGTCGCCCTCGGATTTCTGAATTATCTAATGGATTCCAGTGTCTAACTTAAAGAGAGATTCTTACTGGAGAACAGAGAATGTAGCAATTTTTTTTTCACGGCTGAATCTCACAGTAATTCATACGATAATTATAGTGGAAAAATTAGGCATCACATTGGTCATACACGTGGCGGTTTCTGTCATCTTTCTTTTTTTTAATTGAATTAAATGACCCATGGGAATTTGCCATCTGCAAATTCAATAGTTTACCAGTTATGAGTAGCCAAATTATAAAAAACAGGGTGACATCAATTGAAGGTGCCATCTTCTTGTATTATGGTGGCTTTGATTTTGGTTGGTCACTAAACAGGAAACCTGTGAAATTATGAGAATCAGATTATTATGACCTGCACTTCTCAATTCTATGGGCTTGTTCTAACTATAACCTGTCCAATAATGCAAGTTATAACACAGTGCACAGGAATCTACTGTATATATGGGCAAAGTATGTTGCAATTCATTATTAAAATGTTTTGTAAGCCAAAATAATAAATGTAATATATTGCAGCTTACCAGTCTTTAGTTGTAGTGGCTGCATTTGTTTTCTTTTTTTTTTAAGGGTTTTTTTTTTTAACCTGGCAATCCTGCCAGCAACACACTTTCTATACAATGTGCATTAAATTGTGAATGAGCCAGGAAGGAACATTTCTTGAACTGTTCCATATATATCCCATATCCCTGTACACATAATATGGTTGATTTACTAATTTATTCCAAAAAAGTTGGGACACTGGGGTTGATTTACTAAAACTGGGAGTGCAAAATCTGGTGCAGCTCTGCACAGAAACCAGTTTTTTTTTTTTTGTCAAAGCTTAATTGAAGAAGTTGGTGTTAGAAGCTGATTGCACAGCTGCACCAGATTTTGCACTCTCCAGTTTTATTATATCAACCATAATAAGTAGATTTGCTGATTATATTCTACATTGTCTCCCATTTCCCATTGCAGATATTAGTACAGCGCTCTTGTATCAGGTCTATGATTTGCATTGTATAGTGAATTCAAGGACAGATGGGAGGAATCCTGAGGTTCCACTTTAAAGCCCAACTGCAACCAGAGTGGGGAAGGATTAGAATTTCTATCATAATATTATTTTATTTTTTAGCTATATGGCTCAAAGTGGGTCCTAAAGATGACAAAAGGCTCTTGCAGCTTGCTTTTTTGAGTATTGCAAGGCCTTTAGGTCTCATACGCCTGTACTATAGCCCTGTCTTCAATTGACTGGGGGCAAAATCCTCAAGACAATAGTCTTGCATTCATGTTCCAACTTTAGAACATGAGAAAAACGGGAACATCTTGACGTATTGACTAGACAACATACGATGAATGAAGCCTTCTGAATTGGCATGGGAGAAAAAATGCTCTGGCATCAGTGGGAGGAAAAAAACGCCATGGCATCAGTGGGAGGAAATAATTAACTGCTGGTCATGGGGAGGAAAATGCCCCAGCATTGGTGGTATGTGGGAAGAAAAATACCCTATTGTTGGTGGCCAGTGGGAGGAAAAATACCCCAATGTTGGTAGGACAAGTGCAAGAATCCTCAAATAGCTTGGCCGGAAGCCGCTCAGTGACTCCAACTTGGTCTAGCGGCATCCCCCTCTCTTCTATGGCGGGATATGTTCCTGATCCATGGGACACTGTTTAAGTACTGTGTTCATCCTGCAGTATCCTGCACAGATTGGGTTCATGATCTTGCACTCTAATTCAGCTTACACCAAAGCTACTCCCCCTGCAAGCTTGATCTCAATTTTCAGCTAGTTTATTGCACATATACAAAATAAACTAGGAAAAAGAAAATGATGATGAGGAACAAATAGCTGCAGGTTGTTTTTGTTTTTATATAAAACTTTACAATTATAGTTTTGTAGTGCTTGGATCAGCACAGAAAATGGTGGACATATTCATGGAGAAATCGTCAAACCCAGGAACAGTCCTAGAATTCAGGAATAGCATGCTAGCTTCCAGTAAGAATTACCAATGAGAAGAACCGCACTAAACTGAATTATGCAGGCAGAATGAGT
Source organism: Glandirana rugosa (assembly GCA_018402905.1). Classification (NCBI taxonomy): domain Eukaryota; kingdom Metazoa; phylum Chordata; class Amphibia; order Anura; family Ranidae; genus Glandirana; species Glandirana rugosa. The sequence goes on along the minus strand of BLSH010145660.1, from coordinate 2,177,329 downwards.
GAACCCTCTTAGGATTTTGTCTCTGAGGGGTACAATAATGAGCAGTATAATAATTGTATCATACACTCATAATCTATATGCTGCTTGTAGAGGCTTTTCTTACCATAGGCTGGATTCCCATCTGCAAGCACTTCGCATAAAACAGATACTGTAGCAGTTAAATCATACATTTGCCAGGAGTCTAAGAGCCTACAGGTAATAGATTTATAAACACGTGAACTCCACGGACTCCTATACGCCTCTATTTGCTTTTCATCTCTTATTGATTTCTTGATTTACTGTAATAACCACAATACTATTGCATTCAGCACAACAGTGCATTATTTTAAGGTTTGCGGGCTGGTCAGAGAAGCAGAACACACTGTGGTAAATAACTTAATCCACTTCACTGAGCATTTTGACATGTCATCCCTCTCCTGATTGGTTTCCCAACCAATTAATTATAATGACAGTGTAGAGTAAGAACACCAATCTTTGAAATGATGTTTGCAATCGGACATAGTCTATTTTCCATTCATCTACCCACCACCCTTCCATTGTCAGTCCACATAGTGAACCAAGTGAGCCTGTGTACTAATTTAAACTTTTGAAAGTAAAAAGTCTACGTAAAAGGAGACACCCCAATATTCCTGCTATTACCTTTTTTAACCTTGAAGTTAACATTGAAATTATCACTTGTGCCCTTCTCTGATTTAGTAACACTGTGATACTGGAGACTGACTTTTGCTGACTTCATGGATAAGCTCCCCCAATTGCAATGCCCCCAAATGAGAGTGGTCTTGTTAGCCACTGGGGCTTTCTTTTTGGGCAGTAGGACTGATTTTCCTTCACATTAAAGATAAACTCAACCTACTGCCATCGCCATGTCCAGTCAGAGTGCACCTATTGGTCACTGAGTTAGTCTTAGGGGACATTGCACCAACGTCATGCATAAGCTAAGAGTGTCCTTATTGGCTACTAAGGCAGTCTTATTGGACATTAGACCTAATTTTCCCTGACGTAATGTCTAAGCCCCACCAATTTCTAGTTCACATCCGGTAAGGTTGTCTGCAAGCTTGATGATGATGGCAAAGGGAGAAATAAAAAATTATTTCTAGCTACAGGAACCAGGTTAGAAAAAATGTGTGGGGGTCAATTGATGTCCTCCCTATACAAATTGTTTAACTATTTCAGTGCTGGCCGCCCACACTGAGAACAAGATAAACAAAATACAAGATACATAGCTCTTCCAGTATTTGCTTTTTAAAATATAAAATTATTTTAGCTGTAGCCCTTCCTGGACCCAGAACAAGCCCACATTTGCTTACATCCTTTAAAGAGGCTCTATAGGTTACCACCCTTAGCAATTTGCAGAGTGCTGTAACCTCCAGCCACTGAACTTACTGATCCACAGTCAGTAAAATGAAATATGGTTGGCTGCGTTCCCCCTCCACCAGTAATGCACTTGTTTGAAAGCTCCCTTGCTGGCATCAACATCTTTGCCTTGTCTTCTACCAGATTCAAGAGCTTTGGCCATCGTGATTGGCTGTGCGCGGGTGTACAATCATTCCAGTATATGTCAAAATCGCGTACACTGTCTGTCATTGTACACTGTCAATAAGAAGGCAAACAGGCAGGTAAGAGGTTTTTTACACAGAAGAGACATGGCATGTCTCTTCCGTAATAAAAAGCCTTCCTGGTTGCCCTTTTTTAATGTTTCCAGTCAATATTTTTGTTTAACCAAAAGGGTACAGTATTTAGTACAATACTGTAGAGCTTGGACAACTCAAAAAGAGGGACACCAAACATAGCGTAAACAAAGTTTGAGAGGAGATTCACAGCAATATATACAGCATCTCAGTAGAGATAAAATCATACTCAGAACCTCATGTAGTCAAACAAAAAAGTACCGCTCTAATGCTCTTATCACTGATAGCCAACATGACATGTAATTAACTGGTGCAGATTGTATAAAACAGCTTGTCAGGCTACAATATGCTACGGTAAAATAGCAAACAGACGCCAATTCATTGTGACCAAAATCAGGTAATGTAAGATGTCTTCAGCTCTGCTCTTCACCCACAGGACATGTCCCTCCCTGTTCAAGCAGACAGTGATTAAGCCCACTAGTGGGCGAAATGCATCTGAGGGACATCTCCTGCAGGGGAAGAGCAGTGCTGAAGCCTTCCTAAATTACCTGGTTTAGTTGGTCACAAGGAGTTGGTGTCCTGTGAACAATTTTGGTGCCCTGTGTACAATTGGTTGCCATTTGTTTGTAGCATACTCAGAATCTATCTACACATGTAAGGAACTTAATATGGAGAAACCAGCTTTTTTTTTTTTATAAGATGTTATTCAATTTTCAAGTAGAAAAGTACATACATAAAAAAAGCAAGTAGGGGAAGATGACCACATGGTGGATCCCACAAGTGTCTCCATGAGATATAGCCAAGAAAAGGAAACTGGAACAGCAGTATCATTCCAGATTTAGGCATATGGCTGCATAAACAAAATAATAAACAAGAATGACCATTCGAAGCCTGTGAGTACGTTAGAAGGACATTGATATATAAACATGAACCACGCCTCATAATAATGAGAGTGGACAAAGTTGGGGTCCAGAGGTTCCTAAGTAAGTGTGTTGCAGTGTTCTCTTTGCGGCTAAGATCCATGGGCCTAAAGTGAGTAACTTGAAATAAACAGTGTTTTGTAGAAGATTTTGATAGTTAGAGAGTGAGCCTAAAGGCAAAATAACAGAGAGAAGAGATGGAGGATATAGGAAAGAGAATAGTAGATAGGTGAAGAGATAGGGGATGGGGAGCGGCCACTGATGGGGCGTAGTGATGCCACAATCATGTGAAAATGGATTGGAAACGAGGGGGGTCCGAAAAGTAGAGTATTTGTCATGATGTTGTGCTACCAACTCCTCAAGGAGTTGCATACAGGTGAGTTCAGCAATCCATTCTGTAATCTTAGAAACATCTGCCGATTTCTAATGGCTAGCTATGATGTTTCTAGCCGTGTTTAGAAAGAAGCATAATAATCCCTTTTAAGTGGCAGAGATAGAGCCTAGGAGCAATAAGATGAGAGCAGTTGAAGGGGACATAGGAGTGTGCAAATCAACTACAGTATAGTAAATGCTGGAAAATATGTGACCAAAAGTTTTGAATGGTTTGACATACCCACCAGATATATATCGTTGGACCCTGAGGATGGTCGCACCTCGAGCAATTCTGAGAGGCCGACATACATCCAGTGAAGTGTCGTAGGGGCAAAAGTACCATTGCGTAAATATTTTATAGCTCTTCTTCTAAAAGGCTGTGGATTTATAGGTGAGAGCGTAGATTTTATTAGTCAGGGCCTAGGAACCTTGTGCCCAAATCCGCCTCCCATTCCTTTATATAGTATGGAGTCCCTGAGTATAGGCATAAGTTTGTGAGATAATGTGTGAGAAATCCCTGTTAATAATAGGGACCAGAAGGCCGTTACCTAAAAAACACATGAAAAAAAAGGGAGAAAGACCTAGAAGAAAGGAAAGAAAAGAACCCAAAGAAAGTAGGAAAATATCGCCCAAACCGTCCTCTTCGCTCCTCCCAAGACCTTCTGCTCTCTAGCTCCCTTGTCTCCTCCTCACATGCTCATCTCCAGGACTTCTCCAGAGCTGCTCCCATCCTCCGGAACTCTCTACCCCAATCTGTCCGCCTATCCCCTACTCTGTCCACTTTTAGGCAATCCCTGCAAACTCATCTCTTCAAGGAGGCCTATCTTGCCTCCAACTAACAACGGAATCTCCAACTCCCCTCATCAGTTCATCCCCCACTGTCCCTACCTTTTGTTTCACCAGCCCCCCCTCTTAGATTGTAAGCTCACAGGAGCAGGGCCCTCTAACCCTCTTGTTTTAAACTGTACTGTTGCTGTAATGTCTCTTTATCTTGTAAAGTGCTGTGCAAACTGTTGGCGCTATATAAATCCTGTATAATAATAATAATAATAATAATAGGAAAAGAGAGATCTTCTTAAAACGTTGGAGTTGCAGTGGGGGAAGAAGTAGGTTGGCCTTGCACATTATGAGTCCAAGGATCCCAAGTCTTCTCAAATTGCTTTACTGTATCATTGAGTGTACTGACCCTTTTTTAATTTTCACTTAAAGTTCTACTTTAACTCACTGCAATGTTTTGAATAAGCCTGTTAACCGGTAGGCAGGTAGCACTTCAAACCACAAATGACAGTCTATTAAACAACAATGACAGTATAATAGGCAACAGACTTAGCTGAGTATAATTTTACAAGTAAATTAGGCATTTTTATTTTGTAATAGAGTGAACAGCTGACAGTGTCAGTCAATTCTCTGCCAACGTAACCACTTTATTGCGTCTAAACGATATTTTCTGATGTACAATATTTACTTGACACTAAGAAACCAACATGTAAATGTATGTACCGAGTTCTGAAGTTTACATTAGTCTTTGTGCCCAGGGCACATTTTGTTTCTGTCTGCTTGAAATAGATTTGTTTTGTTGAATACTTTCATTTTTTTTTTTTTGTCTTTTTTCTTTTTTAGCATTCGCTAGTGTTTTCTGATTTGAAATCCATGTTTATTTACTGAGAGAAGAACAATCTTGCTCTGGAATTTTGCCTACGAGAACAGACTAATACAGTACACACATTTATTGGTGACAATAAAAGTCAAATTTAATCAAGGAAGTTGAAGAAAACACACGGAACACAAAACTGTATCTGCCGGCGAGTTGATGTTGCTAAGTGAGGTAAGCTAAAAATAGTTTGTAGAATAAAAAATTTAATAGCTCTGGGAGTTTGATGTGCTTTGAATCAGGTAGCAGTGTAACCTGGGGCTTTGTAAGCTTGCAAGGAACTAAAAGTTCCAGCATGAGGCCAGTGAGTGCCCATTCCTAATTTAAAATAAGGTTGGCCCGCTTACAGACAGAGCTTCTGCTACTGTTGAGCTGCAAGTCTCAGCATCTTTTTGGCTGGCAGACCACTTGGGACCATTTAAGGGCTTGTTTATTTCACAGAATATGGCATTTAGCAGGTGTTTTGACTTCTGCTAAGTGGCATCTATATGCCAGGCAAGTTGTAGTGTGGTGGGGCATAGCAGTCCAAATCCTATGTGCCTGTTAATTGTGTTGCTGTTTTGGTTGCCCTTATCCAGGAGAAAGGCCCCGAAAACATGGATGCAGGTTGCATTCTACATCCAGTCCTTGTGTAAGCAGACCTTAAATCAGAATGCCAGTACGTTGCTTTAAAGTTGAATTCTAGGAAGATATAAGAAGCAGAAACTAATACAGCTCTGTGATCATTAATACATCATTAACCACTTCTGGACCAAGCCTATTTCTGACATTTGTTGCTTACAAGTTAAAATCAATATTTTTTTTTATTTCAATAGATTTTATTAAGTTTCCAAGAAAAAGAGAGAAAGGGTTGCAATTACAAAAGTGAAATAGACATGAAGTAGGAAACAGTATCAATGTCCGGTATACATAAGAACAATACAGAAAACTTTTAGACAATTGAAGGATCACACCGTTGCATCTGAGTCGACATTTGGTGCGAAGGCTGTAGTTCTGTGTTATGACATTAAGGCAGCCATGTATGTAGGGAACCCTCTGCACAAAGTTTCGCCGGGGAGAGGCCAGCACCGGGGAACGAAGGGCGGTATATGCTATCTCATCCATGGGTGTCGATCTTCCCCGTCGTCCGACGGGGCACGGGTATCTGAGTTTCGAGGTGACCGGCCTGTTGGGCCGAGTAGTGCCCGGCGGGGTGGTTGGGGCTGTAGGATCAGGCGGGGAAAATCTGTATTTTTTATATATTTTATATTTTCTAGAAAATTACTTAGAACCCCCAAACATTATATATTTTTTACCCTAGAGAATAAAATGGATATTGTTGCAATACATTATATTACTCCGTATTTATGCAGCAGTCTTACAAATGCAATTTTTTTTTGGAAAAAAATACATTTATTTTTTAAAAAAAATAAGAAAACAGTAAAGCTAGCCCAATTTTTTTTGTATAATCTGAAATCTGAAAGACAATGCTACATTGAGTAAATTGATGCATAACATGTCACACTTTAAAACTGCACATGCTCGTGGAGTGGCGACAAACTATGGTACTTAAAAATCTCCATAGGTGACATTTTTAATTTTTTACAGGTTACCAGTTTAGAGTTACAGAGGAGGTCTAGTGCTAGAATTATTGCTCTTGCTTTAGCATTTGGGGCGATACCTCACATGTGTGGTTTGAACACCGTTTACATATGTGGGCGCGACTTGCGTATGTGTTCGCTTCTGCGCGCGAGCAGGGAGGGATGGGGCACTTTAATTTTTTTTCATTTCTTATTATTTATTTTACTTTTTATTTTTTGTTTTTACACTGTCCCTTTAATTTTTTTTTTTGATCACTGTTAATCCTATTTTTTTTTTTTTTTAATCAGGAATAGGTTTTATTCAGCTTTAAGACGTCATACATCTCAAAGAAAACAAATGCAAAAATTCATACAGACATTAACCTCCTTGGTGGTATGATTATGTCAGATTTTTGCGTCTCAAAGAGGTACATTGTTTCGCATAGAAATTTGGCTTTTATATTGTAGGCCTGTAATTCTTAGGAATAACTCACTTAAATCTGTCCACACAAGAGTCTAGTAGACATCCCGGGTATGATAAAGTTTGAAACAACAAAATCTTAAATTATAATATAATTAATTAATTATAATAATAACTATAATCATTTTTTGATAAATAATTATCAAAAATAATAATATAATAATAATAAAATGTATTCAATAATGTAATCAAATCAAAATTACTATCGCTGTTTTCTAGCTGATCAAAAACTTTTGACATAAAGGGACGCTTTTGGGTTGCCATGGACATTCTCAGGTTTCCAGGCAGAAAGAATGACATATATAATATAAAAGTGCATGCAGGGCACTGGGCAAACCACTAGGGACAAAGGGGATGTGAAATGATTTCATACAGTAATGTAATCTTACAGATTACAGTGTACTGTATATGTTACGTGTGCTTCACTTTTTGAATTTACTGCCAGACTCCATCTCCATGCGGCGCAACGCTCGCAGGGAACAGAGCCCGGCACACAATAATATAATAATAAAAACTATTAATAAATAGTTTTTTACTAATATCAATAATAATATTAATTAATTAATATAATATTAAATTCTAAAACAACAAAGTT
>BLSH010145660.1:2143115-2157767 GCA_018402905.1 Glandirana rugosa | reverse complement strand
TATATAGAAAAGTGTGAGGGTTAATAATAGGGATTCGTGTATAAAGTTTTCTATGTGAGAATGAAATGTTATAAATATACCCGTTTCCCTTCTACATTTAATTGGTGAACGGCTGGCGGCTAGCCGCTAACTGCCGCTGTTTCACCGTGCAAGGGCGTTTAGCGGCAGTATGCTGCCGCCGACGCCCTTGCACATATCACTCGCGCGCGCGCGGCGGCCTCCGCGCGGGCGCGCGAGTGACACAGGTCCGCCCCGGTCCCTCGCCCACGCCGCCGAAGCTAACGGCGGCCGGTGGGCGCTACGGAGGGGGCCTCACAGAGCGGAGGTCCGTGTTTACATACACGGACCTCCGCTCATTCGCTCCGGGGGAGGCATCGCGGGTGGCCGGCGGCAATCGAAGCCGCCGCACCCGCTCCCTGGCCCCGCCTGGACACAGTGAGCGCGCGGGCGCGCCTCCGGCGGCGCGCGCGCGCTCACTATACACGTTCCCGCAGCCGCCGTCGTATGACGGCGATTTGCGGGAACGTGCCACTTTGTCGCCGTCAATCGCCGATCGGCGGTCGGCAAGTGGTTAATTTACATCTTCCCTTTGCCCATATAAATATTGTAAAGTAAGAGTGTATCTTTTGAAATATGTGCTTAGGGATAATAATTGGGAGTGTGAAAAGATATATAGGCATTTCGGTAGGAGTATCGTTTTAATTAATACAATTCTTCCCGATACTGATATAGGCATATTCTTCCATACTGCCAACTTTTCCGTAATATAATCTATCAGAAGATTTACATTAGTTGCTATGAATTCCTTACACTGAAGATTAATATATATTCCCAGGTATTTAAATGAGTCTTCCACGTTAAACTGTGAATGGACCCAGCTATCTCCTGCATTTTGGTATAAGGGCATTAAGACAGATCTTTAGGAATAATCCTGAGACCGGAATAGTTCCCAAAACTATTTATTATTCTCATTGCCTCTCTAAGTGTATTCTGTGTATCTCCCATATATAAAATAATATCATCCACATATAGCCTTAGATGTTCTGTTCTTCCCCCTATAGCAATGCCCTTATAAAATTTGGATTGTCTAGATTTCAAAGCAAGTATTTCTATTACAATAGCAAATAGATGCGGAGATAAAGGACATCCCTGTCTTGTTCCTCTATATAATCAAATCGAGGAGGACAGTATACCCTTCACCAGAAGGCTTGATCCCGGTGTCCTATACAATATCTTAATCCATTAAAACCTTCACCAAATCCAAACTTTTTCAGAGAGCCCTGCAAAAATGACCACTCTACTGAGTCGAATGCTCTGGCCGCATCCAATGATGCCAGGGGACTCGACTCTGGTGCGCATTCTCTCAATTGGACCATCAATTGTGTTCTTCTAATATTTATTGAAGCTAATTTTCCCGGCATAAAGCCCGCCTGGTCATTATGGATGATAGATGGATCACTCCTTGGTTATTTCCCGCCTTGATTACTGCAACTCTCTCCTCACTGGCCTACCGTTACACAGGCTATCCTCCCTTCTATCATGAATGCTGCTGCCAGACTCATCCACCTTACTAACTGATCCGTGACTGCTGCCCCGCTCTGCCAATCGCTTCACTGGCTTCCCCTACCCCACCGTATAAAATTCAAAATACTAACCACAACATACAAGGCCATCCACAACGCTGCCCCCAGCTACATCACTAACCTCATCTGCAGATATCACCCCAATCGTCCTCTCCGCTTCTCCCAGGACCTCCTGCTCTCTAGCTCCCTTCTTACCTCCTCCCATGCTCGCCTACAGGACTTCTCCAGAGCCTCTCCCATCCTCTGGAACTCCCTGCCCCAGAATGTCTGGTCAGCCCTACCCCATCTCCACCTAAGACCCGTGCTTGAGCCACCTCTATCAGATCATCCCCTGCAGCCATTACCTTTTGTACCACCTCCCCCTCCCTTTAGATTGTAAGCTCCACGAGCAGGGCCCTTCTATTCCTTCTGTATTGAACTGTATTGTAATTGTACTGTGTCACTTCTTTATTGTGCTGCACAAACTATATAAATACTGTATAGTAATAATAATAATAATAATCACAGTGTTTATTGTCCCCGATAAAACGTTTGCCAAGATTTTGTAGTCACTATTGGCCTGTATGAGGAGCAATCATTCACATCTTTCCCTGGTTTTAAAATTAACACTATTGTTGCTTCGTCCATTGGTTTTTAGCAACTCCCCCCGCTCAAAGGCCCGGGTGTACACCCCTGTTAATACCGGAGCTATTATATCAAAATATTTTTTATAGACTGCCAGTGGTATCCCATCTGGGCCTGGTGACTTGCCACCCGCCAAAGACAACATTTTTTGCCAAAACAAAAAAAAAACAAGACTTTAATGTCCTTTAAAGTGGAAGTAAATTTCCCACATTACTTTAACTATAGGTAAGCCTATAATAAGGCTTACCTATAGGTAGCGTAAATATCTCCTAAACGTGCACCGTTTAGGAGATATTTACATTACATGCAGCCAGTGACATCACTGGTGCATGTGCTCTGAAAGATCGGCCATCTGTGGCGTTCCTTCCAAGCCCTGTGCCATAATCGACGACTCCTGTTCGCATGCATGGAGTGATGTCATCGCGGCTCTGACCAGTCACAGAGCTTGATGAGTAAGAAGCAAGATGAATGAAGGTGGGAGCATGCTGCATCTCTGAGATCTCAGCGCAGGAGGGCTTAGTTTTAAGATAAGTTTATCCACTTGCTGACCAGTTGCCGTCATTATACGGCGGCAGAACGGCACGTTCCCGCAAAACAACGTACTGGTGCGTTGGCCCTTTAAATGGATATAGCAGGTGCGGAAAAATGTCTGCCTACCGCCCACGATCGTGAGATAGAGAGACAGAACTGGAATCTGTCAGTGTAAACAAACAAATCCCTGTTCTGTCACGGAAGTGGAGAGAGATCTGCTGTTCCCAGTGATGGGGAGCAGCTTTTTCTCTCCACCCTCAGTGACTACACTCCCCCCACAGTTAGAAACACCTCCCTAGGGAACATTTAACCCTTTCATCGCCCCCTAGTGTTAACCCCTTCCCTGCCAATGACATTTATGCAGTAATCAGTGTATTTTTATAGCGTTGATCGCTGTATAAATGTCAATGGTCCCAAAAAAGTGTCCTATCTGTCCGCCGCAATATCGCAGTCCCACTAAAAATCGCTGATTACTGCCATTACTAGTAAAAAAAAAAATAATAATAAAAATGCCAAAAAAATGGCAGAAATGTATCCCCTATTTTGTAGACGCTATAACTTTTGTGTAAACCAATCAATATACGCTTATTGCGATTTCTTTACCAAAACTGCATAGAAGAATATATATCGGCCTAATCTGAGGAAGAAATTAGTTTTTTTATATTTTTTCAGCAAAAAGTAAAAAAAAAATGTTTTTCTTTTCAAAATTGTCGCTATTTTTTTTTTATAGCGCAAAAAATAAAAACCACAGAGGTGATCAAACACCACCAAAAGAAAGCTCTATTTGTGGGAAAAAAAGGACGTCAATTTTGTTTGGGTACAATGTCGCACGACAGCGCAATTGTCAGTTAAAATGACACAGTGCCGTATCACAAAAAATGCTCTGGTCAGGAAGGGGGTAAATCTTTCCGGGGCTGAAGTGGTTAACATAATGTGCTTGTATGTGATGCATACTAGCACGGTATGCCCTTATTCTGCAGGGTGTAAACAAAAAAAAAAGTCCAGCGGTTTACTGCCACTCTAAATGCAGCTTGAGCCCATGGAGTTGATTTACTAAAGGCAAATAGTCTGCAAGTTCAGTTGCTCTAGAGTTTAGTAAATTAGGTGAAACTTTGCTTTGCAAAGAATGCCCAATCACATGCATGGAAAATAAATGCTTGCACATGATTGGATGAGGGACGTCAGCAGAGCTTCCTTTCATTTACTGAGTTCTGGAGCAACTGCACCTGCAAAGTGCTCGGTCTATTTGCCTTTAGAAAATCAACCCCAATATATGCCTCCCCCCACATGAAGCATGCACATCACCTGAGAATCCTCAGATCACTAAGGCTGCTTTCGCACTGGGGCCACCTGAGCATTAGCGGTAAAGTGCTGCTAGTTTTAGGAGGCGCTTAGATGGACCTGTCGATCCTTCAGGAGAAAGGCAGAATGGCAGTCTGCCTATGTAAGCAAAAGAGAAAGGGTCTAGTACTACCCATAACATGCCTCCATCCCTATACATTGAACAAACAAAAACAAAATTTGCCCGTGGGACTTTAAATGAGGCAAGTAAGGGGGCCAACAAAGATGATGGTAAACAATAATGACATGGTTTATTGGACATGTGTAAAAGTAAAATCATGACAGCCCAGCCAGTACAATGACATGAGATCAAAAGGTAAAAACATGACAGCCCAGCCAGTACAATGACATGAGATCAAAAGGTAAAAACATGACAGCCCAGCCAATACAATGACATGAGATCAAAAGGTAAAAACATGACAGCCCAGCCAATACAATGACATGAGATCAAAAGGTAAAACATGACAGCCCAGCCAGTACAATGACATGAGATCAAAAGGTAAAAACATGACAGCCCAGCCAGTACAATGGCATGAGATCAAAAGGTAAAAACATGACAGCCCAGCCAATACAATGACATGAGATCAAAAGGTAAAACCATGATAGCCCAGCCAGTACAATGACATGAGATCAAAAGGTAAAACCATGACTGCCCAGCCAGTACAATGACATGAGATCACTTTGCTGAAAAACAGTCATATATATGGGTGGTAATGAATACATAGGTAATGCAAGCATATAACACTCTGTGCATTTCGCAAGCAACATCTCGCTTCTTCAGGAGTACGTCTTGTATACGGTATATCTATAAAACAAAGTACATGTTGAGGATACGCATCACCAAAAAAACACACATGTCTCTCTTAGTGAGAGGGGAATGTGCTGATCCTGTGTTCTTGCTAAGCAGGGACACATCTTTACATTCCCCCAGTCAAATCACCTCCCACACACAGGTAATAATCACTGCCAGGGAACACACGTAACCCTTTGATCGCCTCTGATGTTAACCCCTTCCCTGCCAGTGTCATTAGTACAGTGACAGTGCATATTTTTTAGCACTGATCACTGTATTAGTGTCACTGTTCCCCAAAAAGTGTCAAAAGTGTCAGTTAGTGTTCAATTTGTCCGCCACACAGTCCCGATTTAAATCGCTGATTGCCGCCCTTACTAGTAAAAAAAAGAGAAAAAATTAAAAAAAAAAGTAAATAAAATATCCTATAGTTTGTAGACGCTGTAACTTTTGCGCAAACCAATCAATATATGCTTATTGGGATTTTTTTTTTTACCAATAATATATAGCAGAATACATATTAGTCTAAACTGATGAAGAAATTAGATATTTTACATTTTTTTATTGGGAATGTTTTATAGCAGGCAGTAAACATTTTTACCACCAAAAGAAAACTCTATTTGTGGGGAAAAGGGGACATAAATTTTATTTGGGTACAAAGTCGCACGACCGCGCAATTGTCAGTTAATGTAATGCAGTGCCATATTGCAAAAAATGGCCTGGTCATGAAGGGGGGGGTAAACCTTTCCGGAGCTGAAGTGGTTAAAGGGTGATTAAGTAGTGGATGTGTCTGGATCACTTTTGCAGAATAAGGGTATTTACTGTCACTTTAATGAGCAGGCAACGAAAGAAACATTAAAACATTTGGGAAGGATTGTGGAAAATAGGGTTAAATATGGAGTTTTTTATACTTAGCCGCAACAGCACAGAGCAAAGAGGACGACACTTTCTGTACTGCACTTAGGCTGTAAACAGGAAGACTGTACTGGTGTCAATCTACCTAACAGCCATGTATAGATTTACTCTTAATGAGGTTGTCTGTTCTTCATTTAAAAGCATAATGGTTACTTGCTGCCACAACATTTGCGGGTAATGGGTTATACCGTTTTATTACAGGCTGAATTAAAGAGAAACATTTCCCTGCTGTCAGCCTTTTATTGTGAAGACTTTAAACTGTTTTATACATTTCATAGTGTTCAGCGGAGAGCTGTCCAAGGTGCTGACTTTTTTTTTGGTGGTTATATTGGGTAAAAGCTGACGTTTATCCCTTTCACTGCCAGAGACGTTTTTGCATTTTTGTTTTTTACTGTACAAATGTTTAAAAAATAATTTTAGGCCTGAAAATTATGCAAAACCCCAAAACATGATATATTTTCTGCAATCAGACACCCCAGAGAATAAAATAGTGGTAGTTCCAATTTTTTATGGCACACGTTATTAACACTATTACTAATAACACAGGTTTAGGATATGCAAAATTTCAGTTAAAAAACAAAGTAAAGTGAATTTTAGGGCAAACATACGCAATAAACTACCCACATTTTTGGTAAAATAGAAAAAAACGAGTTTTCGACAAGTAAATAGATACCCAACATGTCAAACCTTAAATTTGTGTGTGACAAACTTCAGTAACCTATATGTTCCATAGGCAATGTTCCAAAAGCATAACGTATAAGTTTGTTGTTAAGGGGGAGGTCTTGTGTTCAAATTACTGCTCTCACTGCGGCGCGCGCCGTGATATGTAACGTGTATTGCAATAATCGTTTTCACGCATAGGCACCCTGCATGCATACGTTCACATTTGTATGTGCATATATGTGGGGGTGGAGGGCCTAAAATGCTTTTTTTTTTTGGGGGGGGGGTTATGTGCTTGGGTGTAACCTTATTTTTTTGCAAAAAAAAAGTTTTTTTGTTTACTTAAAGCGGAGTTCCACCCAAAAGGGGAGGCGCCGCTTGTTATCTTCCTTCCCCCTCCCTTGCCACATTTAGCACCTTTCGGGGGAGGGGGGAGTGGATATCTGGTTCCCCCACCGCTGGGCCATTCACATAGCACGACGTGCTTTCACAAATGCGCAGTAGGGAGACGGCTGTGAAGAAGCCAATAATTACAAGAAATGGCAAAAAGCCCCCTATGTGATGTGTTTTAGGTGAGAAGTTCTCTTTAAAGAGATATGCAGGACCTAATAGGCTCCACTAAATGTTTTGTAATGTGATCTGCATTGCAAAACATTAGTTCCCGGCTATGCTAGACGGGGACACCGAGAGGCTGACCTGGAAGTGACATCACAGACATAGCTTTCTGGGTCATAACCTGCGTCTAGGGCCGGCCCTACCATGGGTCCAAGTGGGTCCATTGGACCCAGGCAGGACTTTGAGAGGGGCAGCAAATTGAAGATCTCCTTCACTTCTATTTACCCAGCAAATTGACAACCATTTTTTTTTTCCAGCAGTTTTGTGTGTCATGACGACCACTACCCCCCGGGCTGCTCTGCCTGCCCCTATACTACCCTAGCCTGTCTATATACTGCCCTAGCCCACCCCTATACTGCCCTAGCCCGCCCCTTGGAATTGAACATAATGGTATGTCATATAATTTTGCATATAGACAAAGTGCTGTTGCATGTAAATCTGACTTCCTAATAAATTTAATTTTAGTTGAAATTATCATGATATAAAATAATGGATGTGGGGGCCTTTTGGTGGGCGTGATTTTTTATTTTTTTGGGGGGGGTAGCATTTTACTCTTGGACCCAGGCAGCACAATGTCTTGGGCCAGCCCTGCCTGTGTCCACTCTTCTCCTTCCCCTCAAGCCACAAGCACCTGCCATGTCGCATATGTGATGCTGAGCCTCCATGATTGAAAGGACTAAATTCTATTAAATAAAAGAAGTGGGCCAGGGACAGTCAGGCTGAGAAGGAAGGGGCTAGATGATACTGGACATCCTACAGCCAGAAAATGAGGCATATGTTATCTGATTTGCTGCAGAATTTTATGCACACTGTAAAAAATCTACAGTATGCAGTGAAATCAGACTAAACAATTTTAGTACAGGAGAGGATCCTGCACAACTGTGCAAGGCTGGAGGTAAGAATGGAGTTCAGGTTTAGTCCAATTTTGTTTCCTCATGGACACTGTAAAACTACTTACAGTAGAGGTCTGAGCATTAACTCCCTCCCACTACCCAATCACCAAGCTTAAAACCCATTTACTCGCCTAAATCATTGGTGACATGATGCATTGGGTCCCGATTCTTTCATCTACATCTTCCATCATCACCACAGAAGATCCTTCTTCAAGTATGTTTGTTGCAGAAGAAGGTATGTTAAAAAATATATAAGTTGTGAATGGATGAGAGGGAGACATGGGAGGGCGGACTGTGCATGTCCGCAGATAGACTTTAATGTTGACCCGTGCTCCATCTTCAGATTTGGAAATGAATGTTCTACCTGAATGCAGACACCACAATACGGCTCATACGATCGTTATTTCCCAGAAGAACTTGTTTTTATATCACTTTGTTACTGGGGCCTGACTTCTCCTGACTTCATGGCCAATAAGACTGTTTTATTTTTAAAGGATTTGTATTTTTTTTAGCCACTCTTGAGACCCATGCCAGATAGCATAGCTAGGCCTCTGACCACACCTTTCTCTACTGCAGTTAAAGCAGCACGGCTTGGTTAGTCACAGTCAATCAATGCTCACTGAAGTTGGACGAGAAGCAGTTTAACCTCTTCCCGCCTGTACTATAGCCGAAAGATGGCTACAGTGCGGGCCTAAATTCCCTTACCACATGATCAGTTGTCAGCCAATGACAGCTGATCACATGATGTAAACAGACGCCAGTAATCAGATTTTTTTCCCCTCACACTGATAGCGTGAGGAGAAAAAAAAAGACGATTACCGGCTTGTGTAAATTGGATATTGGTCCTACACACTCCACACCCACTGCTGCTAAGCAGTGCCCACCAGTGCCACCTATCAGTGCCCACCAGTGCCACATACCAGTGTCACCCATCAATGCCCACCAGTGCCACCTATCAGTGCCTCATCATCAGTGCCACCTATCAGTGCCCATCAGTGGTGCCAATCAGTGCCCTTCAGTGCCTCATCATCAGTGCCACCTAACAGTGCTGCCTATCAGTGTCACCTACCAGTGCCTATTAGTGACCATCAATGCCACCTATCAGTGCTCTTCAGTGCCGCCTATCAGTGCCCATCAGTGCCACATATCAGTGCAGCCTCATCAGTGCCTCCTGATCAGTGTCCATCAGTGCCACCTATCAATGCCCATCAGTGCCACCTTATCGGTGTCTATCAGTGCTGCCTATCAGTGCAGCCTCATCAGCGCACATCAATGAAAGAGAAAAGTTACCTGTTTGCAAATTTTTTTTAACAAACTATGAAAAAAATAAAAACCCCAATAGTATAATACCACCAAAAGAAAGCTCTGTTTGTGTGAAAAAAAAGATAAAAATGTCATATGGTTACAGTGTAGCATGACCATGCAATTGTCATTCAAAGATTGACAGCTCTGAAAGCTGAAAATTGGGCTGGGCAGGAAGGGGGTGGAAGTGCCCAGTAGGCAAGTGGTTAATCACAAAGTGCAAAGGGGATTCTTTATTATTCGAGCAGTGAGGATGTGGAACTACCTTCCACAATTGGTGGTGTAATGTTTTGCTTGGTGTCTATGAAAGGTTCAATTCATAGCATGCAAAGTGTAACAAAATATGCTTACAATGTACAAACTATCTATCCTTCTTAACAAATAAGCATTTACAGTGTATAGGATAGTAGGATAGGCATAGGTATACTCATCAGCAACTTAACTCGGATCTTTCTTTATGATGGAATCTTCTCATGGCTGTTTCCTCTGAAGTCTTCCAGCTTCCATCACAAATGCTGCTCCTTTGTGTCCCAAAACAACTCGTGACGGCTCTCAGTCTGGAGCAAAGATTGGTAGCCAGCGGGATCAGAGTGATAGTGGTCACATGATCACCGGTCCTTACCTCCCCCCCATCTGGCATTTAGAACTGTTTAAAGGGACTCCGGGGTGGGTGAGAAGGGATTAAATATGCTTACAGGCATGTAGCACATCCCCTAAGGAGCTGCAATGAAACTGGGATCCGCCACCCTGCACAGCCAGGCACACAGAATATTCTCAGGCACTCTTGAGACAGAGAACAGTCTGTGACTTTGTTTATTTTGTTATTTATTGATGGATAATATCTTAGATAGGGATGGGAGGTTATGGGATGCCCACTTGACTTTAACAACAATTTCAGAGACAACTCTTCCTATATATAGTCTCTATATACAGCTCCACTTCTTCCTCCGGCACTCACTTGCTTGCAGAACCCAGCTGGATCGCTGTGAATATCTGACAGTGACC
The DNA here is from genome assembly GCA_018402905.1 of Glandirana rugosa. Classification (NCBI taxonomy): domain Eukaryota; kingdom Metazoa; phylum Chordata; class Amphibia; order Anura; family Ranidae; genus Glandirana; species Glandirana rugosa. The sequence goes on along the minus strand of BLSH010145660.1, from coordinate 2,147,508 downwards.
CAGATTAAAGCAAAGGCATTACAAGCAGGAACCTGAGGCCCCTTAGATGTGTAGCAAAATTTCAGTGTCCAGCATACATCACTCCTGTGGCTACTGATCCCAGCACCACCTCTTGGCACTGCCAACCCACCTGGATGCAGCTGCCCCTTTCACTAGTCCTGCAGTCTAACTTCTCCCCACAGTCCTCCAGACTGACACTCACTAGCCCACCTGACTGACTCTCAGGAGATCTCTCTGATGTGCTGACCTGCCCATGCTGTCCTCTCTCCTTGCTCCTGTACTTCCAGGAAGGGCTTTCTTCATGTGTTTTGGTAGGATTCTTCCAGCACTCTAACCCCGGCCCGAGGTTACCCCCTCCAGACTAGCGGACATCCTCAAGGACCACCGACAGCCTCCTTAGCACTCCATCTCTATCTACCACCCGACTGCCCCTCATGGCATGATTCATGCCTATTTATAAGGTGGCCTGTCCACTGACAGCCTTTTACTGGGGATTGGCTGAGTCCCTCATACATATTCCAAGCAGCCCCTCCTAACCTGCATCCACTAAGTCTGGAAAATTCTCCCATATCCCAGAAAACGGGGGGGGGGGTACCAGATAAGCTGCTAGGATGAGTCACCCAGCCCTGAGTCACTAAACCCTGACCCAGATTCAAGCCTTAGCTAAACTTACATTTTACTACACTAACACCTACACTAAACCTAGCTACTACATGTTGGAAAGATGAAGTGTACATTGCATAGCAAACTGGACTCAATAAAATATTCTGCAACATAAGTTGTGGCCTGTGCCCGGTTCTTCATGCTAATCTTGGGAGCGTCTGCATGCATGAGCCAACCACATGGGCAGAAGGTGTTCCAGCTGTGCCCCAGCACACCCTAATCACCCAGTGTGAGGCAGATTCCCCCTGTTTAGACCCCTGATATTTCACCAAAGCACCCTAACGGGGCTCCTAAAAAAATAGTAAAAAAATAATTTAAAAAATAAAATTGTAAAATAAAAACTACTGACACCATCCACTCCCCTACTGACACCAATCTTTGCCCTACTGACACCGTCCACTGCTCTACTGACACCGTCATTATATATACACATGCACATACAAGCAAATGTGTTTGAGCTTTGGGATGCACACCCTAATGCAATATGCTGTGCACACCTATGGCCAGCCAAAAAGGTGTAGGGTGTATTATCACATTGTGAGTGTGATATCCAGGCCTCAATAAACTGTTCTGGAAAAAATAGAAGAAAAGAGGCGCCTCTGAGTGCAGACTTTAAAAACAGTTTATTAAAACCAACAATTGGCAACTCACGTGAGACAGAAGATAAAAGGCACATGAGCAGGTCCTCAAAGGGGTAACATCAGTGAGACATCCATAAGCCAGGATTCATAGCCCCATCATGAACTGTATCAAGCGTCCCTGTGAGCTGGTAACCGGCTGGAGACAGGGGAATTTGGAAACGCGGCTTGGTTCTGTGGAGGCTAGAGTCCCGGGATGATGACATCACTGGACAGTGACGTGTTATCCGAGCCGGCATGCTTCCTTTTATCTTCTGTCTCATCTGAGTTGCCAATTGTTGGTTTTAATAAACTGTTTTTAAAGTCTGCACTTAGAGGTGCCTCTTTTCTTCTATTTTTTCCAGTGTTACAGGGACTTCGCTTCTGGTCCAAAGAAGGCTGACCTTTGTGCTGGGACTTTTTGCTAATGCTGGTTCTCATACCAGCACCATATGGACTATTTTAAAAATACTTGATGGGATTTATATGTTTTTTCAGGGTGTTGGGCCATATACTTGTTTGCATTGTCAATAAACTATTCTAGGATCTTGGGGTTACCTTCGCTGCTCTACAGTGGAATACATAGGCCCAGTAAAGATTCCCAAAGCACAATGTCTGGAAGCTCACTGAGTATTCACTAGAATATTATAATAATAATAACAAGTAATAATACTATTATTAATAATAATCCACCAGAGGATATCTTTGAACTTTTAATGACATGTTTTCTTGCGTTCTACTTCACACATACATTAACAGCTTCATCTACTTCACATATTGCTCGATGTCTACAGCCTCTTTGTTTTGAAGGCAAACATAACACATTTTTATTTGTACATTCTAACAAATTATTTGCTATTCTGATTAGATAGAAACCATCTGTTCCAAAGGACAGCTTATTCCCCCTACCCAAGGCATGCATGACTTCTCCAGGAATCTGACTGCATCCGCCTGACGACAGAATGATAAAGACAGCGCATCTAGTCTCTGTTTACTATGTTGTTATGGAAGAAATTAAAACAGGAGATTCAAAGTGTCTGGAATATGTACAAGAACAGTAAATAACATCAGGTCTTTTACTGAAGACAGAAGGTTTCGCCAAGTCGGGATCTAGGGGTTTCTTAAAGTATTGTAGGTAATGATTCTTGCTTCTGCCACGGTTCAGCCCTTGTTGTCTTCTATTACTAAACTTAGCTTCAAATTGGCAAGCAAATGAAAAGAAAGCTTATGCGATAGAAACATGAGGCTGCAATTGCTTTCCTTCTGTGAATATAATTTATATATTGACCTTCTTGCTTCAGAGCCCCAAACTAACATGCAGATTTCTTTTCCTGATTTAAAATTGCTATCATCATTATATCAAGTCACCACAACATGGCAGGCAGTTGGCATTTATAGAAAACAATGGAATCCTCTATTTCTTAACCTTTTCTCAATGCCTCAAGGTGGCCCTTTAAGCAGGTCTTAATGCTGGCAGGTAGGATGCATTTTATGATCATGTGATCACTGTGATCAGGGGTCAAATGATCACAGTGATTGCTGGCTCAGAATCTATCTGTGAGATCTTAGTGACTGTGCTGGAAACCTTGGCCCCCATGGACACATACACTACACCCCTCACATTTTTGTAAACATTTTATTATATCTTTTCATGTGACAACACTGAAGAAATGACACTTTGCTACAATGTAAAGTAGTGAGTGTACAGCTTGTATAACAGTGTAAATTTGCTGTCCCCTCAAAGTCAACACACAGTAATTAATGTCTAAACTGCTGGCAACAAAAGTCAGTATGAAAATGTCCAAACTGGGCCCAAAGTGTCAATATTTTGTGTGGCCACCATTATTTTCCAGCACTGCCTTAACCCTCTTGGGCATGGAGTTCACCAGAGCTTCACAGGTTGCCACTGGAGTCCTTCCACTCCTCCACGATGACATCACAGAGCTGGTGAATGTTAGAGACCTTGTGCCACTCCACCTTCCATTTGAGGATGCCCCACATATGCCCAATAGGGTTTAGGTCTGGAAAACTTATTTGCCGTTCCTAAAGAATAAAGTCCCCATAGTCGGTGCAGGAAATGATTAGAGGTTTCACTAGGGATCCAGTGGACAATCCCACAACTTTTCACTGGCCTGCCTCTGAAGCATAAGGGGAAGTTACAGCATCACATACCTACGGGACCTAGCAGTGATCTGATAGGAGTAAGAGGAGGAGATTGGAAGACGCGCTTAAAGGGGAAGACCTGTATTCACAGTTATGTGATTCCCATCATAAGGCACATTTACTGCCACACTAAGGTGAGAGTTCTGAGAGCATGGGTGTGGATAGTACCATCACAGGAGTCTCTCTGGCAGTGTACAGAGCTACTCACCAGATCGGCTTTACCAGCACTATTTAAGGCACGTTTGTGGATCCATTCGAGCACGTTTTGATGTACCACGTCATCTATTGGAATTAATTGAGACTGCTTTGGCCTTAACAGCACCATACTAAATACTTTGTTTATTCACTTGAGCACTTATTGATGCACTACGCCACTTGTTGGAAAGAAGTGGGACTGTTCCAAGATTTCAATGTTGTATTTTTATTTACCATTCACTTTACTATTTACGTAGCGATACATTGAGCTCCAATATAAAAGGTAGAATTGCATATCATTGCATTTTGGACTTTCTGTTGCGCTGTGACACTTTATCTTCTCACAGCTCAATTTATGTTGTAACTTTAGAACCTTGTCAGGGTGAAGAAAGGTTGTTCACCGCATCACGTAGTTATTCACGAGTTCACTTATTTGTTTCATAAATCATACCACGACAATTCCGGTTTCGTCAGAGTTAATTAAGGTTATCTACTGCACCATGTAGTTTTGCACGAGCTTACCTAGGTGTTTGCACGGAATTTATCACGACCATTTCGGCTAGACCACTCATCGAGACATGTGACGGTCTCTCTGAGGACACTACCATGATAGGTGTGGGTACGAGAGTCTTGAGAGTGGAATCACACCGTCATTTACACGGAATACTACCCTTAGTGTATTGACACTTATGTCCAGAAGGGGAAATTCACGCAGAAGGTTAGAGGAGGAGAATGAGGATAGTCTAGTGACGATC
>BLSH010145660.1:2087962-2109439 GCA_018402905.1 Glandirana rugosa | reverse complement strand
GTCATTGTGGGCCAGTTGAATGGCCCCCAAGATCTCCCGATCTGACCCCCTTAGACTTTTATCTTTGGGGTCATCTGAAGGCAATTGTCTATGCTGTGAAGATATGAGATGTGCAGCACCTGAAACTATGGATACTGGAAGCCCGTGCTAGCATTTCTCCTGTGGTGTTGCTATCAGTGTGTGAAGAGTGGGAGAAGAGGGTTGCATTGATAATTCAACACAATGGGCAGCACATTGAACACATTTTATAAGTGGTCAGAAACTTGTAAATAACTCATGAAAGAATAAAGTTACGTTAAAACCAAGCAAACCATTGTTTTTCTTGTGAAATTCCCAATAAGTTTGATGTGTCACATGACCCTCTTCCTATTGAAAAAACAAAAGTTGGATTCAAAATGGCCGACTTCAAAATGGCCACCATGGTCACCACCCATCTTGAAAAGTTACCCCCCTCACATATACTAATGTGCCACAAACAGGAAGTTAATATCACCAACCATTCCCATTTTATTAAGGTGTATCCATATAAATGGCCCACCCTGTATATTGGAGCTTGACATACAGTGCCTTGCGAAAGTATTCGGCCCCGTTTAAACTTTGCAACCTTTTGCCACATTTCGGGCTTCAAACATAAAGATATAAAACTGTAATTTTTTGTGAAGAATCAACAACGAGTGGGACACAATCATGAAGTGGAACGAAATTTATTGGATATTTCAAACTTTATTAACAAATAAAAAACTGAAAAATTGGGCGTGCAAAATTATTTAGCCCCGTTAAGTTAATACTTTGTAGCGCCACCTTTTGCTGCGATTACAGCTGTAAGTCGCTTGGGGAAGTCTCTATCAGTTTTGCACATCGAGAGACTGAAATTTTTGCCCATTCCTCCTTGCAAAACAGCTCGAGCTCAGTGAGGTTGGATGGAGAGCGTTTGGGAACAGCAGTTTTCAGTTCTTTCCACAGATTCTCGATTGGATTCAGGTCTGGACTTTGACTTGGCCATTCTAACACCTGGATATGTTTATTTGTGAACCATTCCATTGTAGATTTTGCTTTATGTTTTGGATCATTGTCTTGTTGGAAGACAAATCTCCGTCCCAGTCTCTGGTCTTTTGCAGACTCTATCAGGTTTCCTTCCAGAATGGTCCTGTATTTGGCTCCATCCATATTCCCATTAATTTTAACCATCTTCCCTGTCCCTGCTGAAGAAAAGCAGGCCCAAGCCATGATGCTGCCACCACCATGTTTGACAGTGGGGATGGTGTGTTCAGGGTGATGAGCTGTGTTGCTTTTACGCCAAACATAACGTTTTGCATTGTTGCCAAAAAGTTTGATTTTGGTTTCATCTGACCAGAGCACCTTCTTCCACATGTTTGGTGTCTCCCAGGTGGCTTGTGGCAAACTTTAAACAACACTTTCTATGGATATCTTTAAGAAATGGCTTTCTTCTTGCCACTCTTCCATAAAGGCAAGATTTGTGCAGTATATGACTGATTGTTGTCCTATGGACAGAGTCTCCCACCTCAGCTGTAGATCTCTGCAGTTCATCCAGAGTGATCATGGGCCTCTTGGTTGCATCTCTGATCAGTCTTCTCCTTGTTTGAGCTGAAAGTTTAGAGGGACGGCCAGGTCTTGGTAGATTTGCAGTGGTCTGATACTCCTTCCATTTCAATATTATCGCTTGCACAGTGCTCCTTGGGATGTTTAAAGCTTGGGAAATCTTTTTGTATCCAAATCCGGCTTTAAACTTCTCCACAACAGTATCTCAGACCTGCCTGGTGTGTTCCTTGTTTTTCATGACGCCCTCTGCGCTTTAAACGGACCTCTGAGACTATCACAGTGCAGGTGCATTTATACGGAGACTTGATTACACACAGGTGGATTCTATTTATCATCATTAGTCATTGAGGTCAACATTGGATCATTCAGAGATCCTCACTGAACTTCTGGAGAGAGTTTGCTGCACTGAAAGTAAAGGGTCTGAATAATTTTGCACGCCCAATTTTTCAGTTTTTTATTTGTTAAAAAAGTTTGAAATATCCAATAAATTTCGTTCCACTTCATGATTGTGTCCCACTTGTTGATTCTTCACAAAAAATTAAAGTTTTATATCTTTATGTTTGAAGCCTGAAATGTGGCAAAAGGTCGCAAAGTTCAAAGGGGGCCGAATACTTTCACAAGGCACTGTATAAAGAAGGAGGTATGGGAGGCCTATGATCTCTGAGCTGTGCAGCCAGAATCCTAGGTCCACAGCAGCAAGGATGCCTTCTAGCAAAGCCAAAAGACATGCTGTTTTGCAAATATCATTATATTAATATATAATAATATTATATTACATTATTTTAAAATATTATTATATTATTTGCACTATTTTTAACCTGCAATTTTCAGAAAAGTCTCCTTAAAAATGCGTTCTGCTTTCAGGAAAGTACATATTATGAAAAGCAAAATTTAATGTGGACATTTAAGTGCCCTGAAAGGGTTAAACAGCAAACAATTTGCAGCATGGCCCTCTATTTTCTGGCACTTAGGCCAACACGACATGAGCTGTGGCATTTTTCATATAAATTACAGAGTAGCGCAGAGATTTGTCAAGTGAATGGCTTCAAGTTCTTTGAGCAACCCTCTGAAATCCTCACAAATGCAAAAGAGAGCCGGAGCCCTGATAGAAAATTCGCCTCCCAGCCATTAAAATAAAACTGTTATGCCACAGAGAAGCAATTGTATGGTAACAGCTTGCTGAAACTTTCTCTTATGTTCACTTTTTTTTATTTTAATCTTCTCTGTAATCTATAGAGCGGGTTTTACTAGGAGCCTGATCTCAGTTAAGATTGAGGTTTTCTCACTAGAGACACTTCATCGGGGCTGTATTTTGAGCTAATGTCCTTTAAATTTGTATTAAGGCTCCTCACAATCTCTTTCTGCCAGCATTCGAAGCCTGATTTATAAAAACAGAAGTGCTGAAAATAGGTCCATTCTCTATGGCAACCAATCATAATTCATATGTCATTTTACGTGTGCAAGTTTGACATTGAAGCCTGTAACATAAGTGGTTGTTACATATTTTTTTCCTTATCACCCCATAAATGTTTCTCCTTTTGAACCTTATGTACAGTTCTAAATTAACTACTTCAATACCGGGCAATTTTACCCCCCTTCCTGCCCAGGCCAATTTTCAGCTTTCAGCACTGTCACATTTTGAATGACAATTGCGCGGTCATGCAACACTATACCCAAAACAAATGTTATGATGTTTTTCCCACAAATAAAGCTTTCTTTGGTGGTATTTGATCACCACTGGGGTTTTTATTTTTTGCACTCCAAGTAATAAAAAGACTGAAAATTTTGAAAAAAAAAAAAGTTTTTCTTCGTTTCTGTTAAAAAACTTTGTGAATAAGTAAGTTTTCTCCTTCACTGATGAGCGCTGATATGAGGCTGCAGTGACGATCACTGATGAGGCCGTACTGATTGGCACTGATAGGTGGCCCTGATATGCAGCACTGATGGGCACTCACAGGTAGCACTGATGGGCACTCATAGGTAGCACTGATGGGCATTCTTAGGTGGTATTGATGGGCACTCATAGGTGGCATTGATGGGCACTCATAGGTGGCACTGATAGGTGGCACTGGTAGGCACATATAGGTGGCGCTGATGGGCACTGATGGTCACTGATAGATGGCACTTATAGGCAGCACTTATTAGGAGGCACTGACAGGCATCACTGATGGGAACCATACTGGGCATGGATCAGCACTGATTGGCATCCCTGGTGGGCTCACCTGGTGGTCTCCAGGGGGCATTCCTGGTGGTCTCCAGTGGGCATCCTCGATGGGTGTATGCTGATAATCAATCCGCTGATTATCAGCGCAGACTAACCCTGTCAGGAGAGCAGCCAAACGGCTCTGATCTACTTGCGCCTGTCAGTGTGAGTAGAGGAAAAGCTGATAAACGGCTCTTCCTGGTTACCATGTGATCAGCTGTGATTGGCCACAGCTGATCACATGGTAAAAAGCCTACATCATAGGCTCTTTACTAGGATTGGAAATGAGATATGTCAAACCCACCCACCATACCACTGATCGCCGCGCTGCGTGCCCCAGCGGGCACGCACTAGCTGCATATCCTGCTGGATGTCATATGACGTCCAGTCAGAATAATGAAACCACTTCCCGGCCGTCATTCTGCTATATAGCTGGCTGGAAGTGGTTAATACTTGTAGTGTTTAAAGAGACCGTGTTACTAACTTAAAAATTGCAGGTAAATGCACAAAACAATTAATTATTTTAAATTCTTATTTGTAGTGATTTTCTTTTCTATAAACAATTTTTATTGCACCTGAATATTTCTAGCAATATTACTCCTGTACTATTGCTAGCAATATTAACTATTTCATAAAGAGTATATTCTTTAGTAAACCCCTCTTCTCTTCTGCAAGTGTCTAATTACTGTCTATGTTGGCCCAGCTTCTTCCCCTTCTTCTTCTTCATACCTGACTTTTTTGCCAGGAAAGAAGTGAAGGGTGTAGACCAGGAACAAACAAACAAAAATTCCCAGCGCTGCCCTAGGTTATCCCGTGTTTAAATGACCAAACTATAAATGTATTATATGTGCATGTTTATACACAAAAGTATCTCTCAGGTGCTCAGTCTGAATAAAATAACTCAAAAATCAATCCAAGATAACTGTGGTCTTGAATGGAAGCTAGGCAGCCTGCACAGGAGTCTGAGAACCCACACTGAAACATAAGAGGGGAGGGGGAGAGACGCGCCAGGCGACCAATAGTGTTGCACAGTTTAATGAGTTAAAAACATGTAAGATCAGTAACAGGTTCAACTCACAGGATGACATTAGTGACAGTCTGTGTCCTGAATGGCTGTGGTGAAGATCCCATATGGGATTGTGGAGTAGTCCTTGCCACAGCAGACGGCTCTGTGAACCAGGAGAAAGGATGCTGTGAACATGAGCAGTCGTGGGCTGGTCGGCACCTATCAAACCTCGAGGACAACAGACCAATTGGAACGTGTTTCAGAGGCTAGTCATGCCTCCTTCCTCAACCGACCAGCCCATGACTGCTCGTTACACACTATTGGTCGCCTGGCGCCTCTCTCCCTGTCCCCTCTTCTGTGAGGAGTGAAGGGGAATACTATAGAGCTCTAAATTTGCTGGGAGTGCTGACATCACATTCAAGACGGTGACACCCAACAGGAGTTTCCGGCCTTTTGGATGTCCAACAAGGGTAGCTTTTAGAGATAAGTAGCATGCCAAAAATATGATAAATGCACATATGATATTTTGAAAAATGTTTTGTTGAAATTAATGGTCTTGCGACATGGTCTCCTTAAAGTAAACCTTTTATATGACTATTTGAATTTGGAGGCTACTATTAATAGATAAAAATACCAGTCCACTGGCTGCTATCCTGACCCTCTAGCTACAATATTCACTGGCCCAGGGCATGTAAGCAGATCTGCATCAGCAATCTTTAATTTAATTCTAGTACTTTTTTATCCACTTTATATAGCATTCTAAGCCCTGATAAAGGCTTATTATTTTAGTCCCTGTGATGCATTTGCTTGTGATCTTTATTTGCTATGATGAAGTAAACCCTTTTCAACATCTTTTTACCTTATATGTTTTGTACTTTATGTGTGGTACCTGAATATGCCATCTTAAATTTGAGAGCATCCCAACTGGAGACATTGGACTTCTTTGCTTCACAAAGATTTTTGTTGATTTTTGGTGAAAAGTTGTCAAAACAAAGGATACAGGCAGCAGAAGTACATTTTTTTCAAAATCAATTGTCTATAGATAGAGTAACAGATATATCAAATAATCAATTGAACATAGTTCAAAATTCACCATAACCAGTGGTAGTAGGATAGAAGATAGGAAGCAATTCCATTATTAGGAACCTCATATAATGGATATAACTGAAATATTCAGATGAGTATGGATGATGAGAATTCATTTGATAAGAGACACTTTAAGTTTGAACCTCTTTAATAATAGACTTTCGATCCAGAATTAACTCCCTGAGCCTATCACCACACCCTATTTTTTAATCGTAGCAAAGCATTTATAGTTTTTTTTCAAGCATCTATAGGTTGTTTCGTGATGTCATGGGTCCTTCTTCATCTTCTCTTCTGGAAGTGTGCAGCCCTTACTGTGGCCCTGAATGCCACTCATTTGTCATTTGGTGCAACAATGCTCTAAACCCAGAGTGGTTTAAAGTCACACCTGTTGGCCATCACTTAAACCAGAAGAGGAGGACCGTTTTTGGGAAGACACCACTAAATTAAAAGTGAATATTGAATTAAGTTGATTTTTTTTTTAGCTGAGGTCCCCTTTGAACCTATTACTAATGTTGCCCTTCTCTACACTCTCTTCAATTCTGCAACATCCTTTTTGTAAACTAGTGCCTCAAACTAAACTGCATTATTATGTCTTACTATTTATTTCTACTTTGATATACTTCTTTATGTCTCTCTTTTATGAGTATATATATCTTTAATGCAAGAAAGTATATTGCTTACTCTAGACAGTGCAGATTGCATTCAATACTGCTATCAAGTCTATGATTTACCAGAGCACCCAGATCCTAATCCGTAATTGATTTCCCCCAGTTGTACTCACCCTAGTTTGTATGATGAATGCTTGTTTTTAGCCAACAAGTACCTTTTCACTTGTCAACATAAAACCTAATTTGCCATATGTTATCCCAATTAAAAAGTACTTCCAGGTCAGGTTGAAAGTCAGTGACATCCTGTAAGGACTTTACTCCACTACGTAGCTTGATATAATGTACAACACAAAAATGGTGCTTTTAATGCCAAATACTACATCATTTATAAGTTGTTCAAAAAGTAACAGTCCCTACACTGAACCTTGGGAAACGCTATTAACAACCGTAGACCATTCAGAGAATGAATCATTAATCACTACTTCTAATGTGGTCTTTATTCCATTTTTCTATCCGATAAAATAAATCATTTTTAAAGCTTATAGGCCTTAATTTAAAAATTGCCCATTGCACGGAAATATGCCAAATAATTTAGCAAAGTCCACCTAAAATGAATGTAGCTTTGTTTGACAAATTTGGTATATATATATATATATATATTTATTTATTTATTTTTAGTTACTCTTGTATGTAGTCTTTCATGCCCTCCAATAACTTTTCTATTATAGAAATATAAATAAAGACGCCACATTGTTCTTGCACCAACCAAATGACAACAAGCCAGTCATTAATGTATATCTAAAACAAAAACGTTTTCTTTAGTTATGGATAGAATTGTGAATGGATGGAACCTCAGTCAGTTTGCTGTTGTGTCCCTACTGGGAAGATTAAGGCTCTCAATTTCTCCAGGTGACCATTGTAACTGGGACTGAAAATGATGGTGAATCCAAAATTTTGAGTTGCCCTTAGAAATAAATAGAGGGAAGTTTTCAAATGGTGATGCTTGTTGTGGTGACAATTAGATAAAACAATAAATACATGGTAGGCTAAAACCTAGTCACCATATAGAATTTACAAATGCAATCATACACAAATATTAAAACAAATACAGATGCATACATAATAGTATATCCTGCTGGTAATTCTGACACATTTCACAGTCCTCAACTGTTTTATCAAAGTTGGAAAAGAATTTTGACAGTATTTGCATAAATTGTTCACTAAAACTCGTATAATGTACGTATCGGCATCTGGTATAGACTGAGATACTTACGGCCCTGCAAATAAGGGCTAGCACTGGGGGATGGTTATGTCTTTGTGAGTGTTACTTTGTCTATTGTCGCGGTTTGCATTGCTTATGTTTATGCATGGTTGCATGAATTTTTGTTGGGAGTCTGTGCGTATATGTTTGAGGTCTGTGTCTGTGGTGTTTTTATGTGAGGTCTATATTGATCCGAGAATCCTTCCTATACAGTTTAAGTACATTTAATGGTGATGAGGGATCATTTTAGGTGATTTACACTCTTATGAACGTTATTTTGGCTTTGTATTAACCAGGATGATAAGAGCATTATACTTAATGGGGCATCCTATTCTTTGTAGTGGTGCTCGTGTGCCCCCCCCCGTCTGTTCCAGTGTCCAACTTACCTTCCCCTATGGCTTGTTGGGGGATTGGTATCTAGATCCCCTGTATGACACCTCCTTAAAGGCTAGCAGTTGTTATATCCATGTTAGATTCTGTGGTAAGCTTTATATAGCATCATTTTTATCTTTGATGTAAATTGTCAGGTTCAATTTATGATTATGTGTGCACTGTCAAAATTCTTTTCCAACCTTTCAGATATTCCAGCTGCACCCTTGATGAAGCAGTTGAGGTCTGCCAAACACGTTGGAAATTACTAGTGGGATATACTATTATTCACGCACCTGTATTGGTTTTAATATTTGTGTATGATTACATGTGTAAATTTTATATGGTGACTAGATTTTATTCCAGGGCTCAAAATTTCAAGTCCTGAGCTACTAGACAGGCCTTAAGAGTTACTCACCAACAGTTGCCCCACCCAACCCCTACCTTGCTTCACCCCTAAACACGCCCTCGTACTGTAAGATCACATGAAATGACACTGTGGAATGTATTATGCAGAATTAAGATACAGAAATAAATATTCACACCAACTTTATCAGTGCCCATCAATGCAGCCTATCAATGCTCATCAGTGCAGTCTATCAGTGCCCATCAATGCAGCCTCATCAGTGCCCGTTAATGCAGCCTCACCAGTGCATAGGGATCAGAGAGAGGAGAGCTGGCCGAATCATCACACAGAGGGGGGATGTCCTGCTGTGACAGCTTTGATTTGAATTGCCCAGCAGCCACAGTCATCACATGTCCCAACATTGGACCAGTGTGTCTATCAAAGGATCCGGTCCAGAAGACTTTGTTTGACAGCGGTTGTTGTGCAATTCAAATCAAAGCTGTGTCACAGTGGGCGATCCCTGCTCTATGTGATCCGGCTAGCTCTCCTCTTCCTGCTCAATATCTGATTGCTGGGAGAATGGCACCCATTGAACCCTACCTGCCAGTGGTGCTTGTCCCTTGCTCTGAGGCAGCCACAACTCATCCTCAAGATTTTTCCATTCGCCAAATGCGAGCAGGAGAGTGGAAATTTTGAGGGCTGTTTTAGTCTACCATTTATTTTAACGTTATTGGATAAATACTTTGTTTTACCTAATTGAGTTGTTGACTTTAGTATGGTGCTTCAAAAGTCCCTCTGTTTATGACTTTTTCCGAAGGCAATCCTTCAAATGTTGTTTCAAACATACAGAAAGATGAGGAAGCATTGTTACTCCAGTGCAGGGTGTGTGTTACTGGCAGGATCATTAGGTGAAAATAAAGCAAAAATAGACTGAAAATAGAGATATAATGAAGATAATACATCTTAAGACTTGAAAACTGCAGTGTATTACATTTTCCATCTTATATTTTGATACCCTTTATTACCATCCTCCTTTTGTACATCTGCTCCACTCTTTTCTTTTGTATATGCAGAGCTGAGGAAGGTATTTAATAGATTAGCTTTTTCTTTGTCCTCAGCATCTTGTAAAAGGCCTACATATCCAGGTTTTACTATTATATTTAAAGAAGACATTTCTTAAGCATATTATATGAATATCTCGATCTGTAATAGTAATCTCACTGCCATTTAAGGGGTCTGGAAAGGATTCAGTCTTGCTTGGTTGTTGGTACATTCTTCTGGACCAAGAATGCTAGGATTTCTGAAAGGCTGACCTCGGCAGTCAGTATCTTTTTTCAAAATAAATGTAACTATGGGGCATTATATTACTTCTCTTCAATTCCACATCAGTACATTTTTTTCTTTACTACTGCAGCGTTTTTATTCCTTGACAATGCTAACCTTTTTAACTTGACAAGGATCAAGGCCATGCAGAAAACTGTTTAATGATTGTACAATACACATGTATAGCAGTGAACCATTTTTACCTTAGGTTGCTTCTGATATCTCCCGCAGGACAAAAGAACTTCGACCCACTAGTTGCCTTCCCTAACTGCTACACTTACATAAAGATATCACAAACTGGGTGTAATTGTTTTCATAATTGCTGGTGCTGCAACCTCCTAATCCTATTCATCAGCCAGACAACGAGAGCCAGACACTACATTATTCAGCGACATACCATGATATATCACTATTGATGCCTACAGATTTCTGCATAAATAACTGATCTTTTGCATTAAGTGTTTTTTGATACATAAATATATTGCACATTTTATTTTATAACAGTTAAAGTGTGAATCTTGCAGTGATAAAATATATATATATATATATATATATATATATATATATATATATATATATATATATAAAACCAACTGTTTCATCGCTGAGTAAAAGAAGCATACACATGCAATGAATATATAATACAGGTTCTAGCATGTGTTTCTAAAACTTTCAGAAATAAATAGAATCTAGATGGGGAGAACGACTCTTTATGATTTTCCATTTACCATTTTTACTGTAAACTCAAAAAAATTACAGTTGGCATCCCACAATACCTCACAGCAATTTTATAGTTCAAATAAATATATAAAACTTAGGTTGATAGTTAATTAAAACCATACTTTGAAATAAAGGGTCAGTTCTTCATTGATTTTGTGGATGCCAGTGGGTTCAATTATACAGTATCTCACAAAAGTGAGTACACCCCACACATTTTTGTAAATCTTTTATAATATCTTTTCATGTGACAACATTGAAGAAATGACACTTTGCTACAATGTAAAGTAGTCAGTGTACAGCTTGTATAACAGTGTAAATTTGCTGTCCCCTCAAAATAACTCAACACACAGCCATTAATGTCTAAACTTCTGGCAACAAAAGTGAGTACATCCCTAAGTGAAAATGCCCAAATTGAGCCCAATTAGCCATTTTCCCTCCCTGGTGTTATGTGACTCGTTAGTGTTACAAGATCTCAGGTGTGAATGGGGAGCAGGTGTGTTAAATTTAGTGTTATCACTCTCACTCTCTCACACTGGTCACTGGAAGTTCAACATGGCACCTCATGGCAAAGAACTCTGAGGATCTGAAAAAAGCAATAGTTGCTCTACATAAAGATGGCCTAGGCTATAAGAAGATTGCCAAGACCCTGAAACTGAGCTGCAGCACGGTGGCCAAGACCAAACAGTGGTTTAACAGGACAGGTTCCACTCAGAACAGAAAGAAGTTGAGTGCACGTGCTCAGCGTCATATCCAGAGGTTGTCTTTGGGAAATGGACATATGAGTTCTGCCAGCATTGCTTCAGAGCTTGAAGGGTGGGGGGTCAGCCTGTCAGTGCTCAGACCATACGCTGCACACTGCATCAAATTGGTCTGCATGGCTGTCATCCCAGAAGGAAGCCTCTTCTAAAGATGAGGCACAAGAAAGCCAGCAAACAGTTTGCTGAAGACAAGCAGACCAAGGACATGGATTACTGGAACCATGTCCTATGGTCTGATGAGACCAAGATAAACGTATTTGGTTCAGATGGTGTCAAGCGTGTGTGGCAGCTACCAGGTGAGGAGTACAAAGACAAGTGTGTCTTGCCTACAGTCAAGCATGGTGGTGGGAGTGTCATGGTCTGGGGCTGCATGAGTGCTGCCGGCACTGGGGAGCTACAGTTCATTGAGGGAACCATGAATGCCAACATGTACTGTGTCATACTGAAGCAGAGCATGATCCCCTCCCTTCGGTCAGGGCAGTATTCCAATATGATAATGACCCCAAACACATCTCCAAGAAGACCACTGCCTTGCTAAAGAAGCTGAGGGTAAAGGTGATGGATTGGCCAAAAATATCTCCAGACCTAAACCCTATTGAGCATCTGTGGGGGCATCCTCAAACGGAAGGTGGAGGAGCGCAAGGTCTCTAGCATCCACCAGCTCTGTGATGTCGTCATGGAGGAGTGGAAGAGGACTCCAGTGGCAACCTGTGAAGCTCTGGTGAACTCCATGCACAAGAGGGTTAAAAAGGCAGTGCTGTAAAATAATGGTGACCACACAAAATATTGAAACTTTGGGCCCAATTTGGACATTTTCACTTTGTTGACAGCAGTTTATTCATTAAAGGCTGTGTGTTGAGTTATTTTGAGGGGACAGCAAATTTACACTGTTATACAAGCTGTACACTCACTACTTACATTGTAGCAAAGTGTCCTTTCTTCAGTGTTGTCACATGAAAAGATATAATAGACGATTTACAAAAATGTGTGGGGTGTACTAACTTTTGTGAGATACTGCACATAGGTTCTTTTAGATGGCCTTTTTCTTTGCCCATTACTTTACCCCAACTCTATCCCTAGAAGCCTATATTTATCTTTCCTTTCAATGCTCTTCTGTGTATGGGTGAGAACGTGACTTGCCATGTCACAATGTTGATGCCTCATGATTTGCCGCCATGATTGAATGCCGTCACATAGGGCAAGGAAAGAGCATTCACAGGACATTCTTTACCCAGTTCTGGAAACTCAGGAGTGGGGAAAGGTAAGTATATGCAGCTTTTGGAGAATGGGGGGGGGGGGGATTTTATTTTTTCCTGCATGGGCAAAAGCAGAGATCTGAATCTAACTTTATTTTGTATTGAGCTTCTGAATGGACTAGTGAAGGGTTAGAACCTTTTAGTTCCAGACTGACTCTCTATTTTTGTTCTGATGACCATTATCACAGGAATAAAAGTTGAAAGAAAAAAAAATATATATAATAGAGGGTAAATATTCCAATGGAGACACCTGTTTCATTGACAGGTGTTTAAAAGTGGACCTCTCACTTCTTGCTGTGCCTATTTCTCCTAATGGTACATAGATGATGAAAAATAAAACTGACAGGAGTAAAATATACTTTAAACAATTTGGATACACTTTAATTATGGTCAGAATTTAGTTACATAGTCTATGATTACAACATATATATATAATTACTCCCTCTCCCTGGCCTCTCTGGAGACACTGAGGGCAATGGAACCATAAACTCCTGCCACTGTCATTCAAATCCTGTGAGGAGGGATTAAGGACACGGCTAAGCCACATTGTGTGTATCTGTGGACTCACACAGCCTAGCTTAGGAATGCACTTGCATAGGTGCCCCATCAGCACATGGATTGCTGAGGGGGCACACGTAAGAAGAAGGAGTGGGCAGTGCCAACAGAGGAGGTAAGGGATCACTCTGTGCAATTGCACGGAGCAGGTAAGTATTACATTTCTTTAATGTTAAGTTTTAAAAAAGCTTTTATTTACTGTAGGTAGTCATTTGCAGATCCCTCAAAGTAAGGATTTTGTCATTTCATATCTTGGTATTTTATAATTGTACAGACTTCATGAGACTTCCACTGAGCAGATTAATGTCTTCTGATGACCATATCACTGACACAGTTAACAATTTAAACATTTTGCTCATCCATGGTTTCCTGTGTAACGGTTTAATTGTTCACATCACATCTGCCATTAATCATTATATATTGTTCACTTACTAAAAAAAGACATTCTGGAATCTGTGCTGAAGGGGGCAGGAATGAGAGGCAGCTTTTTCCTGTACAGTTACTTGACACACACTTTTTCTATCATTAAAGTGGTTGTATACTTGCAAAAAAAACAAAAAAACAACAAAAAAAAAACCTGTAAGGCAAAGGCATTAAGAGCTAGTATGCAGCGCATACTAGCTCATTATGAAATATTTACTTTAGCACAAAGCTCTGATGGGTGCGCTCGGTCCCCGCAGAAGGAGCTGTCATCTTCCCTCTGGGAATCCCCGGCGCTGTGAGTGGCTGGAGCCGCGAGACACGGGGGAGCTCGTCTTTCCGGAGGACTTTCTGGCAAGGTCCAGCGCCGTGACGTCAGCAGCTACATGAAGGGTGAATGTCTTCTAAACCATACAGGTTTAGGAGATATTCATTTTACCTACAGGTAAGCCTTATTATAGACTTACATGTAGGTCAAAATCAGTAAAAGGGGTATACAACCGCTTTAATAGAAATAGTGTCATCTCGTACCAATCACCATAATATGTTAAGCCAAATTATAGTCAGTAAAGCAATTTTCATGTTCAACTTTTAGCATTTGTGCAACAAGAGAATTTTAAACGTAAAAGAGGCAATCTTATCTGAAAGAGTGGCAATAGGTGTACCACCAATTAGGTTCCTACCTGAAGTTTGAGTGTAGTTGGTAATGCAAGTAGAAAAGAAGAGGAATTTGTGCATCATAGGTTGCAGGAAGTACAATCCTACTGCCATCATACTGACCCTGTTATTGGTCTATGAAAACCTTGTTATGGTCAGTTATTGAGAATTAATTTTGTAATACATTTAGTAAGCTTTATTGTTTTAACATAGTTTCAATGCTTGCTATAAGCATTAGTGATTCACCTGTTGTACCAAACTACCACTTTGCCCAGTCGGAGCAAACCCACTCTCCAGCAAAGTATACTCACCGATCCATGTTCCCTTACCTGCACCAGTTCACCCTGGGCAAGCTCCAGTATCAGACAGTGTTAGAGCTTACCTACTTGGGTGCGGTAACTGCTCCTCCCCATTGGCATTGTCAAGTTATGCCATAGAACTGGTACCTAAAGGAGGTCACATGCCCTTCCATACCTGGAAGTTCCGCTCTCTTACAGAAACATTTGAGTGATGTTTGGTGACTATATCTTGTTGTGGGAGGTGGAACATCAGTAGATATTGTCACATTGCCCCGAGTGGGCAAAATTACAGTGCCTCTTAAGTCCTTTTAAAGAGCTGTTAGCACAATTCTGGATGTATTAGTAAAGAGGCTTTAGTGAGAAAATTCCATGATTCAGAAATCCAGAGACTGTATATGAAGGGAGTATTTTAGGTTAAATTCCCCTTACATAGTTACAGAATCAGTCAGGTTAAAAAAAGACAGAAGTCCAATGTAGAGAAAGGATAAAGGGTAGAGAATATGACGGTTGCAGGCTTATCGTTTTGTGGGAAACTTGCTTTGTAACAAGCTAAATACATAGAACTAAGATGCCATATTTTATAATGATAGAAGAGTGGCACAGAGTTCACCTAATCTTTTTACCTGTTGTCAGAAAACCCTGTCGTGCAAAATATGCAATATTAGGGGTGAGCGGAATGATATTGTTTAATCCAATGAAGTTGCTAAAAAACAGATTTTGTGATTGGGCAAAAAATCTCTAAAATGTAAATTCTCATATTTTTTCATTAAGCTGCCTAGGTGACCTCTGCTTGAAAAAATAAAGTGATCCATTTTATTTTCCTTTATTTCGAATGTGTTTTATTTTTTGGAGGAGTGTGGGTCTGGCATTTTAATGGTAATTTAGTTTATTTCATTTCTTATAAAATTTTTGGTTTATTTAATTTTTTGTCCTTTTTTTTCCCCCTCTTAATTGTTGTTCTGACTTCGGACAGAGTTTGCAGCATGCTTGATGCAGGCAGTGACCAAGGTAGTACTAAAAGCCCAACTCCAGCCAAATTAAGGCTCCATTTACACAGGACGCTTTTTTAACCTCCCCTGAACGTTTTTATCTTGACAGCTAGAAACCAGCGTCTAAAACGTCTGTTTTGCCGTGTTCGCGTCTAGGAGTGTTTGAAAAAAAATATTTATTCATTTTTAAATGGAAACACCTGTAAACGAAACATTCCTAGATGTGAGTTGCCGCGTTTAGGCACGTTTACAAGCCGTTTGGCGTTTCAAATGCTTCTGAACCCATTTTTTTGCGTTCCAAAAAAAGCCTCTAAACTCAACTGCCTGCAAACAACCTTGTGTAAATGTACGATAAATGATAAGATAACAGAGGAGAGTTAAGGGGCAGCTGAAAAAATCGCCCAAATGCCTCTAAATGTCAGTTTACCCGCAGCAGTGTAATGAGGCCTTAGAGCAGGGGTGGACAACCTCGGCACTCCAGCTGTGGTGAAACTACGAATCCCATCGTGCCTCTTCCTCTAGTAGTCATGCCTGTAATTGTCAGGGTCTTGCAATGTCGCATGGGACTTGTAGTTTCCCCACAGCTGGAGTGCCGAGGTTGCCTACCCCTGTCTTAGAGGTACATTTTTTTTCAGGTATTTTTTTCTTTCTATGGCTCCATTGGAAAGATTTTCCTGTCCTTGTGACTACTGTAAATAAATAAAGTAGTCAAAAGTTAGAAGCTCTTTACTAAAAATGTGTTTTTGTTTTTATCTGTGTTTCCATTGGTCAGATTTCTTATCACATCCTTTTTTTTTTTTAAATAACTCGTTGAAAGACAGAAAGCCTCCAAGAGGACAAAAGAAAGAAGATTGTGTATTACAAAGTGCGTTGATTGAATATTATGTGAAGGAAAAATATTACTTGTGTCTACAAGGTTGGTCTTGTAAACCTTGAAGGCAACCTTAGATCGTACTTGAGCTGAATTTATTTGTTTTCTCATAGACCTTCAGCTGAGGGACGCTCTTGATGCAGAAGTAGTAATCATTGTAGACTATAAGACGTCCTTGTTTGACATTATCTATAATGTATAGGTAAAGAAGTGCCCCTTTGGCACGTCAAAGAATTTGACAAAAATAACCTTACGAGTGTAACACATTTAAATACAAAATCTACTTTTCTAGTTGTATAATAAATATATTGTTTATTGATCAATGAATTATTACAGAAGAAGGAAAATGCAAAGAATAGATAATAATGTCATCAGCTTTAGAAAAGAATGTAGGTTGTGTGTACTAGTGTAAAGCATTCAAGAATGAAATGTAGTTTTCTAGTCGCATAAATATCAAAAATATGTTTATTAGTAAAATATAACAGAAGAAGAAAAATAATAATGCAAGGCATAGATAAAAATATCAGAGGTATAGAAAGACTTAGAGAAGAATGTTCTTTGTGTGTCTGCAAAAGACTCTGCTTTATAGTCCTAGAACAGGGTTTCTCAACCAGGGTTCCGTGGAACCCTGGGGTTCCTCCAGAGGTTGCTAGGGGTTCCTTGAGCAGTGTTCAATTTCTACCATTCCCAATGATACTATTGATCTTTTTAGCTATCTGTAAGGGGATAATTCTTCCCAATGACCACAAGTGTAAGGAGCATTCTTCCCATTGACCATCACACTAATGTATCATGAGTGGTATATTTTTAATTTTTAGCAGACCGGAGAATTATTTCAAGGGTTCCCGGTGTTGATTGAGAAAGGCTGTCCTAGAATATACAAGATGTATATTGTATCATGTACCTTGAGTCATCTTGTCTACTTTGGTTGAGATCCACCTGTAGAACATAGAGGAAAGCAAAGATCCCTGGGGATGGGGGGGTATTATCAAGCAGTGGCAGCAGGTCCATTAGGGGCGCACAGGCACCGCCCACCCATTCATGTGTCTGGCCCCCTAGTCTACATGCAGGGCGTGGGACGCATGGATTCCAATAGGGGGGAGTGTTTTTTTGAACCATGTGATTAGAGCCAGAGGCTCTAATAGGCTTAAAAAAAGGATGGGCTTGGGGCACAGAGCACTGAATTCTTAGCCCACCCAGTTGTGTGATAATAGTGAATATTCGCTATTCTCACACTGATCCTCCTCCTGGCCAATCAGGAAGTGGGTCTGAGACCGGTCACCGATTGGCTGAAAGGACAGGCGATCCTATTGGACGCCTAGGAGGAGGAGGAGGGAGGAGACACATGGCGGAAGGCGATGTGATGCAGAGGAGGAGGAGACGCCTGTCCACCACCCATCACCCGTAGGAGCGCTGCTCACCCGGGAACCAGATGGGGTAAGTGCAGGCCTGGATGACTGACCGCAAGACCCCTGGGGTGGGTGCGGGAGAACCAGCTGAGCAGGACCGGGGTGGGGGGGCTGAGGGTTTGTGGGTGACCTGAGCAAACCACTGCTTTTGACACAGGCATCGTAGCTCAGGAGTGAACCAGGAGGTGGTACCCGATAGGAAGCAGCTTCCTTCGGGGTACCTTGGAGAAGAGGAGGAGCCAGGAGCACCAGCGGGTGTCCCAAGAAGAGGAGGATCAGGGCTGCTCTGTGCAATTACATTGCACAGAGCAGGTGAGTATAACATGTTTGTTATCTTTACAAAAATGAAACTTTACAATCACTTTAAAGTACAACCAAAGGCTTCAGTATGAGCAAAAAGGTATACTTTATTAATGTCTGAATCTTATCGCAGCATGCAGCAGCGTTGCAGTCTGAATTGGGCACACGGGGGGGGGGGGAGCGGGTACCTGGTTTTGACAGGTATCCGCTCCCACTTCCAGCTGACTTTGCCACGGCAACCTCAGCCGGAAGTTCGGCCCCCCTCCTTCCCCAAGGTCCATAAAGATGTGGATGAGTGAGTTTGGGGTGAAGGAACTTGACTTGCCTGCTCAGAACCCTGACCTCAACCCGATAGAACACCTTTAAGATGAATTAGTTCAGAGACTGCAAGCCAGGCCTTCTCGTCCCCATCAGTGCCTGACCTCACAAATGCGCTTCTGGAAGAATGGTCAACCATTCCCATAGACACTCCTAAACCTTGTGGGCAGCCTTCCCAGAAGAGTTGAAGCTGTTATAACTGCAAAGGGTGGGCCAACCTCAATATTGAACCCTACAGGCTAAGACTGGGATGCCATTAACCACTTGCCGACCAGCCGCCATCAATCGCTGTAGCCTTAGGGCGGCACTTTAAGAGACTGTACAGGGCGCGCCGGCCACCCGTGATCGCACCTCACAGAACCAGAACGGAGATCTGTTTGTGTTAAGAAACAGATCTCCATTCTGACAGGGAGGTGGAGAGGGATCTGCTGTTCCAAGCAATCCGGAACAGCGATCTCTCTCCACCTCCAGTCACTACACTCCCCCCACAGTTAGAAACACCTACGTAGGGAACAATTAACCTCTTGATCTCCCCCTAGTGTTAACCCCTTCCCTGCCAATGACATTTATACAGTAATCAGTGGCTATTTTTAGCTCTGATCGCTTTATAAATGTCAGGGGTCCCAAAAAAGTGTCAAAAGTGTCTGACCTCCGCAATATTGCAGCCCCACTCAAAATCACAGATCGCTGCCATTACTAGTAACAAAAAAATAATAAAAATGCCATAAATCTACTCCCATAGTTTATAAACGCGATAATTTTTTGCGCAAACCAATCAATATACGCCGATTGTGATTTTTTTTACCAAAAATATGTAGAAGAATACATATCAGCCTAAAATGAGGAATACATTCTTATATATATATATATATATATATATATATATATATATATTTTTTTTTTTATTATAGCAAAAAGTAAAAAAAAAGTTGTTTTTTTTTTCAAAATTGACGTTCTTTTTTGTTTATAGTGTAAAAAATAAAAACCGCAGAGGTGATCAAATACCACCAAAAGAAAGCTCTATTTGTGGGAAAAAAAGGACATCAATTTTGTTTGGGTACAACGTTGCCAAACGTGCAATTGTCCGTTAAAGCGGCACAGTGCCGTATCGCAAAAAGTACTCTGGTCAGGAAGGGGGTAAATCCTTTAAGGGCTGAAGTGGTTAAAGTTAATGCGCATGTAAAGGCAGGTGTCCTAATACTTTTGGTAATATAATGGATGTCATTCTTTTATTTTGCCCATGGCTTCACTTTAAATAGTTGGGAGCCACAGGTCCCAGAGACTCTCCCTTTCTGGGTTATAACTTTCATTAAATAAAACTATACATTTATAGGTAAAGTTGTTCCAGGGAATATCGGATTGCCTCTCGGGGATCGAGAAGGATTTTTTTTCCTCTGCTGTAGCAAATTGGATCATGCTATGCTGTGGTTTTTTGCCTTCCTCTGGATCAGCTGTTGGTATAGAATTGTGTATAAAGGATTGTATGATTTTCTTTTTTCTCTTTTATTGGTTGAACTAGGTGGGCATGTGTCTTTTTTCAGCCTAAATAAAAACAATATATCTGGCACACAATACGGTGCTGTATCACTAATAACGCCCCTAAATTAAACCAGGAGTGATATTAAGTCCATAGTCCATATAGGTCTATTACTAGACCTTTAAAAGTCTATATAGCAGTGGGTAGACGGCTGATGTCTTCAGAGTAAGCCAGCTCTGCATGGAGACAAATAGGGGAAGGAAAAGAAGTGCCACCTAAGTGCAGGGATTCAATCACATTTAATGCACACAACTTTAAAACACTTACAAGATGTAAGTAGAACAGTATTTCAGCAATGGGATGTGGAAGGGAGGATGTTGTCCCGGCTCGTTCCACAATAGTCACGCCGTTTGCTGGGAGGGTGGCATTCCAGCAGCCACCTCAGAGCGTCCTGTGGCCACCAGGAAGCGATCAGCATGGAGTGAGGGTGGCAGTGAGGTCACGGGTAACCCTGGAAGGAGCTGGAGCTTCGAGTGAGTAGCCTGTGCCTGCCCAGATGTTCCAGGGTTCCCCGTGTCGTCAATTCCGCCCTCACTCCATGATGATCGTTTCCTTGTGGCCACAGGACGCTCTGAGGTAGCTGTTGGAATACCACCCTCCAAGCAAACAACGTGACTATTGCGTAATGATTCGGGACAGCATCCTCCCTTCCACATCCCATTGCTGAGCTACTGTTCTACTTACATCTTGTAATGCCTCATACACACGGTTCGACGGTCGTATACAACAGGTCGTACGAATGACCGTTGTATGCGAAATCGATCGTTAGTATGCGCGATTAGAACAGCCGACGTACGACGGTCATACAACAGAAATTGTATGAGCAGACTAGAAAACTTGGTAGTACCAACAAGCGGTCTTATGACCGTTGTAGTGTGTGTACAGAGCAGTTGGTACAACAAGTTGTTTTGTGCAAAACACGCATGCTCAGAAGTCAGGAACGGCCAGACACAAATTACATGCACCTGAACTTTCTCCTTATACGTTCATAGCATGACACTACGTTCAGCTTGGTCGAACGATCGTGTAGTGCATGTCAGTATGCTAGATACAACAGCCAACATACGATTTTGTCCGTTCGGTCGTACGACCGTCGATCCGTGTGTACGAAGCTTTAGTGTTTTAAAGTTGTGTGCACTAAATGATTGAATCTCTGCACTTAGGTGGCGCTTCTTTTCCTTATCCTATTTGTCTTTTTTCAGCCTCTCTAACTATGTAACTATGTTGGTTTTTTTTTTGGGTTGAAATATTTCTACAGATTGAATAAGGGGATTTATCAAATTTCAGTTAGGATTTCAGATTCTGTAAACGAATAATTAAATATGTCTATTAATTTACTGAAATGAAGAGTTGCTTCAAGATAAATAATATATTTTTATCAAAGTGTAGGATTAATGGGGTATATTGGGAATACTAATAAAGGGCCAGACATTCAGTACCAGTAGAAAACTTGGAATTAGCGACCTCCTGTACTTATTGTGAAGGCGGTATGAACTGCATAGAAACCTTTGCGTTTCAATTTCCCGATACATATAGTGACCTGAGAACCCTCCAGGCTCGGTGCAGGGAGATCAGCCTCAGAGGGGATTTGCTTATCTGTAACTGAAACCTTTAACATCATCCGAC
>BLSH010145660.1:2069477-2083479 GCA_018402905.1 Glandirana rugosa | reverse complement strand
AACTCTCCCCTATATTATAGTTACTTGTTTATGACATGACCACTGGGATCGTATCCCTTTTGATAAGTCACTTTCCCTTAAATTTTTCTGTGCACCTGTAAGTGATTTTGACCTTCTCTTCACCAAATTGGAATTTGACGTATCTCCCAAGAAATGACAGTCTCGCCATTCCTACACCTTAAGAGAAGGTGCTCGTCATAATAGTCGTCCCTCACAGTTATCAAATTTTTTTGATAATCTACCCGTGGCGTTGTATGTCCCCATATGTTACATTATAACTGTATTGGTGTATGCGTGTGTGTGGTATCCAACTTTACTTACCAGTATTTGTTCATTGATATTATATCCCCTCTCAAGCGTCTCCTCTCCAGAGAAAATAAGTTCAATGCTTGTAGTCTTTCCTCATAGCTGATATCCTCCAGTCCCTTTATTCATTTTGTTGCTCTTCTCTGGACCCTCTCCAGTTCCAGCTCATTCCTCCCGAGGACAGGTGCCCAGAACTGGATGGCATACTCAAGATGCGGCCAGCCAGAGTCTTGTAGAGTGAGAGAATTATCGTTTTATCCCTAGCTGTAAAGTGCCTACA
The DNA here is from genome assembly GCA_018402905.1 of Glandirana rugosa. Taxonomy (NCBI): domain Eukaryota; kingdom Metazoa; phylum Chordata; class Amphibia; order Anura; family Ranidae; genus Glandirana; species Glandirana rugosa. The sequence continues at coordinate 2,082,893 of BLSH010145660.1, read as the reverse complement.
GTGCCTGTATTGATCTAAGGTTTAGCTGTAAAGCACATACAGTGTCTATACTGACTTAAGCTCCAGCTGTAAAGCACATAGAGGGCCTTTACTGGCCCAAAATCTAGCTGCAAAGCGCATACAATGCCTGCATTGGCCCAAGCTGTAGCTGCAAAGCATATGCAAAATCTACAATGTCCTAAGCTGTAGCTGAAACGCACATACAATGCCATTATTTACCCAATCTCTATCTACAATGTGCATATAATACCTGCTTGACCCAAGCCCTAGCTGCAACGCACAGACAATGTTTTCATTGGCCCAATCACTAGCTGCAAAGTGCATACAATGCCTGCAATGACCCAAGCTCTAGAAGAAAATTGCATAAAAATGCCTTCATTGGCCAAAGCTTTAGCTGCAAAGTGCATACAATCTCTGCATTGACCCAAGCAATAGCTGCAAAGCGCATACAATGCCTGTATTGCCTTAGGCACTAGTTGCACAGTGCATACAGTGCCTGCATTGGCCCAGGCTCTAGGTTAAAAGTGCAAACAATTCCTGCATTGATCCATGTTTTTGCTGAAAAATGCATACAATACCTACAATGACCTAAGCTGTAGCTGTAAAGCACATTCAGCACCTGCATTGCCCATGCTCTAGGTGCATGCACACTATGCAGAGAGTCTTGGTCATAGTGATATAGCATATTTATTTATAAGCCCTCATATGTTTAAGGGGATGAGGGGACTGAGTTGCATTAAGCAGTCACACATATCTCTGCTACTGTAGAAATTTCTCAACTTTTTTATGTTTTTCACTTCCTGGGCTAGATGACCTGAGAATATTATTTGCTGGGAGCGAAACTGCCGCAAACAGATTCAGACCGAGTGCAATAGGTCATTTTTATAGTTCCTATTTCTTCTCCTGTTATTCCTGGCAATATAACATTTAGTAAATGGACTGAAATCCTTTTAACGTTAAATAATATCTCTGCAGGATGTGAAAGTCTGTCATGGTAAGAATTAGAACACAGTTCACCTGGATAATGAATTGCAATACATCATTCTTGTAATCAGTAGTTCCTGTGCTCTGAAGTATCTTTCTCCATAGTTGCCCAAGAACTGTTAAAGAAAAACACATTTAACAATAGAGATATACTGCATAAAGGTAATAAATAGGATTTTACTTGCTCTACTTTAAAAGTTTGGAATTAGTCTCAAACATAAGCTCCTAAAAGTTTTATTTTATTTTGATTCATCGAGATAGAGATGGAAAATAGGCCAGCTTAATGGTGCAGTCACATTTTGTAAGGAATGCATTCCTCTCTGTTATGTTTCCAATTTAATAAGGGGCACACTGTCACAGGTGATAGCACTATACAATGTCATAAGACATTTTTTCTCAAATGATTTAGCATAAGAGCAGTCATAAAATCAATGTGCCCATACTAATGCCAATTATCATAAATTATCTTAATAACGGTCTTAAAACTGAAACTTCCATTTAAATATATTCCACATTAGCCACAAAGGATATAATTTCACTATGAGGGCCGCAAATGCCTTTGCTAACCCAGTTATTATGTTGTAAAATTAGCAGCGACATCATCACTATGTTGCACATAGCCTGTGCAGATGGCAGAGATGCGAGAGGAACCCAGCAGGCTCCACCCACTACAGGCTGCCTGTAGAAACCTACAGGAAGGGGCGGATACAAGACCAGTCACCCTGCAGGAATAGAGAGCAGCAGTGACTACTGGATTATTGAACAAATTTGGAAAAAATATACCAGTTCACCAATATACAAGTAAGAAAATAGTATTTATACAATATTTGATTATTCTTTAAATATATTTCTCAATGGCCACAAAGCATAAAAATCCACTTTGAGTACACCAAGTCACACATATTGCCAGATTTTATCTCGTAAAAGTAATAGCGATATCATCACATGGTCAACATAGTTAGTCAGGCTGAAAAAAGACACAAGTCCATCCAGTTCAACAAAAAAAAAAAATAAATAGAAAAAATTATATATAACCATACAATCTCATATACAATCCTTCACCCACAGTTGATCCAGAGGAAGGTAAAAAACCCCAGCAAAGCATGATCCAATTTGCTATAGCGGGGGGAAAAAATCCTTCCTGATCCCCCGAGAGGCAATCGGATTTTCCCTGGATCAACTTTACCTAGAAATGTTAGTACCCAGTTATATTATTTACATTAAGGAAAGAATCCTGGCCTTTTTTAAAGCAATGCAAATATCTATGCAAAGAGCAGAACTTATCTCTATCATAGGAAACTCCTGTAAAGAGGCAAAGTGCAGGAAATTCATGCTGGATTAGTCACATGCACAAAGGACACCAAAATATGAATATAAATACACATGCATCTTATGTTTAGACTTTGTTTGTTTGGCCCAGGTTTTAGCTTTAGGGTTCATTTACACATGTGGCCAGGAGGTGGTAAAACCAGGTGGTTGAGCCATGGTTTTGCCATTCACCTGCACACAGACATGCAGCTGCTCAGGGATGTACACATGCCGTGGCAGCAATGCTGTCACCAAAACAGCATGTGGCATTTGGTGGGTGTTACTGCTGATCCACTACAAATCACTTTTCTGAGTGGCAGCAAGGTCTGACACACATGTGAATGAGCCCTTATAGAGTAATTGCATGCAACACATTAAATCATTAGTAAGCTAATGATACATTGTAGCATACTGCAATTGTGCTAACATTGGTAGATTTACTTGATTTACACATCTCTATGTAATCTCTTGCACCCATAGCTCATACAGACCTGCTCATCCCTTTCCTCTCTCTCTCTCTCTCTCTCTCTCTCTCTCTCTCTACTTCAAACTTCCAAAGTAGGCTTAAATTTGATTGGTGCCTGTGAGGAACTCAGTACTTCCTTTCTTTTTTTGTTAGGCCCTTTTTGTGAAAGGCAGCTTAGTGGGTGTATCAGCACCAAAACAGGCACATTCCCAGATTACCAGCCAGTGAAAGTGTGGCGGAATGGGGGAATATTAGGATGCCCAGATAGAAAACTGAAGTGGGCAAACCATGCTCCTGCTGTGTGAATTTTTAATAGCTCATTAAGTGGTTTGAGCAGATCACTGATTCATACACATACTGGTGATTTTGGTAAAATTGTGCACGCAGCTTGTTCATATTTGGGCTGTTTTGCAAAATTATATATTCACATTACATTACATTACGTATGTATCTTATTATGTAATTTTTGGGTTTGTCTAATGTCTTCTCAGAGCTAACATTTTCATTTTGTGAACATGCCTGCATAGTAAGCAACCATCAACTTTTCTTTTTTCACATGTTTAACAGGCACTCTCTGCTCAAAATGTGCCTATTTTTTATAGAACTCATAAACGTAAGCTCAGAGTACACATGCAGCTAAAATGAGTCAGTGGGTAAGAGAGAGACGATGTGAAAGGAAACATCTACTGCTGCTGTTTCTGTTTTGAAAACTCATACTGCCGTCAGTTTCATGGGTGTACCTTGTAATGCATTTTGTTTTCAGAAAACAATGATTTTATTATATTGAATTGTTATATAAAATAATTAAAAAATAACTTAAAACATATAAACTTAAAAATTAAATGTAAAAACCAAGCCAGAAATCATTACAGGTTACCTTTGAAGGATTAGCGCATTGTAAAGTCCCTTAGGTTCAGTAGCGAGGAACTTCACTGCCCCTTTAGGTGTTTCTTTCATTCCCTCTTACCTGTACCACTGGGATGTGCTCAAAAAACATACTTAATTACTCATCAAATCCAGCATTGTCTGGTATAACCTGCAGCTCCACTGCTGCATGCTGGGTTCCACACCATTATCTACTCTTCCAATATAATCAGTGGACCAGCTATCTCTTTTGGGTTCTTGTAGGCAGCCCCATGATGACACGATGCTGTGCATGTGCAATGTACTGGAGATTTTCCAGTGCATAAGCAGTGGAACGAAGATTGCCATGAAGACTGGTGGGCTGATGATGTAAGCAACCCAAGAGGCTTTGGTTGGAGAAGGGGGATGCCATGTTCACCTAGGCAAGAAAAGCCAGGTGTGCAGATCTGGGTCCTCAAAAAAGGTATTTAGTGGATTTTTTTCATTATCTGACTGTAAATAAAGCAAGAAGAGGGTAGGAAAAGTAAATAAATGCTCAATGAGAAGGAAGGTCTGCTTTAACATCTATAGGAAAATGAAGTACGCTGCCATTTACTTAAATATGTTGCCCTTTGAAAACTGCCATGTGATCATCTTCTCTGTCTAAATTTCCTTCTGTTTTTGGGGAAGTCATCTGCATGCTCTCTATATGTATCCTCACTATATGCAGCTCTCTGTAGACAAATGTGTATAAAGAAAAGCATCCCTGAAATCCCAATAGGTGGGCTTAGTCCTTAGGCTAGCTCACAACTGATCAAGCTGGGTAAGCAAGGAACATAAGACAGCTTAAATCCCAATTCTTAACTTTTTTAAAACTCTTCTCCATCACTTTTTGCTTTTTTTTTTATTTTTTTTTACTATTTGTGTGCAAACTTTTTTTAATTTATGTGTTAATTTTTGAAGTGCAAAATTTAATAAAGAATGCTTTGTACTGGAAACTTAATTTTAGTTCATATATATATATATATATAATGTCCAAATTGGGCCCAATTATCCATTTTCCCTCCCCGGAGTCGTGTGACTCATTAGTGTTACAAGGTATCAGGTGTGAATGGGAATCAGGTGTGTTAAATTTGGTGTTATCGCTCTCACTCTTTCATACTGGTCACTGGAAGTTCAACATGGCACCTCATGGCAAAGAACTCTGAGAATCTGAAAAAAAGAAATGTTGCTCTACATTAAGATGGCCTCGGCTATAAGAAGATTGCCGAGACCCTGAAACTGAGCTGCAGCACAGTGGCCAAGACTATACAGTGGTTTAACAGGACAGGGTCCACTCAAAACAGGCCTCGCCATGGTCGACCGAACAAGTTGAGTGCACATGCTCAGCGTCATATGCAGAGGTTGTCTTTGGGAAATGGATGTATGAGCGCTGCCAGCATTGCTGCAGAGGTTGAAGGGGTGGAGGGTCAGTCTGTCAGTGCTTAGACCGCACACTGCATCAAATTGGTCTGCATGGCTGTCGTCCCAGAAGGAAGCCTCTTCTAAAGATGATGCACAAGAAAGCCCTCAAAAATTTTGCTGAAGACAAGCAGACTAAGGACATGGATTACTGGAACCATGGCCTGTGGTCTGATGAGACCAAGATAAACTTATTTGGTTCAGATGATGTCAAGCTTGTGTGGCGGCAGCCAGATGAGTAGTACAAAGACATGTGTGTCTTGCCTATAGTCAAGCATGGTGGTGGGAGTGTCCTTAGTCTGCTTGTCTTCAGCAGACTGTTTGCAGGTTTCCTTGTGCATCATCTTTGGAAGAGGCTTCCTTCTGGGATGACAGCTATGCAGATCAATTTGATGTAGTGTGTGGTGTATGGTCTGAGCACTGACAGGCTGCCCCCCCCCACCCCTTCAACCTCTGCAGCTATGCTGGCAGCACTCATACGTCTATTTCCCTAAGACAATCTCTGGATATGACGCTGAGCATGTTTACTCAACCACTTTGGTCCACCATAGCGAGGCCTGTTCTGAGTGGAACCTGTCCTGTTAAACCACTGTATGGTCTTGGCCAGCGTGCTGCAGCTCAGTTTCAGGGTCTTGCCAATCTTCCTATAGTCTAGACCATCTTTATGTAGAGCAACAATTATTTTTTTCAGATCCTCAGAGAGTTCATTGCCATGAGGGCCATGTTGAACTTCCAGTGACCAGTATGAGAGACTGAGAGTCATAACACCAAATTTGACACACCTGCTTCCCATTCACACCTGAGACCTTGTAACACTAACAAGACACATAACACTGGGGAGGGAGAATGGCTAATTGGGCCCGATTTGGACATTTTCACTTAGGGGTGTACTCACTTTTGTTGCCAGTGGTTTAGACATTAATGGCTGTGTGTTGAGTTATTTTGAGGGGACAGCAAATTTACACTGTTATACAAGCTGTACACTCACTACTTTACATTGTAGCAAAGTGCCATTTCTTCAGTGTTGTCACATGAAAAGATATGATAAAATATTTACAAAAATGTGAGGGGTGTACTCACTTTTGTGAGATACTGTATGTATGGATATATTGCAGAATATCTTTTGTAATTTAGATGAGTTACAGATGTTGGTTATGACAATGGTAATGTAAACCTGGTTCTATTTTAACATACATGTTATTACTAAATCACACTTTATCCATCTAAGGTTGGGAAAGGGGGGAGCAGAGGTTCTTGTCCCAATACTAATGGAAATGTTAATTTTCACGCTGATGGTTCTTGTCAAATATCCAGATCTATCACTTTTGACTAGACACCATGTTACTCTCCTGCCTGTAATTAAATATTAAAAAGCACCTTGGACTGATAACATACAGACCCATCTATATGAAAAATGTTGGTTAATGCAGGTTAGGAAATGCTTTTATGCACTTCATTTTCTGAAAAAAAAAATAATTTCATTTGCTAAATACCTGCTATTTACATAAGTATCTCTTTTCAAAAAGTCAAGTTATCATATTCTGACTGAAAGCCTGATGCGGGGTCCATTTTAGGACATTCTTCCACAAAAAATGTATTTCTGCCCTACACTACTTTTATTTCTATTATTCAGTTCTTTTTGAAGATATATGTTGGCCAAAACCAGCTGGGTCTCCTGTAAAACAACAATTTATGTTAAAATTAATACAGATTATAACAAAAATGTATTAGTTAGTTTAACGTCTATAGTTGGGAAGATACTGGAGAGTTTATTAAAATACCATATAGGTGAGTTCTTGCTGGAAAAAATATTTTCAGCAGCAGACAACGTGTATTCATGAAAGACAGATGTTAGACAAATCAAATTTCTTTTTACGAGGACTGTCTAATTGGGCAACTATGTGGCAAATGAGAATCAATGTAAAGTTATGCACTTGGGGGCTAAGAATATGCACTCATCTTACATACTAGAGGAGTACATCTGGGGGAATCCATAGTGGAGAAGGATCTGGGGGATTTGGTAGATCATAAGCTTAATAATAACATGCAATGCCAAGCTGTGTTTTCCAAAGCAAGCAAAATCCTTTCTTGTAATAAGAGAGGTATGGACTCCAGAGAGAGAGAGAGAGAGATATCATTTTGCCCCTGTACAAATCATTAGTAAGACCTCATCTGGAATATGCAGTTCAGTTTTGGGTACCAGTTCACAAAAAGGATATTAGGATATTAGGGAGCTGGAGAAAGTGCAGAGAAGGGCAACTGAGCTGATGAGGGGCATGGAGGAGCTCAGCTATGAGGAAACATTAGAGGAATTTATTCTCTCTTGAGAAGAGGAGATTAAGGGGGGATATGATCAACATTTATAAATACATAAGTGATCCATATAGTGAACTTGGTGTTGAGTTATTCACTTTAACCGCTTGCCAACGGCTGATTGGCTTTTGACGTCGACAGTGTGGCTCGATTGCGCGGATCGCCGTCATATGACGGTGGCCGTGAGATCGTGCCCAGTGAGCGTGCGGGCGCACCTCTGGGTGCGGCGGATTAGATCTCAGCTGGCCACCCGCGATGCCCCCCCCCCCGGAGGGAAAGAACGGAGGTCCGTGTAAGTAAACACAGACCTCCGTTCTGTGAGGGGGAAGGGCTGTGATTACTTCCCTTCCCCAGCTAGGGCAGCCCCCATACAGTATGAACACGCCCAGGGAACACAGTTAACCCTTAGAGCGCCCCCTGCAGGTTAACCCCTTCACTGCCAATGGCATTTAAACAGTAATCAGTGCATTTTTATAGCACTGATCGCTGTATAAATGCCAATGGTCCCAAAAAAGTGTCAAAATTTTCCGACATGTCTGATGAAATATCGCAGTACCGCTAAAAATCGCAGATCGCCGCCATTACTAGTAAAAAATAAAAAAAAATTAAAAACCCCAGAAATGAATTTTCATCATCCGTAAACGCGGCCACTTTTGCGCAAACCAATCAATAAACGCTGATTGTGACTTTTTTTATCACAAATATGAGGAAGAATATAAATCGGCCAAAACCGATGAAAAAAAATGTTTTTTTATATATTTGTTTTGGATTTGTATTTTAGCAAAAAATAAGAAATTTGGGTTTTTTTGCAAAATTGTCGCTCTTCTTTTGTTTATAGCGGTGATCAGAAATGACGCAGCGGTGATCAAATACCACCAAAAGAAAGCTCTATTTGTGGGAAAAAAAGGACGCAAATTTCGTTTGGGTGCAATGTCGTACGACCGCGCAATTTTCAGTTAAAGCGACGCAGTGCCGAATCGCAAAAAGGGCTCCGGTCCTAAAGCTGGAAATCCTTCCGGTCCGTGAGTGGTTAAGGTCATCACAGAGGACACAGGGGCACACTTTATGTCTAGAGGGGAAAAAAGATTTCATCGCCAAATACGGAAAGTTTTCTTGACAGTTAGAGCTGTGAAAATGTGGAATAGACTCCCTCAAGAGGTGGTTCTGGCCAGCTCAGTAGATTGCTTTAAAAAAGGCCTAGATTATTTCCTAAATGTACATAATATAACTGGCTACTAACAATTATAGGTAAAGTTGAATCAGGGAATATCCGATTGCCTCTCGGGGGTTCAGGAAGGAATTTTTCCCCCTGCAAATTGGATCATGCTTTGCTGGGTTTTTCACCTTCCTTTGGATCAACTGTGAGTATAGGATTGTGTTTATGGGATTGTATGGCTTTTTTTTTATTGGTTCAACTAGATGGTGTTTTTTTTTTAACCTGACTATGCAACTATTTAGCATGTTGGAGTTCATGACATTTTTTTCCTACACTGTCCCCTCCCTCCCAAATTATGAAGATTGAACTTTCCCATTTGATGGGTGATTATAGGGACAGTAAAGGAGCATCAGCATGCTGAGGATGTAATTACTATGATTTGCTCTCCTTTATTTATGTCAACGGTTAACAGATTGACAGAACTACCCCAAAACCCATATTGACTTAACTCTGATCCTCTTTTTAAAACAAAACTTGAGAGGGATATCAAGATTATACTAATGAGGTAATTCTATCCTATTCACCACTGTAAGATTGCTGCCGGGTTACTCTGAGCAGTGTAATGCAACTAAACAAGATATGGTCCCAACATAGCCAATGGGAACCAAAAGATGGTCAAATGAGTGACTGCCAGCCAGTGTGAATGGATAATGTGCTTACATTTTATGGTAATATATAAAGATAAAAGAGTGGCCATCAGCCAAGTGACTGCCCTTTAAAATATTGATGTATTTACATAAACCCCACCAAACACCCTAGCTGGCTGTTGCACATACAGAGACTACACAAACGGGACAACACACAAGTAGGACAATACCACATAAACAACAAACGTCCGGACGTCGGTGTCTATGCACACAGAGACAGTCAATAATGGCTATGCCATGTCTAAGTGTGGGGATAATATGGCTGTCTCCCTGGGCATGCGTCACCGGGGACTCGAGTCACTGGGGATTGCCAGGGAATGCTGGATGGCTAAGGAGGGACTGTGGAAATGTGGGTAAGAACTGTGAGGCTCATATAATGAAAATGTTCATCAACAAACTCCTGGTTTCACAATGGCTTGTCCTCACTGTGAACCCAGCTTATTGCTTCCTAGAGACACTGTGTCCCCTTTTTTTTGGATATAAAGCACTGTGTTGGACACCTGTGAAGTTAAAGTTGGATAGCTGGTCATGTGATCAATGATCACTAAGAACGGTGAAAGAATCAAAAAATTGTCCAACTTGAAGTATAGGTAATGTTACTCCTGTAGGTGAACACTGCATGTAAGTCATTAAAGTACATGGACAATCCTGGATAGGTCTATGGAGTGTTCCACTACCATTTGCTAGGTACATTACCATCCGGTGTATGAACCATGTGACAGCTTCCTCCCAGGAGGTGTGGGACTTGGTCTCTAAGGTGCTGCTTGTCATGCTTCCTTCCTCCAGTGCCAGCTCAGCAGCCGGTATCAATGGTGTCACCGCTCAGGGTCCACCGCATCCCGGCTCCTCTCCGTATTCCCCGCCACTTCCAGGAACACGCCAAACCGTAACGCTGATCCTCTTTTTAGTCTGGATGCTGTTGTGCAATTTTACAAAGGATTGCAGGAATCAAATACAAATTAAGGTTCTGGTATTCATAACAGCTGCATTTATTTATTTTTTAATACTTACTGGATTATATGGAATGTTGTAATTTTTCCTGATGTTCTCATTTAAAGTTAACTCCAAGCTAACTAAATAAATAGACAAATAAAAAATGGATCTGTACAAATAACAAATAGCGATGGGCCAAACAGCCCCCCACCCCACCCCCCCAACCCGATTCAGTTCACACCAGAACTCCCAAACATTGAAAAAAATTCGGACCCGGGCCGCAAACTCTATTAAAATCTGTAGAACCCGAACATGAAAAATCAAAAGTCCCCATTTTGAAGGCTTATATGCAAGTTATTGGCCATACAATGAATGGTATGAGGGCCCAGGTACTGCCCTGGGGGACATGTATTAATGCAAAAAAAAACAACTTTTAAAAAAGATTGTTTTCAAATGAGCATTGATTTTAATGATGTTTAAAGTGGAACAATATAAATGAAAAAATCCTTCAAATATAGTGCCTGGGGTGTCCCCTTAGTCTGCCTGTAAAGTGACACATCTGTACTGTGTATAGAATCTTCTGCAGCAAACCTGACATCTGTAAAGAAGCAAAAAGACATTTAAACTAATTATCAAGTTATTGCCAGCAATACAAAAAAAAAGAAAAAAAAAACAGTGTGGGGACACCCCCCCCCCCCCATGCATACCAGGCCCTTTTTTTCTTAGGGCAGAGACCCCCCCCCCCCCGTGTTGAGGGCATGTTGCCTGGTATGATTCATTAGATGTGTTGACTAGAAAAGTTACTTTCAGTAGAAAAGTTACTTTCAGGCTTTTTACCTTCATTTTCACATGGTGATCCTGCCAGTGACACTCTGCCTGTCTTGCAATTTCAAGTTTCACTAATCCAGCATTTTCACCCATGGTCAGGACTACAGACCCCCCTTAGGAGGTGTTATGTAGTCCACGAAGATAGTTGGGGAAAATGTATCTGATAAGAGTGCACCATGGGCAGGGGGCACAGGAAGATAAAAACCTCCTGACTTTACAATCACTTTAAACTACTATATGGCTTGTGTAACAATTGTTTAAGTTATATATATGTTTTCCCACACGAGTTTAACAGAGTTACCCTCTATAAGAACAAAAGGGAACAAATCAGAGAAGTACACTTTAGCCCTCGTTCACATTAAAGGTGGCTTTCTTCATCTGAAATCGCACTATTTTAAAGCCACATGTCAGTGCGACGTCAAGTGTGACTTTGAAGACATCTGTGCCACTTCATGCACTTCTTTTTCAAACCAAAGCGACACCATAAAGTTGGCGTCGCACAGATTTGTACATGGCTATTGCTGACAATAGGGTGCGAATTGTCATGCAATTTGACCTGTCAAATCCCATGACAAGTCGCTGCAATGTGAACCAGGGCTTACTCTTCTAAAAGGTTACACATACAGCAAGAAAATAAATAAATAAATAAAACAAACCTAAGGTTGTGATTCTAAAATGTGCTAAAATATATTCACTGTGGCGGGCGGAAGTAAGAACTATATTGTTGGAGAAATCTTTTAAACAGACATTGTAGGACTACTTAACAATCCAAATGAGTCCATCTGTTTCTGGAGAGAGATAGCTTTGAATACAGCTATTTTTTCACAAAAAGGCAAAATAATAGAAATAGAAGGGTGATGGCAGAAAAAATACCAAATGGTCCAAGCATGTTTGAATCCACTTACTGTTGAGTGACTCACTACCTCTGCTGGAAGTCTATCCTAACTACTCTTTCAGTAAAATAACACTTTCTAAGATTCGTTTTGAACTTTCCTCTTGCTAGTTTGGGGTCATGTCCCCATATTCTTGATCTTAGCTTCATATTGAAAATATTTTTTTCCCTTTTTTTGTATTGAATTGTTATTTATTTGGTCGCTTTCTTTACCGTTTCCACTGCTTCTTTTTCCTGTCCGTAAAGAAAAAAAGAGTAGCAAATGAGGGGTTTAAGATATTTGAATAGGGTGCCCGTAACCCTCTAGAACCACATAGAGCCTTATGTATTCTCAAATGTTTGTCTTCCATATTTGCCAACATTTCAAGGAAATTAAAACTCAGTTTCGCTTATTTCTTTCAAATGTGTTTTATTGAAGCTTAAAGTATGAGACAATTACATGCCATAAATGTTTTGGTAGTAAAACTGCTAAGCTCGATTGAACTAACAAAGAAGAACCATGTAAAAGTATTGCAAGGTGCAAGTTAATACATTTCCATTCAGCAAAAAGAGAAGAAAGTAAAACATAAACATAGTACCACAATGCAGAAGTTAACATCTGGGTAGGAGAGCATACTTACTAGTTATCTGGGTTACTGGGAGCCATGAAGCCCATCGGGAATTGACCGATTGCCGTGCGCCTCATGTACATGTACTGTGGGGCGGTGGCTCCTCTGGGCAGAATCACGTACATGTACGTCATTCTGCCCTCCTGGTTCTGCAGCACGCATGCGCGCCACCGGCGACGCACTCCCGCTGTGATTGGACAAAGCGGGAGTCAATCAATGGGTCAGATGGACCCGATGCCCACCGGGTCATTGCCGGCAGAGGCAGAACAGGGGTCTGCTTATGTAAACAAGGCAGATCACCGTTGTGTTAGTGGGAAAGACAGATACCCTGTGTTTCTGCTAAGCAGGAACATGTATCCCTGTCTTCACACAGTACAAGCACCCCCCACACAGTTAGCAAGCACTCCCAGGGAACACAGTTAACTCTTTGATTGCCCTTGATGTTAACCCCTTCTCTGCCAGTGTCATTAGCACAGTGACAGTGCATATTTTTAACCACTTCAGCCCCGGAAGGATTTCCAGCTTTAGGACCGGAGCCCTTTTTGCAATTTGGCACTTCGCCGCTTCAAATGGTAATTGCGCGGTCATGCAATGCAGTAGCCAAACGAAATTTGCGTCCTTTTTTTCCCACAAATAGAGCTTTCTTTTGGTGGTATTTGTTCACCACTGCGCTTTTTAATTTTTGCGATATAAACAAAAATATAACGGAAATTTTGAAAAAAAATGATATTTTCAACTTTATGTTATTACAAAAATACAATAAACTAAATTTTAGTCATAAATTTTTGCCAAAATGCATTCAGCCACATGTCTCGGGTAAAAAAAAAGCCAAATCGCGTATATTTATTGCTTTGCGCAAAAGTTATAGCGTCTACAAACTAGGGTACATTTTCTGGAATTTCCGCAGCTTTTATTTT
>BLSH010145660.1:2048850-2060026 GCA_018402905.1 Glandirana rugosa | reverse complement strand
GTTAGTTATGTCGGAGTGGACACGGGTAGTTTATGTCGAAGTGGTCGTGGTTAGTTATGTCGGAGTGGACACGGGTAGTTTACTGTATTTGATGGGCACAGGTGAGGCTGTATTGATTGGCGCTGGTGAAGTTGTATTTGATGGGCACAGGTGAGGCTGCATTGATTGACGCTGGTGAAGCTGTATTTTATGGGCACAGGTGAGGCTGTATTGATTGGTGCTGGTGAAGCTGTATTTTATGGGCACAGGTGAGGCTGTATTGATTGGCGCTGGTGAAGCTGTATTTTATGGGCACATGTGAGGCTGTATTGATTGGCGCTGGTGAAGCTGTATTTGATGGGCATAGGTGAGGCTGTATTTATTGGCGCTGGTAAAGCTGTATTTGATGGGCACTGGCGAGGCTGCATTTGATGCATTTGATTTGGCGCTGATCAGGCTGGGCAGGGAAAAGGGGGTGGAGTCAGGGGTGGAGCCAAGGGGCAGCAAAATGAGGTTTCGCCTAGGGTGTCAAAAATCCTTGCACCAGCCCTGGATGTGATCAGTAAAAAACAGATCCAAAAGCTTTGAAGGCTTTTGCATTCCCACAGTATGTGAACTATGCTCCCTTTTGCACCACAATTCCAATAGAGAGGCGAGTCTGTTGGAAAAATGAGCAAGTCTTATAGGGGTTAGGTAGCTTCTATGAAGCAATTTCAACACAGTTTCACTCATTTCTACCTGCAACATTTGATGTGATAGTCCTTTCTGTAAATGTTCTACTGCCAACTTACCATTACACACCCAACTCCACTGAATTCTTTTTCAGGTTAGAAGCACTGTTAAAAATTACTTAGATTTATTCAAACACATCTGAGGACTTTTCTTGTTCTGCACCTCAAAAGCCCCCAGATGTGTTTTAATACATTCTAAGTAATTTTCTAGTGTTAATTGGACATGGTGTCACAACCAGTAAGTATGTCCCACAGTTATATGTTAGATCAGAACCACTGCCAACATTTTATTACAATCTATGGACAATTTATGTCCATTTGAAAGGTTTCTTCTAAAGTCCTGTCTGATTAATGGGTGGACAAAGAACAGGAAGTGAGGTGGAATTCCGCCATTAGGGAGACAATCAGAAATAAAAATATACTTTCTAATAGAGTGAGGAAGGTATAGAAGCGTTGTTAGATTTTTATTGCTGTCTTTGTCATTTATTCCCTCATATATAGGACCATTATATTATCATAAATGTAGATACCCATAAAGAGAAAAATGTAATTTTGTAAAGCACCTAATAATAGCTTGCCTTTAGGACCAACATATGTGCAAAGCAAATGTTTTTTTGAGAAAGATGTCATGTCACACGATTCTAATTATCACTTGATGGTATTATCACCTTGTAATTAGAGTTTGGCTGGAGAAAAGGCCAAAAGTAGGCGAAAATCCCATTAACTGGTAGTGAAATCAGATGACATTAAGCCCCTGAAGTGTTGTTTTCTGTCACCTGTACTAAATAAAGATGCAACAGAATTGAATAATTAGGAATAGCATCAGCTGCTCCAAATTAATACAGATTGACCATATAGCAGGTTTAACTAAGAGTGATGAACAAAGGACTAGCAGCCTACAGCACTAACATCAATCATCATTTATTTCATCATCCTTTCTGGTCTAAACTGATGAAAGCTGAACATCTATCAATCCTCGCATTATATTTTAAGTTGACCATAATTTAGTTTGGAATGGACAATCACCTTGGAGCTTCTTCTAACATTTGGTGCAAAGGGTAAAAGCCTATTCCAAAAGGTTCAGCACTTGCTCTTCTTGACAGTATTGCTTAACTCCTTTACACCAGCCATACACATATATGTGGCCTCTTGTCGGGTGGACCTTAACCCCAAGAGGCCGTATATATGCGTACCTATAAACAGAGCTGTGCCGAGAGTGCGCTATCTGCACACTCCCGACACAGTTACCGGCATCTGATAGAAAGCTCCAGATCTCTACTTGAGATCAGGAGCTTTCTGAGCATGCGACCGCAGTAACAGCCAATCACATGATCAGATCAGAAACCCCGCCCCGCCTCTGAAACCCCTTAAAGGGTCGTGAGACGAAGGGGTCAAGGCTCTTTTCACGCTAGCAGTAGATTGCTTTTCAGAGGCAGTGCAAAGAGGGTTTGCAGAGGTCTGTGAGGCAATACTGCCGCCTCCTGATACTTTTTTTTATTGCCAAATGGCAATTTTGCAATGTGGCAATGTATCACAACTGTGAGCCAAGAGTTCGGTTCACGGTTGTGACATAGCTGAGGGCGATCTGTGTGAACTTGCTTTGTGTATGAGTCAATTTAACCCATTCTTTGGCTCTTGCTGTACAATCATAGGCGCCCTCATCTTATTTTGTTATAAATTGTTCACCAACCATGTGTCCTCTGTGGTCGCACAAACCACACCAAATTTTTACTGGCAAAAATCATGAAATTTACAGACAGAGTCACTTTTTAAGTGCACTTCAAAAAAGTACATAAAATGGCAGATTTCAGTGCAAAACAGTGCAAATATCAGTAATTAAGCTATATATTGTACTAATTGCACATGTAACTAATGTGATTAGCAATGTGTTTATAACAAAAGGCAAAAAACATATTTTTCCATTTATATGAAGGTCAGGTTAATATAACCCAGCACAGGGTTTCCCTTAACAGTGTAAGTGAGAACTCTGTGGACCCTGATGTAAAGAAGAACTCTGAGGACTCTGATGTAAGAGGCAATGCTGTGGACTGGTGTAAAGGGAAACTGTGATGTAAAGGAGTCTCTGGTCACCACAGCCCCCTCCTTACACAAGAGTATATAGAGCACCCCCTTGCATCACAGTCCGCAGAGACTGCATTTGTGGTACAAGAGATGGTCAGAGACTGCGTTCATGGCATAAAAGATGGTCGGAAACTGCAGACATAGTACAAGAGACATCAGAGACTGCAAAGATGGCAGATAAG
The DNA here is from genome assembly GCA_018402905.1 of Glandirana rugosa. Taxonomy (NCBI): domain Eukaryota; kingdom Metazoa; phylum Chordata; class Amphibia; order Anura; family Ranidae; genus Glandirana; species Glandirana rugosa. Next base: position 2,057,052 of record BLSH010145660.1, on the reverse strand, counting down.
ATGATCAGAGACTGCAGACATAGCACAAGAGATGGTCACAGACTCTGGACATGGCTCAAGGGATGGTTAGAGACTGCATACATAGTACAAGAGATGGTCAGAGACTGCATTCATGACACAAGGTATGACCTGAGACTGCATATATGACACAAGAGATGTTGAGAGACTGCAGACATGGCACATGAGATGATCAGAGACTGTGGACATGATACAAGAGACAGTTAAAGACTGCAGGCATGGCACAAGAGACAGTCAGAGACTGTGGGCATAGCAGAAGAGACAGTCAGAATCTGCGAGCATGGCAGAAGAGACAGTGAGGGACTGTGGGCATGGCAGAAGAGACAGTGAAAAACTGTGGGCATGGCAGAAGAGACAGTGAGAGACTGTTGGCATGGCAGAGGAAACAGTCAGAGACTGTGGGCATGGCAGAAGAGACAGTCAGAGACTGCGGGCATGGCAGAAGAGGCAGTGAGAGACTGTGGGAATGGCAGAAAAGACAGTGAGAGACTGTGGGCATGACAGAAGAGACAGTCAGAGACTGTGGGCATGGCAGAAGAGACAGTGAGAGACTGTGGGCATGGCAGAAGAGACAGTCAGAGACTGCGGGCATGGCAGAAGAGGCAGTGAGAGACTGTGGGAATGTCAGAAAAGACAGTGAGAGACTGTGGGCATGGCAGAAGAGACAGTCAGAGACTGTGGGCATGGCAGAAGAGACAAAGACTATGGGCATGGCAGAAGAGACAGTCAGAGACTGCAGGCATGACAGAAGAGACAGAGACTGCAGGCATGGCATAAGAGACAGAGACTGTGGGCATGGCATAAGAGACAGTGAGAGACTGTGGGCATGGAATAAGAGACAGTGAGAGACTGTGGGCATGGCATAAGAGACAGTGAGAGACTGCAGGCATGGCATAAGAGACAGAAACTGCAGGCATGGCATAAGAGACAGTGAGAGACTGCGGGCATGGAAGAAGAGACAGAGACTGCAGGCATGGAAAAAGAGACAGTGAGAGACTGTGGGCATGGCATAAGGGACAGTGAGAGACTGCGGGCATGGCATAAGAGACAGTGAGAGACTGTGGCCATGACAGAAGAGACAGAGACTGTGGGCATGGCAAAAGAGACAGTGAGAGACTATGGGCATGGCATAAGAGACAGTGAGAGACTGTGGGCATGGCATAAGAGACAATGAGAGACTGCGGGCATGGCATAAGAGACAGTGAGAGACTGCAGGCATGGCATAAGAGACAGTGAGAGACTGCGGGCATGGAAGAAGAGACAGAGACTGCAGGCATGGAAGAAGAGACAGTGAGAGACTGTGGGCATGGCATAAGGGACAGTGAGAGACTGCGGCCATGGCAGAAGAGACAGAGACTGCGGCCATGACAGAAGAGACAGAGACTGCGGGCATGGCATAAGAGACAGTGAGAGACTGCGGGCATGGCAGAAGAGACAGAGACTGCTTGCATGGCATAAGAGACAGTGAGAGACTGCGGGCATGGCAGAAGAGACAGAGACTGCGGCCATGACAGAAGAGACAGAGACTGCGGGCATGGCATAAGAGACAATGAGAGACTGCGGGCATGGCAGAAGAGACAAAGACTGCGGGCATGGCATAAGAGACAGTGAGAGACTGCGGGCGTGGCATAAGGGCAGGGCTGGTACAATATTATTCACAGCCAGACAGATTATGATATCATAAGGCTAGAAGCAGATTGCTTGCCCTACCTTCCACGAAGATGGGAGAGAGACCTTGACCTGTGCTGGTGCCAGTTCCACACATGTGATCCTCTAGGGCCTTCTGCTGGCATTGGCCCCTCCCCCTGGTGTCACTCCCCTCATTTTACACACCCTCCTGTACAGCGGCGATGGTTGCTGTGTGTTGCTGAACTGAAGTGTTTTCCTGACCTTGTCTCTGCCACTGCCCAGGTGGGAGGGGGGATTATTCTTTTCCAGGATGCAGCAATCTTCAGCTGCTGAAGTGAGAATGGAGGCGGTGTCTTCGAGCCGCGAATGTTTCTCTTTCTGCCCAGCTGCATCTAGCAGAGGAGGAGGAGTGAGCCGTGACTCAAGTCAGGAGAGGGAAAGTTAACAGTGCCTGGCCAGCTCGGCCGGGGCTGTGCTGTTTTTTTTTTTTTTATATATATATATTCTTTTATTACATTTTTCAGGTACATACAAAGAGAGAGAAACAAAAAAAAAAAAAAAATAATAATAATATGGCACTGAAATGCAAAAAAACAAAGCAAAAAACGAGTTATACATATATAGTTGCCAACAACTTTGTGTATAGCAAGGCAAACGTACATCTAGCTTACATTAGACACACGTTTCCTAGACCTAGCTCCCGATGTGATCTTAGTTGCGCCTGCCCCCCATTGACACCCCAGAGGGAACAAGCTGTGTCAAAGGTGAGAGGCGGCGCAACCCAATAGTTACTAAAGCTGCAGTGGTCAAGGCATGGCCCAGGAAATGGGGTAACATGAGATTTAACAGTCAGTAACCTCTGAGTTGAGAGAAAGCTGTGCTGTTTTAACTATCAGTGTGCTGAATTGGGTAGGTGCTAGCAGGGCCAGCCGCTGACGTCGGGATATGCACCTCTTGGGGGCCCCTCTTCTGGCGCTCTGACAGCAATTATAGCAATAGTAGATGCATGGAGGGTGGATGAAAAATAGGTGAATGTATGAAGGTTGAATGGGGGGGTGGATGAAATGGATGGATGGAACGTGGTCTGCATGTAGTATTAAAATTGCCACACCCCAATGTAAAGCATTGTAGCTGGGGCAATGCATATGCACCCGAGCACCATTATGTCCGATTTCCACCGCATGGTGGTTGAAGAGGGGGTAAATGGTAAAAACGCACCACAAACTAAAAAAAAAGCTGTTTGATAAAATGTTAATATTCAAAGCAAACTTATCCATGCATATCTCCATGCTTTATCAGAAATCAGTTTGAAAAACACCCCACTAGCATTTCTTGCCACAGCCATCTTGAGTAAGGGCAGATGATTTATGTAGCATTTACTTCATGAAATCCATCTGCCCTTAGCTCAGGCATGCAGGCAGGGGGTGTCCTTAGCTGAGAAAGTTCCTCCTCCTCTCTTCCAAAGGAAATAACAAAAATGCCCATGAAGACTCCTGGGATGTGTGACATAATTTTGGCTTAGGCCAGAGACCATGAAGAAACTTAAGAAATGGAACAAAAAAAACAAGGAAATCTAATATACCTTCCTATATGTTTACTATTGTTAGCAGCATAATGAATAAAAATACTTAATGTTGATTGAGAGGGTTTAGTTCTACTTTAAGTTCCATGGTGGCACAGGATTAACCTACAGTTGGCTATGCTTATGGTGCATTACCAATTGTTAGCCCTGTTTATCAACCAGTTTATCTCATGCTAATGCCCAATTACAAACCTCCTGTGTGGCTCTAACACAGCAGATTGACGCATAATTTGCACATTTGCTCCTCCGGAATGCAGTTTCAGTTATAGCACAAAGATTCAAAACACTAAAAACAAGTCTTCTTAACCACAGGACATTGGGGGGATCTCAAACAATTAAAATGCATCCTAGTGGTAGTTGGCTAATACAACTATTTATGAGTTCCTGATAAAAAATCTTTATAAACTATGAAGAGTTGATGCTCATTGGAATTAAAATATTGTGGTTTTAAATTAAACAGACAGGATTGATCCAATTGAGTTACAATAGAGAATAGTGCAGATAGCTCATGTATGGATCTGTATATATTAACATACAATAAGGGACCCTCAGGATTTGCATTGTTGTTTTTTTTAATGCTTTATGTTTGCACTATACAATACAGTAAATGTGTACATTATATGGAGGCACATATTCATAGTTCCATAGTAAATAATGTATGCAATACAAGTTGTATCAAATACATGATAATTCCTTGAGCAGGGCCCCAGTAAGGTGTATATTTCTTGCCTAGACTCTCATTATTTACAAATTTTGTTGAGAAATCAGTTTGAAAAAACACCCGCCTAGCATTTCGAGGCATGGCCATCTTAAAGGAGAAGTAAACCCAAAGATTTAACAGTTTCAAAAAACAGTTGCATTTCCAACATATGCCGGGAATGTAACTGTCACATTGGTTGCGCTCTCAACCAAAATGTCAAACCATCCAATGGCTGGCATCATAACTGATTACATGTGCAGAACATGGCAGTTGAAGATTAAACAGATGGCAGCTTCCTTGGCTGAAAACGATAGGAGGGTTTACTTCCACTTTAAGTAACAGCAGATGTTTTATGTAGCATTTCCTTTCTGTAATCCTTCTGCCCTTAGCTCAGGCATGCAAGCAAGAGGGCATGCTTACTTGAAAAAGCCTCTCCTCCCCTCTTCTAGTAGAAAAATGTCCATAAAGACTTCTGAGCTGTATGGCATAATTTTGGCCTAGGTCAATAACCAGGAGGCAACTGCAGAAATGTAAAAAACAAAACAGTTTAAAACAATTAAATTAAATATTATGCCAGTAGCATAAGGGTTATAAAGTAAATGCTGATTGCGAGAGTTTAGTTATGCTTTAAAGTTTAGGTAAGCTCTAGCAATTAACATGCCTAGTTTTCTCACTTTTTGGTCTATCAAACATACCATTTATATTGTTTTGTTTTCATAGCTCAGTAGGTGCTAAAAATGCCTAAAATAACAACTTATCTTGTATTCTGACCTAGCTGCCCTTAGTGCAAACTTATGTTATGTGGGGAAAATTGTCTCCCTTTATTGTGGCATGGTTCTGACATTCAGCAATATGCATGGAGTAATGATCATCCTATGCAAAGTCAAATTAACACAGTTAATGTAAGCCAAAAATCTTCTTTCTTCTTTAGGGATATGCAAAATCCTGGAGATTTCAACAAACTTTTGCCATTTTAACTAAATTCAATCAAGTCAATATGGAAGGTGTTTTTTTAATGTTTTTCTAAAGATACAAAGGGATTCATCTAGACCTTGGGGGAGCTCTGCTCAACTATTCTGGATCTGTTTATGGGCAAAAAAAGTCCCCTCATCAAATTTGTTATTTTGCTTTCACTTTAACTGCTTTATAGATATGCCCAATTATATGAAATCAATAAATCATAAGCACACCTCTAACTAAAAAAGTTGAACTGAACTCCACATTAGAATAGTTTTGAGTCATTGTGAGCAGTGTATGCCATCCCTATCGTTAAGGCATTTGATACACTGAGAAGGGGTATTGGTGACCTACTTTTGCAGTATTTTATTTATTTATTGTGGATAGTCTTGAGAAAAGTTAATAGTCCTGCATTTATTTTCTGCATGCTATCCTGTTAGAGATTTCACCTCACTTCCTGTTCCTGTGATAGCAGGATGAACAGTGAAGAGAATGGTTGGCACTGGAGGCAGCAGAATCCAACGGTAATAAAATATAGAGATTCTAAGTCTACCCTGTGTTGCAATTTGTTTCTCAATTGGAGAGACATCCCAGCAAAATCAAAATTCCCCTATGGGGACATGGACCACAAATATAAACCCTACAGAGCCTTTATCCCTTCACTAAAAACATACAAACAAATAAAAAACAAACATTTATCTTGCATTTCCCCTTAACTGTTTTATGGGGAAAATGTTAGTTTACAGAGCTCAATAGCTCAAACTAAATAACACACATAACTGCATGAGTCAGAAGAGTGACTTCTCCCCCTACATCACTGCTGTGTTCAGATGTTCAGTGTCACCTATCAGTGCCCATCAGTGCGGCCTATCAGTGCCCATCACTGCCACCTATCAGTGCTGCTGTCAGTGTCACCTATTAGTGCCTTTCAGTGTCACATATAAGAGCCCATCAGTGCCACCTATCAGAGCCCATCATTGCCACCTATCACTGTACATCAGTGCCCACCAGTGCCCCCTCATCAGTGCCCATCAGTGCCACCTCATAAGTGTCCATCAGTGCAGCCTATCAGTGCCCTTCAGTGCAGCCTATCAAAGCCCATCAGTGCAGCCTCATCAGCACACATCAGTGAAGGAGGAAAATTACCTGTTTGTAAAATTTTATAACAAACTATGAAAACGTTTTCTTTTACATTTTCAGCCTTTTTTTTCACTTGTTAGCACAAAATAATAAACCAAGTGGTGATCAAATATCACCAAAAGAAAGCTCTATTTGTGTGAAAAAAATGATAAAAAATTTGTTTGGGTACAGTGTTGCATGACCACGCAATTGTCATTCAAAGTGTGACAGTGCTAAAAGCTGAAAATTGGCCTGGGCAGGAAGTGGGTCAAAGTGCCCAGTAGGCAAGTGGTTAATCATGTATAATAAAAAGACTCCTCATAGCGTAGTATTTTACATAAGATCATTTTATTAAGAAAATAGTAACTCACATAAAAGTAGATGATATTCAGCATAGAAAGGTCCCAGAAAACAGCAAACTCGAAAATCTTCTGGTCCCGACCATGACCAGAAGTGACATCACCCGGCTCCTCCCTCCAGCCGGGTGACGCCACTTCCGGTCACGGCCAAGACCGGAAGATTTACGAGTTTCAAGTTTTCTTGAGACATTCCAGGATTATACCAAGAGGAAAGGTGTAAGAATTTTTATAATACCCACCATATATAGGAGTAATCAACCACAATTGGACACAATCATAATTCTATAACATTTTTATTCACAATACATAAAAGCAAAGCACCACATTATAACCATACAATCTCTATTTGCACACGTGGGGACGCATTCAAATGATATGAGCAGCTGCTTAAATTACATTGATCTACTATTATCTAACAACTTAGTGAAAGTGGTAGCGCATAGAACCTCTTGCATTTATTTGTTTAACACAGTGGGTCTACTTCATGACAGTTTCTAAAAACAGATAAAAAGGCTAATAAACAAAAAAAATGTAAAATGAAAGTGAGCCAAAACCATTATGTTTTCCCTTTAAATAAGCCTGTTTTTTTCCCCTGATGGTTCATTGTACTATCCATGTTTCTGCTGTGCTTTGTCCTTTTATTTCATCCATATAACTTAAAGATCTACACTGAACTGTGGCAAGTTCCACAGAGTATCCGCATTGTTCAGAAATAGGCAATTACATAGGTAGTTAAATATAGGCACCGAGTGGATCATTTTCCATTGTTGCATTTGCATTACGACAACAAAGACGCGCGATAGTGACACAGTCCTACAAATGGCATTGATTTAGAGCCCGGCAGAAGAGCCGCAGGGTCAAAAGGATAATATGGAAATTTCTAAAGTCAGAGGATCAATTCCACCTTCCTCTGATTCACGGCCATTCACATTATCTGCATATCTCTTATCATTAGGAGCTTGGTTACTGTAAATGGCAACAGACAAGCCATTATCAGGCAGACGCTATAATAAAAGCGGTGTAAATGCAGTTTTTTGCATAGCAGCCAAACTCGGTAAAGCTGGCCATTTGAAGCCCGTGGAATGTGCGAGCCTTATCTGAATGACGAAAGAGTCTGTTTCCGAACAACACACTCTAACTAAACGATATAGTTGGTTTTCATTGGTTTACGTAAAAGAGGTTTTAATAAAAATCATACTTTAAAAATGATTGTATATCTGTCATCGAAAAAAATAACAAAATGTGATAGACACAGGGCTTTTTTACTCAGAAAATAGGTACAGGGACTCCCCCCCTCTGAGTCACTTCTTGTCTCTGCCTTCTACTCCCCTTTTGAGTCCCCCTTCTTGTCTCCACCCCCTACCCACCTCCGAGCACCATCCCTTGGCTCATCCCCCCTTCTGTCCCTTGGACCGCCCCCCCTTCTGAGTCACTTCTTGTCTCCGCTCCCTACCCACCTCCGAGAACCATCCCTTGGCTCATCCCCCCTTCTGTCCCTTGGATCGCCCCCCCTTCTGAGTCACTTCTTGTCTCTGCCCTCTACTCCCCTTTTGAGTCCCCCTTCTGAGTCACTTCTTGTCTCCGCTCCCTACCCACCTCCGAGCACCATCCCTTGGTTCCAGCCCCCTACCCACCTCCCAGTGCCGCCCCTTTTAGAGAATGCAGATCCAAGTATCATTTTGTGGTGATAAGTAATTTATATGGAATTTTTTAATAACAACAAGAAACCCCAGGTAACAAATGCCCCCCCTTAGATCACAACGACCTCCCAGATAACGACGTCCCCTAGATGAAATGACTAAAAGAACAACAATAATTTTTTAAGGTATATTTAATGA
>BLSH010145660.1:2007364-2018972 GCA_018402905.1 Glandirana rugosa | reverse complement strand
CCAGACACTCTGGGCCGCGTAGTGCCTAGTGCCATTTACCAGTGAACCTCGCCGGCAAATGGTGCACTAGCGAGGTAGTTTACTGAGCAGGGATGCATGGGTGACGGATGGGTGAGCACGGATGCATGGGTGGGCACGGATGGGTGGGCATGGATGCATGGGTGACAGATGGGTGGGCATGTATGTATGGGTGACGGATGGGTGGGCATGTATGAGGGTGTATGGGTGATGAGGGGTCCCTGCCTGTCACATAGTGGTGCTGTGGGCACTTCAGATCCTGCCCACAGCACCGCTGCATCTCCTCTCTCCCCCTCTCCCCCCTCCCCTGTCACACTGCACCGATCGGTGCGGAGAGGGGGGAGACAAGCCGGCACTTCCGCCGGCTTGTTTACATGTGATGCTCCGTCATTTGATGGAGCGATCACGTGGTAAACGGCCGCTCCAAGTGACCATTTACCGTGATCCGTGATGCGCCGGGTCTCACAGACCCGGCGGTCACGGATGCTCCCAGGTGCGCGCCCCAGGGGCCGCGCGGGAGCGCGATTGTGGGAGGACGTTATATAACGTCCTCCCACAACAATGGGTGCCACTTGCCAACGTGTATCTACGCTACACGGTCGGCAAGTGGTTAAAGGCTTATATGCAAGTTATTGCCATAAAACGTGTATGGGGATCTGAGTACTGCCCAGGGGACATGTATCAATGCAAAAAAAAAAAGTTTTTAAAACTATAATTTTTTTCAGGAGCAGTGATTTTATTAATGCTGAAAGTGAAACAAAAATGAAATATCCGTTTAAATATCATGCCTGGGGGGGGGGGGGGGTCTCCTTGGTCTGCCTGTAAAGTGGCGCATCTGTGTGATGTTTAGTACAGTGCTGCAGCAAAATTACATCTCTAAAGAAAAAAGTAATTTAAAATTGATTTAATGCGTTGGCGACTCCAGGCAATATAGATTAAAAAATCACTGAAAAAAATTGTGTGGGGTCCCCCCGGTCCTTCAGGTCTGGTATGGATTTTAAGGGGAACTCCACCCCAAAATTAAAAAAAAATGCCTTGGGGGACCCCCAAAATCCATACCAGACCCTTATCTGGGCATGCAGCCTGGCAGGATGGGGGGGATGAGCAAGGACAAATTGAGGGGATGATTCTACTCAAAAGAGACACATATAACCAAAAAATACTTCCCTACTTTTTCCAAAAGAAAAAAAAAATTTTTACGTAAATTTTAATTTTGACCACAAAAAAAAAAAAAAAATGAAAACAATGTACAGTATATGATATATTCACAAGTTTTTTGCATGCCATATTCTGATACTCACATGTTCTTGTCCAGCTGTGGGTGCCTCATCTCGATGAATAGTCACTCCCAAACATGTTAAGCCTAGTACACATGATCAGAAAATCATATGAAAAATACCTTTTTCGAAACGATCATATGATAATCTGATTGTTAGTACACCGATTTCGTCAGAAACTATCTGAAGGGACAAACATGAACATTTTGTTTTATATGATACTAGATCGTATGATTTTCATTTAATCTGTACAGTTTTCATCCGAAAATACAATACAAATACATTACATCACTTCTGAATTTTTATTCTGTCGTACAAGAATTTTCGTATTTTAATAACCTATTAATTTTCGATATGGAGACTAGCATGCAAAAAAATACGTCCAATAATCTCACTGTGTGTACCAGGCTTAAGCCATACCAAGATGTCTCACACCGCTTCCATAGGGATAAAAACAACTTTATTAATGTAGCACAACCTCAAGATTCTCCGGTTTTGCCCCCTGAATGAGTTATATCGCAGAACAAGAGGACAGGGGGAAATAATGTTAATTATTTGCTTATTACAACATTGTTGACAATATCTAGATCAGCCATTCTTAACCATGATTCTGTGGAACCCTAGGGCTCTTTTAGAGGTGCTTGGGGTTCCTTGAGCTCTCATCTGATGGCACCTGCATAATTCCAAAGCTACCATCATGTCACCAATGATCTATTTAGCTGTATGCAAGGGTGGTATTCTGATCACCATTGTCAGGGGAGAATTTTTCCCACTGATCGCCAATGTAAGGGGCATTCTTACCTCTGATCCCAATTAATTAATTATAGCAGGTGTTCCCCAAGGCCATAAAATTATTTTAAGGGTTCCACAGGGATAAAAATTTTGAGAAAAGCTTATCTAACTAATCAACAATACTCAAGGGAAAAGCCTAAATTAAACTCCACTAGGGGCAAAATGCATAAGAGAGAGAAACTGGTGGAGCGACCTGAAGTTGTGCTGGATCAATAAAGTTGTTTTTATCCCTAAAGAAGTGGTGTATGACATGTTTTATGTTACATGTGCAAACCATATTCTGCTGCTGAATTTAAAATTAATTTTTGGTTGTCTTCAGAACAATTTGGAGTTCTGTAAATATAGGTGTATAAAATCAGATTTTTAGTAGTGTTACAGTATTTGCACACTTACCCTAGGTAAATATATTATCATCACTCAAGTAAAACTAGTAAAACATCACCGTCATGCCATTGTTATGTACTGTCTGTAGTTTTAAAAATTTTGGTTTAGGAAAAATTATTTGAGTTCTTGTAAATATGAACTAGAAGCAGTTTTGCTGTTGAGGTATTTCTAAGTTCTCTACTGCAGTTCTACAGTTGGTCATTTTTGTTGTTTTGTGTTGCATCAATTGATTCTGCTCAGGCAACTGGAATAGATGCTTCCTGTAGTTTTAGCTGTCTACCGGACCTCATGGGAAACAAATCTAAAAACTGATTTTACGTGACAGGAGTGTTCATAAGGGGTGTTCATCTTAATGATGTCTATATAGATAAGTAAAGGGCCAGTGCACCCAAACTTACTTCAGCTTTTGTTAGCTATCAGAGGGTTAACTGAACAGTTTCTTATGTGTCCCAGGGACTCCAGTGGGGAGATCTCAGCAAGTGAGATCTAAGGCTTACATAAATGCAGGGCCAGATTTCTACAAAGCAAACATAGACTGTAAATGCCCTAAAGTACATGGTAGATCTCCCAATAATCTACTATGTATCTTATATCTGACTGCCAATAACACATTCTCATGTGTAATAAAATAATCCATGCCACTCTCTAGCCTACCCGTGCCATCCTTCCAGACCCCAATTTTTTGCTGTCCCTATAAAATTGGTGCATTTTTGGCACATTAATACATTTAAAAGAAGCTCACTTGCTCATGGTCCATATGCGTTCTTAACCGATAGAAGACTAAGACAGCAGGTCTAATGCAGAGCAGATAAAATTGCCCTTTTATCTTCTCAGCCTGGATGTGCCTTGCATAGCTATAATATCTGGAGCAGGAGGGAAGTGGCACAATGCAGTTGGTCTAGGGCGGCATAAAGCATATATTGGACCCAGCACACATGTGGTGAAAATTATTAGGGCTTGTGCTCAAGATTTATTTTATATTATGGAGAATTCAGCAGGGGGAGAAAAAAACTCTGCTGTAGCTTTAAATACATCTTTGCCCAGACTATAAAAAATCAAAGTACTTTTAACAAATAGTAAACAAGCTTTAAAACATGTCAACATGGACATTTGCAGCTGCATGTACTGTGAAGTAATTCAGTCCCAACTATCATGACAGAGACAATGAAATTTAGTTTCAATTGGCTACTAACAGCTCACAGCACCCGTTAATCATTTAAATTAGGAGGCTGGCAAGTCTTTACAAAAAATAAGAGGAGAGGTGCTGTTGTGAATCTTCTGCATTGCCTGCAGCTGTATGAGTCAATATGTTCTTTTGCTGTTTTTTAAGAATATGTAAATAACCTTGCAGGAACCAGTGAAGTTGAGGAGTGGAACTTAATTGTAGTAACAGATTCAAGAACTAGATATTATTGCAGGGTTGTTGCACCAATAGAAATAAGACAACTTCCTGTTCTGGATCACACAGCCTGCAATGCATTCCTTATCATCCCCTCTGTATTGCATCACAAATGTGAGAGTGTTAATGTGATGAAACACTGCATGAGTGAGCTCCCTGTTTATCTGTGATTGATCTTCCTACTTGTGCCTGTTTCCGATCTAAATACGATGTAGCACTCACCTGCATGAGCACTAGACTGAGAGACTCAGATATTGTGGGATATATCGTTTCTTCAAATGGAAGTGTCAGTTATCACACTACAGACAGATGTCATGCAATAATCTGTTCAGTGCTATGCCACATGCATCATTTTTTAACACAAACTGAAACTGTTGACACAGGAATGTGTAGATTTACTCTGCTATAACCTGTGCATACAGGGCATCATGGATCAATTCCCATCTTGTGCAGGTGAAAAACACATGGTGTAGTTAGGAAAGTTTTACAGCCCAGAAGGCGAATCAGTCCTCCAAGCTGTTAATATTATTGATGTATCAATTTTTGGGGTCCTGAATCATTAATGTTACTAAAATAGTCATTGTGTTGTCTATACAGCATTGTCAGAGCTAATTGTGAAGAAGCTATGTGGATTTAAAAAAATGACTTGTGTGTATGGGTTGACTTTACAGACCTCATCAATATGCATTGTAGTACTTATAATAGTACCTTTATAATAGTAAATGTGACTATGTCTCATGTTCTTGATGTGGCTGCCATGACTCTTTGGCACCTTAAGTGTATATTTGCCACATTTACTCTTGGTGACACTTCTTCTCCTGTTTATATTATAGAGTCACTAAGAAATAACCAAGAGTAACTCAGGGAATGCAATAAAAGTTTGCAAATTGTCTGTAACAGCTTGGTAATCCTTGCAAATACTGTGAATTCCCTTAATAAATATCAAGTGCAATGTGTATCAAATACGTCACTTATAATAAAGGTGCCTAAACATCTGGACACATGGAAAGTGCTTAACAACAGTGCTTAAATAAAGTCCATCATAAGTGATCCAGTATGAAGTGGTTCTCAACAGTGCTCAAATGAAGTCCGTCATAAAATCCTCATTTAACACTACACTCCAAACCATATTTATTAGGGATATTTCCTGAATCAAACATTGATAAATGTACCAAGGCCTTTTTGCATGAAACCCTGTTCTTAGCCAGAACATTCATCGCTAGACAATGGACGAGAGCCGCACCCCCAGAAATCAATACCTGGCCACGGGAATTCAATAACACTCTACCTTACAAAAAAATTCTGTACATTCATAGGGGATGCCCATCTAAATATAACAAAATATAGGATAGATGGCCTCAGGTCCCTGAAACTTGTGTCTAAATAGGAAATGCTCTTCAAATTATTCTTGATAATCTCTTACAAACATCATAGGTTATCATAAGTTATTTAGTTAATCATCTCATACTGGTGTAGGGAAAGGTTCCTGCTGCTGTTGTGAGGGACAGATTAGCGTTATAAAATCATCTCATACTGGTGTAGGAAGAGGTTCCTGCTGCTGGTGTGAGGGACAGATTAGCGTTATAAAATCATCTCATATTAGTGTAGGGAGAGGTTCCTGCTGCTGGTGTGAGGGACAGATTAGCATTATAAAATCATCTCATACTAGTGTAGGGAGAGGATCCTGCTGCTGGTGTGAGGGACAGATTAACGTTATAAAAAATAATATAAATTTGTGCTAAATAGTACATTTGCGTCCAGAATGAGGAGAGCGTCAAATAAGGGACGTGGTCGTGGTGCTGCTGGTGCTGCTGGTGTTGGTGGTGTTGGTGAAGCACCTGTTGCAAGGAGAGGACGTGGGTGATCTGTGCCAGCTACACGCACAAATGAAACCTTCCTCAGGTGCGTGTAGCCGACAGAACCTTCAACGTTATATGGTAGTCCTGAATGCCGCTCAACGATGGTGAGGCCAGAACAAGTACAGGCGATAGTAGATTGGGTGGCTGACAATGTGTCCAGTTCCTTCACATTGTCTCCCACCTGGTCCCTTGCTGAAAGCTCAGAGTTGGCACCTGAACCCAATGGCTATCTGTCTTTCACCTCAGCCCCTTGTAAATCAGCCAAGCAGTCTGAGCCCCAAGTCATGCAGCAGTTTCTTATGCTTTTTGATGATTCTGCTGGTGTGCATTCTGTGGGCCATCCACATAGCCCTGCCAAAGAAGTGGAAGACATTGAGTGAACCGATGCCCAACCACTTCTGTTTAAGGCTGAGGACATAGAAACACCACCGCAGCACGTCTGATGACGAAACACAGGTGCCAACTGCTGCGGTTTTCTACAGTGTGCAGATTGACAAAGAGGGCAGTGGTGAAGAGTGGGTGGAAGATGATGTGGAGGATGATGAGGTCCTAGACCCCACATGGAATGAAGGTAATGTGAGTGACGTGTGCAGTTTGGAGGAAGAGGTGGTGGTCGCACAGAGGCACCAGCACAACAAAAGAGGAAGCTGGTTGCAAAAGCGGAGCGACCGTCCTCTAGACAGTACACCTGCTACTACCCACCACACCCAGGGACCTAGCACACCAAAGGCAGCTCAAAGGAGTTCCCTGGCGTGGCAGTTCTTCAGACAATGTGCTGACGACAAGACACGAGTGGTTTGCACGCTGTGCAATCAGAGCCTGAAGCAAGGCATGTTCTAAACCTGAGCACAACCTGCATGACCAGGCATCTACATGCAAAGCACTAGCTGCAGTGGAATAAACACCTCAAAATCCAAGAAAGGTCTCGGGCTCCTCCTGCTTCCTCTTCTTTCTGCTGCTGCCTCGGCTTCTTTCTCCACCTCTACAGTGCCAGTGTCACCTGCCACCCAGCAAACAGATGATGTGACAGCAACACCACCATGTCCGCCACCGTCCCCAAGCATTTCCACACCATGGTCCCATGGAAGCTTACAGCTGTCCATCTCCCAAACAATGGAGAGAAAGAAGAAGTACCCCCCTACCCACTCGTGATCCCTGGCCCTGAATGCCAGCATTTCAAAATTCCTGGCCTTTGAAATGCTGTCATTCCGTCTGGTGGACACAGCAGACAGTTTTAAAAACCTGATGGCAGTTGCTGTCCCACAGTATGTGGTTCCCAGCTGCCACTACTTATCCAGCCGATCCATCCCTTCCCTGCAAAAACAAGTCGTGGACAAGATCAAGTGTGCACTGCGCAACGCCATCTGTGGCAAGGTCCACATAACCACTGATACGTGGATCAGTAAGCATGGGCAGGGACGCTATATCTTGCTAACTGCACACTGGGCAAATGTAGTGGCAGGTGGGCCTGAGGCAGATTACAGTTTGGTGCATGTTCTTCTGCCACCAAGGATTACAGGGCATTTCTCTTTGCCTCCTGTTGCCTTCTCCTCCTACTGCGCTATCTCCTCCTCTACCACCTCCTCATCCGCTCAGCGTAACACCTTCACCACCAACTTCAGCAAGGGGAAACGACAGCAGGCTGTTTTAAAACGGATATGTTTGGGGGATAAACCCCACACTGCGCAGGAGCTGTGGACGGGCATTGAACAACAGACCGATGAGTAGTTGTTGCCACTGAGCCTCAAGCCCGGCCTGGTGGTGTGCGATAATGGGCCAAATCTCGTAGCAGCTCGGAGCCTAGCCGGTTTGACGCACATCCCTTGCCTGGAGCATGTGCTGAATTTGGTGGTGCAGAAATTTCTAAAAAACTACCCGGATATGTCAGAGCTGCTGCAGAAAGTGCGGGCCGTCTGTGCGCGCTTTTGGCGTTCTCACCCTGCTGCTGCTTGCCTGTCTGCGCTGCAGCGAAACTTCGGCCTTCCTGCTTACCGCCTCCTATGCGACGTACCCACAAGGTGGAACTCCACCTTGCACATGCTGGAGAGACTGTGCGAGCAGCAGCAGGCAATAGTGGAGTTTCAGCTGCAGCGTGCATGGGTCAGTTGGAACAGCACCACTTCACCACCAACGAGTGGGCCTCCATGCGAAACCTGTGTACCATATTGCAGTGTTTCGAGTACTCCACCAACATGGCCAGCGCCGATGATGCTGTTCTCAGAGTTACTATCCCACTTCTATGTCTCCTTGAAAAAACACTTCGGGCGATGATGGAAGAGGATGTGGCACAGGAGGAAGAGGAGGAGAAAGAGGGGTAATTTCCACGGTTATCAGGCCAGTCATTCACAAGTGGCTTGGAGGGTGGGTTCCTGCACCAGCATAGGCCAGGTAAAAAAATTTCAAGCCAGGGCACAGTTCTGGAGGATAAGGAGAACGAGGATGATTATGATGATGAGGAGGAACCGTGTTCACAGCAGGGTGGCACCCAGCGCAGCTCGTGGGCATCACTGGAGCGTGGCTGGGGCGATACGGAGGACACAGATGATACACCTCCCACAGAGGACAGCTTGTCTTTGCCTCTGGGCAGCCTGGCACACATGAGCGACTACATGCTGCAGTGCTTGCGCCAAAACAGCCGAGTTGCCCACATTGTAACTTGTGCTGAAGATGCGCGACTACCAGCGCACGCTGGTAGACCCGCTGCTGAGGGCATTCCCAAATGACACTGGGGGCTCAGTGGAAGCACAAGGAGAAGGCAGAGGAGGTGGAAGAGGTCGCCAACGCAGCTGTGGCACTGCCAGCACCTCAGAAGGCAGGGTTAGCATGGCTGAAATGTCAAAAAGCTTTGTCAGCAATGCGTTAGCAGGAGGCAGCATTTCAGCAACATGGTGGAACAGTATGTGTGCACACGCCTACATGTACTGACTGATGGGTCTGCCCCATTCAACTTCTGGGTCTCCAAATTGGGCACATGGCCTGAGCTTGCCCTTTATGCCTTGGAGGTGCTGGCCTGCCCTGCAGCCAGTGTATTGTCTGAACGTGTGTTCAGCACTGCAGGGGGCGTTATCACAGACAAGCGCAGCCGCCTGTCCACAGCCAATGTGGACAAGCTAACGTTTATTAAAATGAACCAGGCATGGATCCCACAAGACTTGTCTGTACCTTGTGCAGAATAGACATTTATACCGGCCTCACACAGCCATTGGTATTTATTTATTTTTATTCTTTAAATATGGTACTTATTCTTTTTTTTTAATATGTCTCAATATTTTGGGGGCTACCCCAATTAGAAAAAAAAAAACAAACAAACAAAAAACAGTGTTGGCTACCTCCTCCTCCACCGCCATTTACACCACCTACACTGCCACGGTCACCGCCTCCTCAACCTCCCACTCCACATCCACCTCCTCCTCCATTTTTTTTTATGTGATTTTAAGTCATTTCCCTAGCCACATTTGTTTCCAGGACACTTGTCCTACTCTTACCCCTATTTTGCTTCCTTTTGCAGCCCTCTAGCTCTTTCCAGGACTATTTTAGAGCCATTTTTGTGCCCAAAAATTTGGGTCACCATTGACTTCAATGGGGTTCGGGGTCAAGTTTGGGGCCGAACTCGAACTTTTTCGCGAAGTTCGGCCGAACCCGCCGAACCCGAACATCCAGGTGTCCACTCAACTCTAGTACTTATATCAATAAAAGTTACTATTTTAAGTAAAAGGCAGGCCTGATTTAAACAGGGGGCAGGTAGGTGACTGGACACTTGGTGCTAAAGAGGCTAGCAGCAGTAACTGGTCTACATAACAAGAAGCAAATGATGCAACCAATTTTAGCCCATAACAGTAACAAAATATCTGCACTATACATAGTAATATATTTGTCTGTGTGCAATGTGTATAGCATTTATGCATGCAAGATTTTTTTTTTCACAACTGAAATCAAAGATATTCAAAGAAATTTACATATTTTAACTTTTAAAGCATATGCTATAAAAAAAAGTAAACCTGAAGCAGAATAGAGAAAGAAAATGTTAAAACATTTCATGTATCAAGTAAAATAGCACATCTTGAATGGCATGTTATTAAATCTTAAATGATATGCTGAATTTAACTAAAAGCTTCATAGTCAATGTATTGGGTTGGGGTAAGAATGGCTGGTCAGCCCTAGTTATGATGTTGTACTCTAAAATAGTTTTTTAGGAAAGAGAGAAGCTGTTGTTCTAAAGAAGCTTTTATCTATGGTTGAATTTTTCTAAAATGTCTGTTCTAAACCAGAAGTAAAGTGCTTGGATATGGCTTTTTTGGTAACTACCCATTCAGGCCGAAATGAGAGGGATATTTTAGTGCTACATCTATATGAAATGTATTTTTTATGTTTAGAGGAAATAAAATAATAAAAAAAAAATGATACCTGTATTTCTTTGGTGGAAGAGGGGGAAAACATAGTGTATATATATATGTGTATACCCCTCACATTTTTGTAAATATTTTATTATATCTTTTCATGTGACAACACTGAAGAAATGACGCTTTGCTACAATGTAAAGTAGTGAGTGTACAGCTTGTATAACAGTGCAAATTTACTGTTCCCTCAAAATAATTCAACACATAGCCATTTATTTCTAAACAGCTGGCAACAAAAGTGAGTACACATTTTGGGCCCAAAATGTAAATATTTTGTGTGGCCACCATTATTTTCCAGCACTGCCTTAACCCTCTTGGGCATGAACTTCACCAGAGCTTCACAGGTTGCCACTGAATTCTCTTCCACTGCTCTATGACGACATCACAGAGCTGGTGGATGTTAGAGACCTTGCGTTCCGTTTGAGGATGCCCCACAGATTCTCAATAGGGTTTAGGTCTGGAGACATGCTTGGCCAGTCCATCACCTTTACCCTCGGCTTCTTTAGCAAGACAGTGGTCGTCTTGGAGGTGTGTTTGTGGTCGTTATCATGTTGGAATACTGCCCTGCAGCCCGGTCTCTGGAAGGAGGGGATCGTGCTCTGCTTCAGTATGTCACAGTACATGTTGGCTTTCATGGATCCCTCAATGAACTGTAGCTCCCCAGTGCAACACTCACGCAGTCCCAGACCATGACACTCCCACCACCATGCTTGACTGTAGGCAAGACACACTTGTCTTTGTACTCCTCACCTGGTTGCTGCCACACACACTTGACACCACCTGAATCAAATAAGTTTATCTTGGTCTCATCAGACCACAGGACAGTTCCAGTAATCCATGTCCGGGACTACAGCCATGCAGACCAAATTGATGCAGTGTGCGAGGCATGGCCTGAGCACTGACAGCCAGACCCCCCACCCTTTCAACCTCTGCAGCAATGCTGACAGCATTTCCCATAGACACCCTCTGGATATGACACTGAGCATGTGCACTCAACTCCTTTGGTTGACTATGGCGAGGCCTGTTCTGAGTGGAACCTATCCTGTTAAACCATACTGCAGCTCAGTTTCAGGGTCTTGGCAATCTTCTTATAGCGATTGGATACAAGGAATAGAGAAAAAACTCCCACACTCTGCTAGTAAATTAAATCTCTATTACCCGCGCCTAATATGATTCATTGACCCAAAGAACTTAATGTTTATACATTTGTCAGCAGCCACCTTTAAATTCAAATAAATATGTAAACAACAAAAGTTATACTAATCGACAACTTATGGATCAGCATAAACCAATGTGGTAGCGCTCAGAGCTCAATCAATTAGTCCCAGAACTAAACAGTCCAAATAAGTCCAAAACAAGCAGTCCCAATGGTTAGTCATTGAAATAATCCACAGGTCAACAATCCACCTCGTGCAATGTAGATAACACAGTGATTCCCCTCACCAGTGGATGGACTCTTACCAGAAATGGATGCCTGCCACT
>BLSH010145660.1:1993399-2003866 GCA_018402905.1 Glandirana rugosa | reverse complement strand
TAAGAAGATTTTGACTTGTGAGGATGTTGAATCCTCTTTCATGAAGGTTTTAGTATAATAATTGTTATTCGTCGAAACTTTTTTTTTAAGCCATTTCTATTTGAGGTTGGGGGCTGTGAATAAAGCTGACCTTCTATTTTAATGCAAGGTGCCCTAAAAAGTCTTACCTATAAAGTTTGAGAATGAAGTGCTGCACATAGGCTTTAGCTATAGAGGTGAGTGGGGCTCTTTTGCGTGTTTCTGTACTGCTTGTTAGGAATGTGTAAATATTGATATTTCCACATGCTGGCCACAGTTCTACCTAAAGACATGTACAGTAAAATAAAAATGCTAAGTGGATTAAACTAAACCCAAACACCAGATTGTGAGGGCAGATCGGATGAGCTGGCAATATATCACATTTTTCAAAGCTGCTTATTGTTAATAATATGATTTTGGAAGTACTTTCTCCTAAGTTGTAGGAGTGTTCAGTTTTAGAAGAATAGCAGAATTCCACTTCAGATCACTTTTGTGTCATACTGGTGGCTTGCATTTAGCTACAAGTGTAAAGCACAATTGAACTTCATCTGTCACCACCAATCAATATTTTCTTATATAACAGTAGGTTTGGCAACCTGTGGATCCCCATCTGTTGCAGCATTACAAATCCCAGCATGCCACGACAATCACACTCTTTGAATCCATTGAAATGCAAGTATTTAAACAGTATGTACGTCTGACAGGTTTGTTTGTGAAGTTTTAGTTTTTCTTCACTTGACATATGATTTATTTAATAATGCCATTTAAATGTATAAAAACATATCTGCTATGTGAACTTTTGCAACTGATGGCATTAATAGCACTGGAAGTTAGTGTGCTATGGAAGTCACTGTTATTATGTGTCCCAGAATGCCCTTAGCCACTTCAATACCAGACAATTACCCCCCTTCCCACCCAGACCAATTTTCAGCTTTCAGAGCTGTCGCATTTTGAATGCTAATTGCGTCGTTATGCAATGATGTACCCAAACAACATTTTTATAATTTTTTCCCCCACAAATAGAGCTTTCTTTTGGTGGTATTTGATCACCTCTGGGGTTTTTATTTTTTGCGCTACAAATAAAAGAAGACCAAAATTATTTTTCCCTTCACAAAACTTTGTAAATAAGTAAATTTTCTCTTTTGCTGATGGGCACTGATGAAGCTGCACTGATGGGCACTAATGAGGCTGTACTGATTAGCACTGATGAGGTGGCACTGATGATGAGGCACTTATATGCAGCAGTGATGGGCACTGATAGGCGGCACTGATAAGCAGCACTGATGGGCACTGATAGGTGGCAATGATATGCAGCACTGATGGGCACTGATACGCAGCACTGGTGGGCACTCATAGGCAGCACTGATGGGCACTAATAGGTGGCAATGATGGGCACTGATAGGTGGCACTGATGGGTGGCACTGATGGGTGGCACTGGTGGGTACTGATGGGTGGCATTGGTGGGCACTGATAGGCGGCACTGATAGGATGCAGTTATAAGGAGGCACAGGCAGGAATCACAGATGGGCACAATGCCATCCGTATTGCACAGTGTGTGCCCCTTACCTGGTAGTTTTGGGTGGGCTCCCTGGTGGTCTTGGGTGGACTCCCCGGTGGTCTCTGGGAGGGCTCCCTGGTGGTCCCTGGGTGGGCTTCTGGTGGTCCTGGGTAGTGATCCTAGGGGGGGCTGCACTGATAAACAATCAGCACAGATCCCCCCTGTCAAGGGATCCACCGATCGGCTCTCATCTACTCGTGTCTGCAGACGCGAGTAGAGGAAAAGTTGATACATGGCTCTTCCTATTTACACTGTGATCAGCCGTGATTGGTCATGGCTGATCACATGGTAAAGAGCTTCTGACAGAAGCTCTTTACCTACATCGGAGATGCGGTGTGTCAGACTGACACACCACACCGCCGATCGCCACGCTGTATGCCCCCGCATTATTATCCTGCTGGATATCATAGTCATGCCCAGTCAGGATAACACAACCATTTTCCGGCTGTCATTCTGCATACAGCGGTAGGGAAGTGGTTAAAGAATAACCCAAGGTGGCAAGTAAAGTCAGCCAATTAAACATCCCCTCAGTTTACCTTAAAGTGTAGCTAAACCAAAGAGCACATATTTCAATATTTTTTACATTTTTAAATTACAGTATAGTCTGAGGGCAAATGTTCAACAGTAACACAGACCGCAATAAAAAGAAAAGAATAAAGAAGAAAAGATTTTGAATGGACATATACTTTAATCATGCCTAAGTGCTAAGCGGTACCCTGAAAGATTTAACCTTGAAAAAAAGTGATGTTTCTTGTGCCTACATACTCTTAATAGCTGTTTATCTGCAGTGTGAAGTCATGTAAGGCATTGCTGCCTCTGACTTCTGGTCCTATGCGATTTGAAATGAGATTTGGTGCTGTCACTACTATACTGCTCACTGTTTTCCTTTCTGGATGAGAAGCTGTACCTGAAGACCTACAGTGGAAAAATCTCCCCACCTCTGCTTTATTCATTCTGTGGATCTATGCTTTCCTCACCTGTCCTCTAGCTTTATGAATATTCTTCCATCAGTCATTATTTTACCAGTCATCAATGGGCATCTTTGACATGCAGAAGCAAAGTGGTTAATTTACTAAAAGTTAATAGACTGTGCACTTTGTATGTGCAGCTGCTCCAGAGCTTAGTAAATTAGGTAAAGCTTCACTTTGTAAAGATTACCCAATCACATGCAAGTAATATAAAAAAAATTAAAAAAAACAGAATTTTTGCTTGCTTGTGATTGAATGATGGAAGTCGGTAGAGCTTCTCTTCATTTACCCTGCTCTGGAGCATTTGCACTTACAAAGTGCACAGTCTATGCTCTGCTCTTGTACCAAATGTATCGTTAATCTTGAAAACAAACCTAAATCCTGAAAACATTATATATTTTCTGAAAGCTCAGAATCTGTTGAATATGGTCTATTTGCCATTTTTTGTCAAATTATTTTTGCGCAATTGTTTATCAAATCTACATTAAAAAAAACACTTAATTAGTTTTTGGCACATAAACACAATATTTTTTTGTAAACTATAAAAATTATTAGGTTGTGTTGAGTTAAAAGATACCAAATGTGTCAAATCGCAAAATTGCATGCATCCGTGAAATGGCAGAAAACGACAGTACTAAAAATTGTTCTCAATGCTTTAGAGCATTTTAGTCATAATCATGAATGATGGCCCTAGAGCAGGGTTTCTCAGCCAGGATTCCGTGGAACCCTAGAGTTCCTCCAGAGGTTGCTAGGGGTTCCTTGAGCAATGGTCAATTCTACCTCTCATATAAATTCCCAATGATACCATTGATCTTTTTAGCTATCTGTAAGGGGATAATTCTTCCCAATGACCACAAGTGTAAGGGGGTAATTCTTCCCATTGACCATCACACTAATGTATAAGGAGTTGTAGATTTTTAATTTTTAGCAGGGGTTCCCCGAGACCGGAGAATTATTTCAAAAAGGTTGAGAAAGGATGCCCTAGAGTAATTGTTCTCACTGTGGTATGTGTGGTAATACCTAATTTGTCAAAGTTCAAGGATGGTATTGCGCGATATCTGATTGTGCTGAATATAAAAGATAAATGATTAAAATCCTAAATAATAAATAATATCTAGTGTAGAACAGTAGGTGTGTAAACATTTAACACCTATACAGGTGCCATATGCCATAGAAGAACTGAGCAGTTTTGCACTGAAGCACTTTGACACTTTATGGAATGAACGTTATCATTTGATGATCACTTATCAGAAAGATGTGTTAAATGTTTACATACCTACTGTTCTACATTAGATATTATTTATTTATTTAGAATTTTAAAGATTTATCTTTTATATTCATCACAATCTAATACCGCGCAATACCATCCTTGAACTTTGATATTCGTATGTGTAGCTATGAAAACACAGTGGCTATTGCAGCAGTCTCATCCATACTAGAGTCCTGATCTTTCTATATATTATTTTTTCCATGTTTCGTATGATACTGTCACCTTGAATCAATATTGTGGTTAGACATTAATTATTTATTTGTTTGCACTTTATGCACATTATTCAACCATATTAGTAGTGCAGGAGACCAATAGTAATACCTAATTTGTGTTCCACAATCATCGTTTTCATGTACGTGTGGGTAGGGGGCTTCTACAAATGTGTTTTTCTGTTTCTATTTATTTTATTAATTAACAAAACTAATTTATTCATCAGTTTTGGCCAATTTATATTCTTCCGCATATTTTTGGGGAAAAAAAATTGCAATCTGCGTTTATTGATTGGTTTGCGCAAAAGTTGCTGCGTTTACAAACCATGAGAATTCATTTCTGGCATTTTCATAATTTTTTTTTTTACTAGTAATGGCGGTGATCTGTGATTTTTTTCAGGACTGCGATTCTCAAGTTTCCAGGCAGAAAGAATGGCATATACACTATAAAAGTGCATGCAGGACACTGGACAAAGCACTAGGGACAAAAGGGATATGCAATTATTTGATACAGTAATGCAATCTTACAGATTACAGTGTACTGTATGTGTTATGTGGTTTTCACTTTTTGAATTTGCCTCCAGACTCCGCTCCCATGCAACGCGATGCTCGCAGGGAATGGAGCCTGGAACCCAGAGGCATCGGGCAAAGATTCCGACAGATGACACAGAGGGAGGACATCGCAGGATCCTGGGGAGAAGGTAAGTAACTTTTCCAGGATCCTGTGATGTGATCCCAAGTGTGGCTCGGGGTTACCGCTTTTAGTAATGAAAACTCGCCCCGAGCCACAACAGGGATAACCGCCGGAGAGGCTACTGCACTTCTTTTGTAAAAATAAAACCGCTTTCCATTTATTTTACACAGGCTTACCTCTCTCTTTTTATGGCTGTTTAAAAACATGTATCCATTACTTTTGCCTTACTTCCAGGACAGACTTTAAGACATGACACAGGAAGGGGAAGGAGTTGACAGCTGAAGATGGATGATGCAGGGTGTGTGCTAATGAGATCAACTGGTCAACTACTTCCTGTGTCATGACCTAAAGTGTGTTCAGGAAGTAAGGCAGAAGTAATGGAGCAGTGTTTTTAAACACCCATGAAGACAGTGAGGTAAGCATGTATAAAATAAATGGAAAGCTGTTTTATTTTTGCAAAATAAGTACATTAATGCTATATTGGTACATAGGGGAGCTGGAATTTCAATAAAAAAGGTGAACAAAGGTGAACTTATCCTTTAACATTATTGCTGTTACAAGGGAGCTGACAAGCAAGCGGTGACGTTGAAAGAGTTAAAGCTCAAAAACTTTGTTAGCGCAATCAGTTCTGCTCACCAAGGCTTCTTTGCCATTGGTAATGCTTTTATCAAGCTGTCATTAAAACTATATTCCAAGATAATGATGAGCCAGCAGGGATTAATTAGCCACGTCAATTATAAAAAAAAATGAGTATTAAGTTCTATAGAAGTGTGCCAGAATTTATTGCATTGTCTCATAAAGGTGGCCTGTAAATGAGAACTTCAAAGTGTGTACATAAATTAAATTGGCAACTGCATTTCAACATTGGGACTAGTTAGTATCACATATTTCTTCTAGCCACAATAAATTTGGCTGGATGTCACTAAATGAGGGACTTTAATTAAAGTAAAGGATATTACTTAATTGTTCTATTAATAAATGTCCCTTTTATCTTTCACATTCATTACACTGAATGTTACCAAATAGTTTCAGTGCTTAAAAACATCTGAAGGAAGACAAATTCTGTTACTCATCCAGCCAATCAGATTCTCTCTTTCATTCAGCACCAGAAACATAAAGAGGACCCTGGTTGCTGTAGGCAAAAATAAATATTTCCACCAACTCCTAGCATTAGGGCCAAAATGGGAAGAAGATCCAAATCTACTTCTACAGAGTATACAACAAGGCCAGACTGGTAATATGGCACCTCTGGTATTTATCTGAATGGTTGAGGTACCTAAAATATTGGGGGATACCTTGTGGCTTATTTTAAAGCCTAAGAGCAGGTTCACACAGGGGCGACTTGTCAGGTGACTTGAGTCGTCTGACAAGTCGCGCTCCATGCATTGCAATGGAACCGTTCTAATAGGAGAGACTCAAGTTGCTCCAACTTAGAAAAAGCTTCCTGTACTACTTTTGGGGCGACTTGCATTAACTTCTATTACGGAAGTCATTTGCAAGCCCGCGCTGAAGTTGCGCTGTGCAGGGTCATGCTGAGTCGCCCCGCAACTTGGATCACCTTTGTGTGAACCGGCTCTAAGTGTAGTCAAAATAAAGAAAAAACCCACAAGGGACACGCTTGTTAAGTCAAGGGGGTAGAGGAAAAGGCTTTAATACTTACCTTATTCCTCACTCCCCCATCCACCAACATTTTTTTCTTCCCTCTGACACTTCAGGTTGCGGATGGGCTCTTAGTGTCCTCATGTACAATGCAGTTCTATTGATCCTGCATTGTACCTGATGCAGTCTATAGCTGGAACACTTTACAGAAGAGGAAAAGAGAGAAGGAGAGATGGAGGAGGCCTCCATGAGTGAGGAATGGGGTAAGTATAACACCTTAATTCCTCTACCCCTAGACTTAGCGGGAATTTAATCCTTAAGCGTATTGGCCATTGCAAGGTTCATTTTTTTTCCTGCCTGGAATGTGGTTTAATTGCAACAAGGAAAAATCAGACTGGGCTGTGTTATATGACATGTATGTAGCTGTGTAAATCTCAGGACTGCATGATTAAAAGCATCATTTGGCAGGTAAAATAGTGCTCTTTTATGCATTTCATCTGTATACTCAAAATGTGTGTGGGGTTGAGCTTTATCTAAACAGTAAAGTTGACTTCAGTCTATTTACAGTGTGTACTTAGTCCTCTGTAGTGTACTGTAGACAGCACACTATTGCTCAGCTAAGCAAAGGTAGTCAGATTAGGCTGGGGAGATGTACCAGGGTTCAATTTTGGACTAGTTTGGAATACAGATCTCAGTCAGTTAGGCCCCATTCACACTTAGTGATTTGGAATTGTGTGCAGAATCTGTGCGATTCTGCCTGTGATTACAAATCTCCCTAAAATAGCGGCAAAACTCATGACACACTTTTGGATGCATTTAATTCTTTATGGCACCCTAAATATGGTGCAACTTTGCTGTTATTGGTGCGTAACAATATGCATGGGTAAAAACCAGCCTGACTCAAGGCCAAAATTTGGTTCAATCGCGCAGAGGGCAACACGCAGAAACACATGTTAATCGCTCATAAACAAATCACGAGTGGGAAAACACATTCCCACTATGAGAAATAGGAACAGGGCCTAAATGTTTTAGCATTGAGCTGCACACAGAATTGAGCCATTGCTCTGCCTGTAACCATCAAACACCACCTGTAACTTACACAATCTAAAGATAGTCTATGGGCTTTTTGACATCAGAAGCATTTTACTGCATTTTCCAGGGCAGAGAGAATGCATTAATATGCTAAACCCCATCCAAAACACATTTTTTTGTTTTGGTTCAAAGTAGAAAACGGTTACATAGTTCCATAGTTGGTAAGGTTGAATAAAGACACCAGTCCATCCAGTTCAACCTGTGTGTGTGTGTGTGCTCGTGTTTGTGTGTGTTTGTGTTGACAATCATTTCCCATATCCTTGCATATTGTGTTTGCTAAGATGTACATCCAAGAGTCTTTTAAAGCTATCAATACTTTCTGCTGTCACCACCAATTGTGGAAGAGGGTTCCACATCCTTATCACCCTGACAGTGAAAAAAAACCCTAAACTGCTTCTGCCATCTCATTGTGTGGCCCCTTGTCCTCTTGCACTCCCTGAGACTGAAGAGCTTCTTACCTACGCTGGGATCACCATTGAGATATTTGTATATTGCTATCATATCTTCTCTCTTCTCCAGGGAGAATAAGTTCAGTGCATGTAGTCGTTCCTCGTAATTGAGGTCCTCCAGTCCCCTTATCAATTTTGTTGCCCTTCTCTGGATTCTCTCCAGCTCCAGCACATTCTTCCTAAGGATTGGTGACCAGAACAGGACGGAATATTCCAGATGTCGCCAAACCAGAGTTTTATAAAGTGACAGGATTATCGTTTTATCTCTGGAGTAAGTTCGCTTTTTAATGCATGCTAATAGTCTGCTGGCTTTGCTTGTTGCAGCTTGACATTGATTGCTATTGCTCAGTCTGTCTTCTACTAGGACCCCCAGGTCTTTCTTCGTCCTGGATTCCCCCAGAGGTTTCCCCCCTAGTGAGTAACTTGCATTTATATTTTTAACCCTCAAGTACATTATTTTACATTTTCAATATTAAACCTCATTTACCATGTATTTGCCCACTACATGAATTTATTGAGGTCTTCTTGTAAAGTTTCTATATCCTGCTGTGATGTTATTGCCCTACTTATTTTTGTGTTTTCAGTAAACACTAAGATTGAGCTATTTATTCCATTCTTTATATCATTTATGAATAAATTATACAGAATTGGTGCCAGGACAGAGCCTTGGGGTACGCCACTTACCGCTCCAGACCATTCTGAGTACATGTTATTTATCACCACCCTTTGGACGCATCCCTGTAGACAGTTTTCTATCTAAGAACAAACCCTCTGGTCTGTGCCCTTCATACCTTAGTTTGTAGATTAAGCATTTGTGGGGAACTGTATCAAATGCTTTTGCAAAATCCAGATACACCACATCCACAGGCCTACCTTTATCTAGAACCTCTACAAGGTTTACTATTGCCATCTTTGTCTCTGTTGAAAGGATTTCAGCTATCTTTTTATTTGATGATCACACAGAAAAGGGAGGGGAGGGGATGTCAACAATGGGCACAGACATGGTGATACAAACATGAAGGAGGTTCTCACCATTCCCCACTCTTCTTCATACAATGTTTTTATTTCACTCTGTCCTCTCATTAGTGAGATTTAGCTCACTTCCTGTCTCAGTGACCATATTGGATGTGAGGGAAAATCTTACCAAATGATACAGATGCATCAATAACAACTTTTCCTGGGCTTTAAGCCTTTCCCACACTGTCCTAACAAAAGGAAAAGGTTTTGGCTGGGGTTGTGCTTTCAACCCATTTCAGTGGGGTTTTCTCATGGCTGCGTGTTGCAATGATCAAATGTGAAAAAAAAAACAAAAAAAATGCAGGCCACATTTTTGTGCACAGAGCACAGGCTATGTGCCTTTAGTAAATCAACTCCAATGGTTCTCATTGCTGCCTATGTGCCTGTGAAGAGCAATACTGCTCTCTGCCAAAGGCTCTTAAGGCAAAAAACCTTTAACTACTTTAAAACTTTTTTCCAGAAAAAAATACTCTTGCTGTAAATGCAGTTAGAAATTACTTTGTTGCTTACTTAAATCCAAACCCACATGTCCATCCAAGACTACCCTGTCCACAGGGTGACCCTATTAAAAGAAGTGGGATAATATCGCCTCTGCCCCCTGGCATTATGAAAGACCCTAAAGAGCCGGTGGGTGTTGGAAATTGTATTAGCCTGGGCACAGGTGCACTAAACCTTTTTTTTTTAATTCACATCATTTTTATTTGTTTTCCGTTTTTACAAACAAAGATAAAAGGCGGTTGTATACATTAATAACATGTAACTTCAACTATTCATTTCCCATCCTACATTGCTCTAGAGAACTCTTTACCCTCACCCCTCCACCCTCCCCTCCATCCCTTTTCCCTTTTCTTCCCTTATATTTCATTACCAAGTAAAGGTATAAAACGTTTACGGATTTACTTTCCTCCTTTCTTCCTTCTTCGCTTATTAAGGTTTCTACATTTCAAGATATTTGGGTGCCAGTCCTGGGGAGTCCAACCACCTTTTCCATATCTTCTCAAAGTTATCCCTATTTCCCCTCTTTGTATAGGCTATTTTTTCCCTTATTATTGCGTAATTAACCATCTGTATCCATTCCTCTACCGTAGGTGGTCTTGGTTCTATCCAGTTCCTAGTAATCTCTTTCCTCGGCAGGTATAAACATCTCATGATCGCTAAGCGCAATTGTTTTCCTCCCATGCTTTGCTCGATATGTCCCAATATACACTGCACCGGGTCTCTTTGCAATGTCACCTGGAAAGTTGAGCCGATGACCCTCAACACCCCTTCCCAGTATCTGTGTAGCTTGGGACATCTCCAAAGCATGTGTATCAAATCCCCCGTCTGAGCTTTGCATCTGGGGCAAGCTGCATCTTGCCTTCTTCCAAACTGAAATAAACTTTTTTGGGGTATAATATGTTCTATGTATAATATATAATTGGGTGGTCCTCTGTGCTGCTTAAAGGGACAACTGATCTACTGATGACAGTATATTCCTCAACTGAGTGTCCGTAAGCTCTCCCACATCCTCTTCCCATCTCTCCCTGCTGTGCAGTTGGGTTGCTTCCCCTAGTATCTCCAGGTGTATTTTCCTGTACATCTCAGAGATGGCCC
>BLSH010145660.1:1965761-1981038 GCA_018402905.1 Glandirana rugosa | reverse complement strand
AACATTAGAAAGGAGTATTGAATCCAGGAGATTAGGGAATTGATCGAAACAACGGGAAGAGACTTGGGAAAGGTTATGGTCCTGTAAGAAGGACTCCTAACCACGGGTCTTGACCTACCGTATGAGGTCCACACCGGAGTGGTCTCTGAACATATCACCCTCTTAATAACTAAATAGGGACTTCAATTAGGGAAAGAACTACGTACGGTTGTGAAACAATCGGAACGAACGTCGTCGAACCGTAACGTACGGTGACGACTCGGACAAGAGGTGGTCCTGGGGATCCAGAAAAAGGTAGGAACTAAAGGGGTCCCCGAGAGGGGGATCACTCATCAAACGCAAGTACAAGAACCATGGGTTTACGTGATGGAATGTAAAAAGATGCAATTGGCATGCATCAAGAAAGGGATTAACTTCAGGGATAAATCAATAATTCTCCCACTATACAAGTCTCTGGTGAGGCCACACCTGGAGTATGCCATCCAGTTCTGGGCACCAATCCTCAGGAAGAATGTCCTGGTATTGGAAAGGGTTCAGAGAAGGGCAACAAAGCTAGTTAAGGGATTAGAGGACCTAAGTTATGAGGAAAGATTACAAGCACTGAACTTATTCTCTCTGGAGAAAAGACGCTTGAGAGGGGATATGATTTCAATGTACAAATACTGTACTGGTGACCCCGCTATAGGGGCAAAACTATTCAGCGCAAGGGAAAACACGAAGACACGCGGCCATTCGCTGAGAATGAAGGAAAGGTGGTTTAACCTTAAGATGCGCAGGGGTTTCTTTACGGTAAGAGCAGTGAGCATGTGGAATTCTCTTCCAAAAACAGTGGTTTCTGCTGGTAGTATAGATAATTTCAAAAAATTATTAGATGCACACCTAAGGGACCACAACATTGGGGGATATACAATGTAAATAAAACTGACATAAAAAACACACACATGGGTTGGACTTGATGGACGTGTGTCTTTTTCCAACCTCACTGACTATGTAACTATATGTAACTATGTAACTATGTAAAAGCAATAAAATAGATCCTCTACAGCCAGCAAAAATGTATCCCTCCAGCAATAATACCGTTTTCCCCTGAAAATAAGCCTGGGTCTTATATTAAGTGTGGAAACCAAAAACACAGTAGGGGTTATTTGCGGGGTAGGGGCTTGCCAATGTCCTGCCCCCCCCCCGCGCCTGGTAGGAATCCCCAGAGTGTGTACAAAAATAAAAGTGGATGCAAACTTCTAAAATACTGGCAACCACAGCAGCATACAATGTACAACGTGTGACTCTGCAATCAAATCTGTAGTCAAATACCTTGTCACAGCGCCGTTCGGCACTTCCATAGCCCACCTGAGATGTCTTCCAGCGCTCGCAGCATTGCAGAGGTAGGGGGACCGAGATCCCCCGCTGACAAGCAGGAGAAGAAGAGATAAGCTGAGCGACACTTGGCGCTTCCATAGCCCACCTGAAATGTCTTCTGCCCTCCCAGTATTGCAGAGGGAGGGGGGCCAAGATCCCCTGCTGACAGGCAGGAGAAGACTGTAATAAAGAGGACTCCAGCAGTCCACAACCACCTTAAACTAGGGCTTATTTTTGTGGTATGGCTTATATTGCAGCCCTGCCTGATAAACAAGCTAGGTCTTATTTTTGGGGTAGGCCTTATTTTCAGGGAAATACGGTACATGCCTTGCAACAAAATACCTTCCCAGCAACAATAGATTCACCCCAACAGTAATAGACCCCTGCCACAACTTAGATCTCTCAACAGCCAGTATCAATAGACCCTCCAGCACCCAGCACCCAGCAATAAAAGACCCCTTCCTCAACTGTAGGTCCCTCCCACCCACAATTGACCCCTCCCCCTTAACAATAGATCCCCCCCATTGACAATAGACCCTCCAGAATACCCCAACACCCCTTGCCATTACATACATTTAGTGCTGGAGGTGCAGAACTGCATTCCTCTACGTTATTGATGAAAAAAAGCCCTGTTTAGTTCTATATTTAATAATCTGTTCTCATTATAGAGCACTGTTATTCTGCATTTATACAGCCTTTTACTTTGAAATGCATTGTGTTTCTGACACACGATACAGCCCAGTTTGCTACTATGCAGTAATATGTGTCTGGTCTATGTGTGTGCACATGTAATAACTACCGTAATTGTTTTGAAAAAAAACTTGTAATACTTTATTATTTTCTTTTATTAATAAAGATTATATGTTTATTGCGTAACACAGTTCACAATTTTTTGCCTTTAGTTAAGAGGGGTCGTGTTTTGGTTATGTTGTATGGGGATATTGGCAACCTTCTTAGGCTGCATTCACACAGGGGCGACCCGACTTCAGCATGACTTTGCATGGTGATTTCAGCGCGGCTACAGGTGACTTACAAGGCGACTTCATGCCAGGCGACTTTGCCTGTGGTCAATCAGAGCAGGGAGGGAGGGGGTTGCCTTGCATAAATTCTTTTCTTTTCACTGTCCAGTCGTTCCCATTTAGATGCAGGATCTGACTTGGAGGCGACTTCTATTTAATTCTATGGGCACAAGTCGGATAGAAGTCACCTAGAAGTCGTGCAGGAACCTTTTGTGAAGTCGCTCCGACTTCAGTAGTGTACATTAAGACGGCTCCCATTTATTTCAATGGGATTTCAAATGTCAAGTGACTTGGGGCGACTTGAGGTTACTCAAGTCGGAGCGCAAGTCGCCCCTGTGTGAATGGGCACTTAGAACTCTATTATATATGTTAAGTATTCATGCACTTTTCACCAAAATTAAAGCCCAATTGAATGTTCAGCTTTAATTAGCTCAATACATTCTAGGTATATCAAAACAAAAAGTGTGTAAAGTCTCTAACCTCCACCAGCTCCGTGATGTTGTCATGGAGGAGTAGAAGAGAACTCCAGTGGCAACCTGTGAAGCTCTGGTGAACTCCATGCCCAAGAGGGTTAAGGCAGTGCTGGAAAATAATGGTGGCCACACAAAATATTGACACTTTGAGCCCAATTTGGACATTTTCACTTACGAGTGTACTCACTTTTGTTGCCAGTGGTTTAGACATTAATGGCTGTGTGTTGAGTTATTTTGAGGGGACAGCAAATTTACACTGTTATACAAGCTGTACACTTACTACTTTAAATATGTGAGGGGTATACTCACTTTTGTGAAATACTATATATAGGTCCCACTATGCCGCTGCTGGCAGGGGACAGGCTCTTCCTCTCTACTAGCTTTAGAAAGAAAATTATATGTTTCTGCCCAACCTTTGGCCATTCTCCCCTTGGAGAATGTGTGTGTGTATGTATATATATATATATATATATATATATGTATATGATATACCTACACTATAATGACCTGTACAGCAGCAATTAGTTTTGTAGAGGGGTGGTTCTACGACCTAACCGCACATGAGCTGACAAGGAACATTCTGACAGGAGGAAAACAGGAAGCAAACTTATTCTTGTGCTGGAAAAACTCTTTCACTGTCCAGTCACAGTCCAGTAACAGTCTGGGGATTAGGAGGTGAACTAGTTATATTGATAAACTGCATTAGAGAAAAGTGAGTTCACTATCCTGCCTGTTTATTCATCT
This sequence comes from Glandirana rugosa, assembly GCA_018402905.1. Taxonomy (NCBI): domain Eukaryota; kingdom Metazoa; phylum Chordata; class Amphibia; order Anura; family Ranidae; genus Glandirana; species Glandirana rugosa. Next base: position 1,977,446 of record BLSH010145660.1, on the reverse strand, counting down.
TTTTGCCTTGAATTGAGTTTTAACCACTTGCCGACCGTCAACCGCAGGTTGACGGCGACAAAGTGGCTCGATAACGCAAACCGCCCGCTCACTGTGTTCGGGGGGGGGGCAGGGAGCGGGTGCGGCAGACTCGATCTCCGCTGGCTACCCGCGATGCCCCCCCCCCCCCAGAGTGAAAGAACGGAGGTCCGTGTAAGTAAACACGGACCTCCTTTCTGTGAGAAGGGGAAGGGCTGTGATCACAGACTTCCTCTACATGGAAGCTGTGATCACTTCCCTTCCCCAGCCAGGGCAGCCCACACACAGTTAGAACACGCCCAGGGAACACAGTTAACCCTTAGAGCGCCCCTGCAGGTTAACCCCTTCACTGCCAATGGCATTTACACAGTAATCAGTGCATTTTTATAGCACTGATCGCTGTATAAATGCCAATGGTCCCAAAAAAGTGTCAAAATAGTCCGACATGTCTGCCCCAATATCGCAGTACCGCTAAAAATCGCAGATCGCCGGCATTACTAGTAAAAAATAAAAAATAAATAAAAACCCCAGAAATTAATTCTCATCAGCCGTAAACGCGGCCACTTTTGCGCAAACCAATCAATAAACGCCGATTGTGATTTTTTTTATCACAAATATGAGGAAGAATATAAATCGGCCAAAACCGATGAAAAAAAATGTTTTTTTTGTATTTTTTTTTTTGTATTTTAGCAAAAAGTAGGAAATTTGGGTTTTTTTGCAAAATTGTTGCTTTTCTTTTGTTTATAGCGGCGATCAGAAATGACGCAGCGATTATCAAATACCACCAAAAGAAAGCTCTATTTGTGGGATAAAAAGGACACAAATTTTGTTTGGGTACAACGTCGCACGACCGCACAATTGTCAGTTAAAGCGACGCAGTGCGGAATCGCAAAAAGTGCTCTGGTCCTAAAGTGTGAAATCCTTCCGGGGCTGAAGTGCTTAATTAGGGAATCTGGCTAGGTTGAAACATTGACACTAAAATCTAAAATCATGCATTCTTGTGTGTGTTTTCACATGTTTGCATGTAAAAATACAATCTTTGGCTTTCTTAATTAACTAGGATTCTTCTTTTTTTGTTAGTGCTGGAAAACATTGCAAACAGGCATAGTGGGAAACTCTCTGTATAACCCAACCCTGGATTCTTTACAATTTATCGTCACATTCAATGTCTATATATAAAAACTGTACTGAAAGTAATGCAAAAGTGGACATAACCTTTTTTTTTTTTTTTTAACAATAATTTTTATTAAATTTTATCGCATATAACAAATATATCATGTTCAAATGCATTGCACAATTAAATGTTACATAGAAAATCATTTGGATGAAATCACAAGGACAACCCGTAGTTGAACCATCAATATTATATCTATAGTGACGGGTGTCATTCCCCAGTCCCAGCCACCCCTGGGGGGAATATGCTGTGGCTGAGGGTGGGAGGCGACACCACCCCTTAAACTTTTTTTGTCCATTTTGTGTTTTTATTACATATCCAAAAAATAACTGTAAAAACAAGAAAATTAGGTAGTACAGTCTAAGAACAGAAAATGTATATGCGTTGGGTTATAGGTGAAACAATCAAATATAGTTATCACATGAGGGTGACTGCATTGACAGCTACTAGTGTTAGAACTTTGTAGGGTTTCAATTATAACTCTGAACCTGTGTTGTAAATGTGGGTTGTAGTTGGCAGGTGAACACAATTTTCGGATTATTCTTTAATTGTATCACTGGGCACATGGTGCTGAGGTGTGTGTACTGCCAGGTGGTCGGTGAAGATTAAAGTATTAAAGCAAACAATGTTATAGAGTTGGAGAATTTAGTTCTTTATTCCGGTTTGGTGCTTCTGGAGTCTTTAATCCATGGGTCCCAGTTCCTGTAAAAGGTTTCCGTGATAAGTGTAGCTTTAGAGAAGCCATATTCTAATGTAAGGATATTGTTCAGTATTGTAATTGCTTCCCCGACATTCAGGGTTTGCAGGTTTTTCCATTTCCTTGCCAGTGCCAAAAGGGCTTCTATGAGAAAATGAGTAGCTACTGTGTGGAATTGTTGGGCCATGTCGATATCACTAGTCCAAGAAGGAAGTCAAGTGAGGTCAGGTTTTTTGCTGTGGGGACAACAGATTGGAGAAGGTTTGATATGTGGTTCCAATATTTTTTAAGTGCTGGGCATTCCCACCAGATGTGGAAGAGAGTTCTGGGAAAGCCTCAGTTCCTCCAGCAAAGGTGGGACGTCTGAGGGAAGATCTTGGCAAGTCTATGGGAGAGTTTTGAGGGCAACGACAGAGCCTTTTGCCATTGATTAGGAGGTGGAGAATTGGGTATATGCATTGACCAATATGATATTTGATTCTGAATGGACTCATTTGACGATTGAGAAAATAAGTCATATATGTAAGAGATGCATTTATGTGTGTTTCTATTTGAATCATAAAATTGTATCATGGGTCACAGGAGTTCATCCTGTGGACCAATATGTTTTGTTAAGCAGAGATTTTAATTCTCAGATAGACATGAAATAGTGTTTCGTAGTGGGAGCCAGGAGAGAGGCACTTGTGTCGGTAGTTAGCACTTCTGATTCTATTTAATTCCAGTTAGAGGAGGATGACTACTTCCACCACGTTTTGAGTTGGTCCAGGATTATTGCTTTATAATAAAGACTTATATTAGGTGCTCCTAGTCCTCCCAGTCATATAGGGGTCATTAGGTTTTGTTTTTCTAATCCTGGGGCACTTTTGCTGTCATATGAATGTGTGGCTTGTAGTGCTCGTAGTTGTGAAGGGAAAAGTGGATTTTTACGAAAGATGTATAGGATATGTGGCAATAAAAACATTTTTGCCAAGGCAATTCTGCCGGCCCACGATGTAAAATGATGATGTAAATGGTTGGTCATTTGGTGAAGCTTTTCTGCAAGGTCTGCCAAATTGGAGTGCAGGAGTTTTTTGCTAGGAGAAATTAGACGGATCCCTAGGTAGCTTAGTGAAGGGTTTTTGGTCCATGAGAATGGGGAATGTTCTGAGATATATTGTATGGTCCTATTATCTAGGCCTATTGCTAACATAACCAATTTACTGTGGTTTATTTTGTATAGAGACACAGAGCTAAAGTATTCTAATATGCATTGTACTTCTATTAGAGAATGTTTCGGGTCTGTGAGGGCAATTATTACATCATCTACGTATAGTCCGATTTTGTGTTCAGTGGTGCCAATATTTATACCCTCATGCCATTCGTAATATTGAAGGGATTAGACAATACCCATGAGGTCCAAATTTTTGCGCTTCGGCATGAATAGAGGTTAAGTATGGCATCCAGGAGAGTTCCCATTATGCCAAATTTACATAGGACAGCTTCCAGGTAGGTCCATTGGACTGTGTCAAATGCCTTCTCTGCATCCAAAGAGAGAAGCAGAGAAGGAGTTTGGTTATGCTCCACCCATTGTATGATGTCTATGATTTGTCGGGTCCCATCTGATGCTTGTCTATTAAGTATGAAGCCGACTTGGTCTATATGTATGAGCTGTAACATAACCCGGGCTAGACGGAGGGCTAATAGTTTTGCATATATTTTTGTATCTGTGTTTAAGAGGGATATGGGTCAGTCGTTTTCGGGAGAATCTGTTGGTTACCTGGTTTGTGTATGGTCACAATCAGTGCTTCCAGGGATTCTTTGGGGATTTTTTCTGTTGATGCATATTGGTTGTAGGTATTGCATAGGTGAGGTGACAGGATATCAACAAAGTGCATGTAATATTCATTAGAGAACCCATCTGGGCCCAGGACTTTGTATAGTGCAGTGGTTCTCAACTCCTGTCCTCGGGACCCACTAATAGGCCAGATTTTAAGTATTACCTTGGGGAGATGCAGACTAGAATACTGCAATCACTGAGCAGCAAATTATATCACCTGTGATGTATTTGAGTTATCTTGCAAACCTAGCCTGTTAGTGGGTCCCGAGGACAGGAGTTGAGAACCACTGGTGTAGTGGGAGGGATTTGATGACTTTATATACCTCTTCTTGAGTGAAGGGGGAAGATAGTGTTGCTATTTGTGTGGGAGTCACTGAAGGAAGGTCTATAGAGGCCAGGAATGTTTATTTTTATCAGGATTTATTGGGGGGGGGGGGATTCTGAGTCTTGCAGGTTATATAGTGTTGCATAAAAGGATGCAAAGGTGTTTGCTATGTCCAGTGGGTTTGTCATGCATGCTCCATGGGGGTTAGTAAGGAAAGGGATTTTTGTATGAGCTTGCTGGCGTTTAACTTGTTTGGCCAGAAAGGCTTTTGTTGCTGTGGGTGTAGGAGTTTAGTTTCAGTCGTTTGATGCGATAGTCAAATATATGTTGTAGAAGCTCACTGAGTTTACAACAGAGGTCCCCAATAGGAGTAGAAGTTGTTTGGGTAATCGATTTTTTGTTTGTTATCTCAAGGGCTTTGAGTTGTTGCAATAGTGAGTATATTTCTTTTGTGCACTTTTTACGCTCCTGAGCTCCAAGTTTGATGAGGAGACCCCGCAGAAAGGCTTTGTGGGCCAACCATACCATAGTCTGATCTTGTACAGATTCACAATTGTTTAGGAAGTAGTTCCTGATCTCAGATTTAATTTGTTGTTCGTATTTTGGGTTTGTTAGAAGGGATGAGTTCAGTCTCCACAGGGAGTGATTGGTTGGGCGAGATTGAGAGGAGAGTTGTAGGGATACAGGGGCATGGTCTGACCATGTGATAAGACCTATGCTTGATTTTGAGGCAGCTAGTAGGGCCTGTTTGTAAGAAATAGGTAAATCCAAGAATAGGAACAATTTGCATGTGAGCAAAATGAGTAGTCACCCTCAACATCATGCATACACCTTCAGGGGTCGTACAGATCTTCATTTTCAATAAATGATGAGAGAGCTGAGGCTCTGCGTCTGTCAGGATTGGTGGAACCTAAGGAAGGATTTGGAGTATCATTAAAATCTCTGCATATGATTACAGCATTATTTTTGTAGGGGCCCAGTCTATTTCTGAGTGTTTTATAAAACTTCTGTTGGGCGGTGTTGGGCACATAGACATTGATCAGAGGGTGATTATTGATTGTGGCTTTTAAGATTATAAACCTGTCATCGTTGTCCGTGTCTACATGGTGTAAGATAAATTACACATTGGCACTGATGGCTATCATTACCCTACATTTCTTTTTGTTTGTGCTGGAGAAGTAGTAGTGCAAGTATTGTTTGTGAGTACAAGGTTGAGGTTTAAGCTTGGAAAAGTGGGTCTCCTGGACGCACAAAATGTCCGCTTTGTTGGAGCATGCTTCTTTCCATAGAAGGCGTCTCTTAAAAGGGGAATTAAGGCCTTTGGCATTAATAGAAGTAATATTTAGGGCCATTTTTGTGGGAGCTGAGGGTTAAGTCAGCATGAGTTGAGCGAGACTGTAACCGTTTATGCAGTACAATAAGATAACGTGGGTTATTAGGTTGTGTAGTTGGCAGTCCTAACACAGGGCTGTGTGAGACTGAGCAATATAAACAAAGACAGTAGGTATTAAAGTACACTACATGGGACAATAGTACAAAGTAGAATATTCATTTAGAATAATCAAATTATGTTTCTAACAGAGAGAGTGCTTAACAGAGATACTGGTAAGGTGTGGTAAAATAATTATAACAAAACAATTATTAACTGAGTGTGCTTAGCACGCTGACTACCTTAGGCAAAATGGGAATTTAAAAGGTTCGCCCAAGCAGGATATATCCATGCTGGGGATGAGCAACCTTGGGATGCCTGTTAGCCTTTGTCCATTTGTTTTGGTTGGCATTGAGGAAGAGAAGATGAGGCAGCCTGTTTGCATGCCGAACGGGAGGTTTTGAGATGGGTAGTAGGCCCCAGTTGGTCAGCTTTTTGTATCTATACTTGGGGGATAAAATTGGTATGTTTTTTTGCTGGTAGGTGACTAGAAGCTTAGTAGGGTATCCCCAACCGTAGGTGATTTTTTTTTCTTGGAGTATGGAGGTGGCCGGTGTGTACGCTCTGCATAGCTCCATAGTGGCAGGTGATAGATCCACAGTGACAACTTAGCATAGCGTGTTGGTAGAGGTCTGAGGTTTCTGGATGTATGAAGAATTTGCTCCTTTATATGAAAGAAGTGGATTCTGGCCAGGACATCCCTTGGGGTCTCTGCAGGTAGGTGTTCCGGCTTTGCGATTCTGTGTGCCCTGTTGATAAACATGTCCTGAGGAGAGAGGTCAACGAGCAGAGTGGTGAAGAGTTGGTGTAGATATTTGTGTAGGTCAGGAGGGGCTACTGATTCAGGGATGCCTCTGAATTTTATGTTATTCCTCCTGGACCTATCCTCGAGGTCCGCCATTTTTAATTTGATTTTCTGAATCTCATCTGAGTGATGGTCATGAGCATCTAAAAGCTCGTTATGGGCTTTGTTCTACTGAGTCAGCCCTCTCTTCCAGGCATTCAAGCCTGTCATGTACTTGAGAGAGGGACAGCTGCAATTCTCTATGCAGGTGAGCAACATAGACTTCAGCATCTTGAAAAAAAGTGCAGCGCTCAAAAAATGAAATCAAACTATACGTAAGGTACTCAAAAAGTGCCACAATATCTATATAGTCCAAAGTTCTCCAGTGTATAAATAGTGAGTTCCAGAAAAAATGTCCAAACTCTGTATGTAATGTTTCTTAAAACTGAAATGTACACGGAAAGGTCAAGGTGGCAACTCACCAGATCCAGTTGCTGCCTCACTTAAGAGGACAGCAAAACACGCATGAATTATGATGAATGGAACCGAACCTTCTGATGGCCATCTCTCCCCTCCGTGTCTCTGTGGTATTTGTAAAAAATATAAAGAAAATAATAGTGCCGTATGCTCATGCTCTATATCAAGTAGGATAGTGAGAGAACCATCACCACTATATAAGTGCACTAGTAATTAAAGAAAGAACACCATGAAACAACTAGTCCAGCCACCATATGTGCTAACAACTCACCAGATATCTGTGAGTATAAGGCATCTCACATCAATTAGGTCACACTAGTAATGAATAGGCACCACGATGACTTATCTAACCACCGACTGTCCTAACAACTCACCAGACATAAATGGGTGTTACGCATATCACATCACATCAAATGGGACCCAGGAAAAAGACAATCCTTCCAGCATATGATCGAGTCCCACTAGGATATTCCCAAATGGTGCAGAGGATGTGTGAGTCACATGCTCATAGCGTGATACCGTTTTAATTAAAGTTAAAATCCATAAAATCCATAAAGGTAAAAAGATAACATATATAAACACAAGTGCGGACCTTATAGAGCATAAAAAGTCATAAAAACATACCCTGGACTTCAGCAAACTTTCGGACACAGAGTTATCTGTCACAGGGATATTTGCCAGAGTGGAGATGTGAGGGGAGCTCTGAGTGGGACCTAAAGCTGCCCAGTGGTGTTTCCTGGCCTGGGGGATGTTACTGGGTGAATTTCAGGGTGATGAAGCCATCCTCTTACCTCTGTCCTGCTGGGTATCAGGAGAGATCTCTGGAGGAGAGAGGCTGTCCATATCCTCTGTTTCCCTCAATTCTAGAGTGTATGTGTGGTCCCGTTGCTGTGTCCGCGCCTGGATGAGCGGGCCGTGTGTGGAGGCTGATTCATTGCTGCAGCCAGCACCATCTTGTCCAGAGCGCGGATCCATGAGGGGGAAGTATTGTGTGAGACAGCGTGGTTGTGGTGGTGGATTTTGCCTTCCTGGCATGCTGGATCTCGTCCCCCTGCTATCCCCTCACAGGTGAGGAGAGAGGCTGAGTCCCTTTTGTTGCTCTTATATCGCTGCTGGGAATCAAGCAGCCATTCCGGTTTGTGGCTAGCCACGCCCCTCATGGACACAACCTTTTTATTAACTTACATAGAGTAGGTCGTTCAACTTTTACATGTTGGTAGAGTATCTCTTCCTCTATAGTAACTTCTACTTTTCTATTTCTGGTAAATAATGGATTCCAAACAAAAGCAACATTCTGTCATTTAGTTATTGAGGAAGGAGGATGTCCAACATCCACAGGAGGCTACAGCATGTTTACAGGGATGACACCATTGACCAAAATAAAGTCTTGCTATTGGTGACTTGTAGACCTGTGCAATTAGTTTTGTTACAAATTTGTTTTCAGACGAAATTTGGCATATTTGTTCATCCGTATGAATGAAAGGCTCTTTTGACAAATGCATACGAAAACAAATTTTCAGAATTAAAATCCGAAAGAACAAAAACCCGAAAGAATACAAATCTGAAATAATGGGCGAGGAGACACACTGAGGCGTTTCTGAACTGCCAATAAAACGCTGATTCATTTTGAAGAGCTTTTCAAGCACTTTTGAAGAGCTTTTCAGGCGCTTTTGAAGAGCTTTCCATTCATTTCAATGGAGAGGGGCGTTTTTTTCACCGCCCTGCTATCGCACTGCCCCAGTGTGAAAGCATTCATTGATTTTAGTGGAAATAGGTCTCCGTGAGCTTTTCAGGCACTTTTTTTAGCGTGAAAGGGCCTGAAAGCGATTCAGTGTGAAAGGGGTCTTAGTGTCACCGCGGCTTTTATCTTCATTTTAACTTCATTTACCAGTATTTGTATTGCTTATTTTAACCGTTTGCCTGCTAAGGCTTGTATAAAAGAGTTTTTGCTGAATAAATGTCTTAAAGATTACTACACTATTGGTGCCCTTTCTTTTACATTTCGGTACCTTTGACTGGTTGGATGAGCCGAGCAAGAAGCAGGATAAGCCTTACACACAGTATAAATAAATAGATTAAAAAATCAGCGCAAATATGTACTCCTCCCCTACCATAAGCTGCTGACACTTAAACAGTGATTTCACTTCACTCAATAAGGTAAAAAACAAAAATATAGTGTAGCGCTAATAATTCAAATAATACAACTCAGAATCAAATAGGTACATCAAATATGCATACAATAATAAATTATGTGAAAAAAACATCATAATATCACTCAAATGCGTGCTTAAATGGTGAAATTTCATAAAACTCAGTATAAAAACCAAGAATGATTCAACATGTATCAGTTCTAAAAAATGTGCTTGAATAGTGAGATAATAAAAAAATAAAAAAAACAACAACAAGAAACATCAATTTTAAGAGAAGGGATCCATAGATAGACAGATCTGATACAGAGAACCCAATCGTGGAAAGTAGGGAGGTATCAAACAGGTGCTTCTAAAATCCTTCACCAGCCTCACTGGCCTCTCACCTTAAAATAAAGATAAACTCGCTTGTTTCCCCACTCAGGGATGCATCATCTCAATACCATTCGGTCTCCAATTTGATCAAATAGCTCCATCAGTTCCAAGATTCGCAAACCGGTATATATAAAAAAAGAGCAGAGATCTAATGCTCTCAGTTTAAAACAATTTATTGCCCCAATAAAACAAGTAAAACACTTACGAGATCCAGCACTATAAAGCTGTGCGAGCTGATAACGTGTATTGCAATAGCAGCAATGAGATATGCGAGCGCAGGCTCCTCCCCCTATACACGTGGACTTCCTCAGTAAGGGGTCTCATTGGACTTCCTCAGTAAGGGGACTTACACACAGTATGATTAATGGCCAACAATGGTCGCCCAACAGCCTGTTGGCAGAAAATCCGATCGTGTGTATGCACAATTCTACAGCCGATTTCCAATTGTCGTCCAACAGAAGACTATAAAACTTTTGTTGGCCAACAAGGCATTGGCCAATTGTTGGCTCGTGTGTACAGAAGTTGGCCAACAAAAAGTTGGAAGTGCAAACACCCATGCTCGGAATCCAGGAAGTGTTCGGTTGTGTAACCTGTGTTCGTAATTCACAAATCAAATTCACCTGAACTTCTTCATTATGCGCTTGTAACACGTCACTACGTTCGGCTTTGTTGGCCGATTACTTGACTACTGTCAGTACGCTAAACACAACTGCCAACAGCCAATGTGGCAAAAGTTGGACGTTCGGTTGGCCAACAATCTGCGCGTGTGTACGAGGCTTTAGTAAGACGCATACCAGCGGTGTGCAATGCTTCAGTAGGTGTTATACACCCATATGCTTGTTTGACCTTCCATAATTAGAGGGTCCACCCGTTCTGGTAAGCATCCATCTTGCCTATATGTTGGTGAATCACGTGGTGAAGGATTTCTACTTTCGGATTAAGTTTGCACAGTCTGGTTGATGCTGGACATCTTCTATCCTTTTGGAATTTCACACTTTATAGACTTTACACACAAATGAGAGTGTTATTATTTTCTTGGACTTATTTGTTATTCATTTATATTGGTTTTTCTAGCGCAACTTTATTTTTGTTTTTATGTATTATTATTGTGCAAATATCTCATAATTATAGTTGTGGCTGCTTTATATTTATTCATACACACAAGCGCAGTATTACTCTTTTTATAATATAACCAATTATCCGATAAACAAATAAAAAAAAAAAAAAAACAAATGAAACGAAAACGAGAATCAACTAATTTTTCAGTAGTGCACATGTCTAGGGTCAATGGTGTCATGATCGTAAACATTCTGTAGCTGTCTGTGGATGTCAGACAGCCTGCACCCCTCCTTCATCAACAACTCAATGACGGCACATGGCTTCTGTTTGGAATCCAATATTCACCTGCAATGAAAAAGAAGAGTTAGTATAATAGTGCTATATAGGTTTCTGTAAAAGATCATTCATATTTTTATTATTAGAACCTTCAAATTATTCTTGAATAATTGTACCAGGCCCCAAGTCTTCTATCTTTTTCACTGCAGAGAAGAAGGTTTCCATGACTGCTTAGTTGGGGGCTCTTTTTTCCAGAAGAATGCACAGTAGGGTTGCCACATCATCCCTTTAATCCAGGACACATATCGATTACACAGGTTCTGTGGCTGATTAAGGTGGTAATTAAACTCACTTGGTGCCTTATCTGCATTAAATTAGCCTCAGAACCTGTGTAATTCATATGTGTCCTGGATTAAAGGGATGATGTGGCAACCCTACTGCACAGTATGATGAAGTCATAAACAGGCGGCCGGTCAGCACAGGCACAGCCTGGAGTGCTTGATTTGTGGAAGTGGCCTACAAGGGACATAGACAGCGGGCTTAAAGTTTCATGCACACAGGGCTTTAACAGGCATATTATCTGTGTATTAACAAAATGCAGTTATCACAATACATTCCTTGCTATTATAGTTCCTTAAGAGGGGGTACGCCTTTATATATTCTTCCAAAAATAATCTTGTAGCAGGCCTCTTTATGTCTTTAACCGCTTAACAACCGCCCCATAGACAATTGACGTCTACAGGGCGGTTGCTTAATTCTGGGAGGACGTCTATTGACGTCCTCCCAGAATCGCGGTTCCCGCGCGCCCCCTGGGGCGCGCACACGGGAACATCCGTGACCGTCGGGTCCGGGGGACCCGACTGATCACGGATCGGGGTGAATGGCCGCTGTGCGCGGCCATTCACCACGTGATCGCGCCGTCAAATGACGGCGTGATCACATGTAAACAAGCCGGCGGAAGCGCCGGCTTGTCTCTCCTCTCCGCACTAGATCGGTGCAGTGTGAGAGGAGAGAGGGGGGAGAGAAGACATGCAGCAGCGCTGTGGGCGATATGCAATGCCCACAGCGCTGCCTAGTAACAAAATACTCCCCCCCACCATCTATTTAC
>BLSH010145660.1:1941467-1963987 GCA_018402905.1 Glandirana rugosa | reverse complement strand
GAATGTGTTTGTAATTATGTATAACTATTCTGTTAAGTGTAATGCGACGAGATGAAATATAAGTGTAAATGTCTTTTTTTCCTTTCTGACAAAAACCACTATTGTTCATGACACTGACACAATTTTATTCAATTGTCTTGGTAAATGTCACAACTCTTTCTTCACGTTGACTATAACAGTGACAAAATTCAATGTTCAATATACAATTAAACATTGAATTTAAACATTAACATTAAACACTTCTAGGTAAAAAAAACAGAACAAGAAATTGGTGAACTGTTGACCCGTGAATTTGGGGGAATTGTTGGTCTGGTTAGTTGCATGACTGAGTAATTGTCATTCAAAGTGTGAGAGCGCTGAAAGCTGAAAATTGGTCTGGTTGTTAAGGGGGTTTAAGTGCCCAGTTGTCAAGTGGTTAAAGAACAAGACAAAAAAAATGGATCTTCACAAATTACAATTACAAATTTAAGTTACAAATTAACATATAACTTGTAACTTAAAACAGTGACAATATCAGTTGCACTTCTTTCTCAACACTGTAAATGGTTCTGTTAACTTATTTTAACACAGTCACAGTACTTGTTATCACCAAAAACAGTCTTTCCTTTTTTTCTGTAAATGTGAATATAAAGTAGAGCAGCGTAATGTGAATTGTCTTATCAATATGTATTAATGTTTGTGTAAGTGGTTGTAAACCCTTGCATTTACCCAATGAAGAGACTAGCCTCTGGTGAGACACAGAGATTTAACAAATCCTCCTACATAAGTTGTATTTGTTTATCCCCAGTCTTCTCTCCTCTATATCCATTGAAAGTACAGAATTTATACAGCATTTCTGAGCTACAGAAGATGGGGGGGGGGGGTTGTTCCGCCGCCAAACACACACAGCATAGAGTAGGGAGCTGAGTGTAATCTGAAACATAAGAGAATTTCATAAATCACACACACACACACACACACACACACACACAATCTCATATGGAAACATGCATAGGCTGAGGCTGTCAAATATCTGCTGTGCGCGGAAGGGGGAATAGGGATGTCTCCAGATTGTCTGGTGCCGGTACACGCTGTCAGAGTTGACTCGTGCAGATAGCAGAGGAAGGAGAGAGTGGACAGAAATCACACTAGATGTTTTAGATGGAGGCAAGTGCACACTATAGAAGGATATGCTTTGTTCATTTTTCAGAGGTTTGCAACCCAACTGTTATGTACTGTATAATTTGTAATTATTATAGTCCCTGGGTAGGCATACTTCTACATTACATAGACAGATTTTGCTCCCAACTTTGTGGTGCTTCACATTGGCTTTGTTTTAATCAGGGCTTTTTTTCTATGAGAATAGGTGCAGGAACTCCTCCCTTCTGAGGCACCCCTTGAATAAGACTCCGGCCCACCTCCAAGCACCGTTCCTTGGTTCCATCCCTTACCCACCTCCCAGTACAACCCCTTTTAGAGAATACAGAACCAGGTATTATTTTGTGGTGCTAAGTATTTTGTATGGGATTTGTTAATGATAACAAAGGCAGTAAAATAGATCTAGCGTCAATGGACACCACAGGGACAATAGATCCACCCCAGCAACAATGGACTCCCCAACAGCCAACATTAATAGACCCTCCAGCAGCCAGAAACATAAGACCCCTCCCTCAACAGTAGATGCCTCCCAGCAGCAATTGACTTCCTGCAACATAAGACCTACCCCTGCAAAAATAGATCTCCTCCAGCAACAATAGATTCCCCAGTAGCCAGCATCAATAGACCCTCCAGCAGCCAGGAAAAAAGACCCCTCCCTCAACAGTAGACCCCTTCTAGCAACAACTGACCCCCGAGCAGCATAAGAACCACCCCAGCAACAATAGTTCCTCCATGAGCAACAGAAGACCTCTGCAGCAACAATAGACCCCCTTCCTCTGCAAAAATAGATCCCTTCCAGCAGCAATAGATTCCTCAGCAGCCAGCATCACTAAACCCTCCAGAACACCCCAGCACCCCTTGCCATTACATACATTCAGTTCTCGAGGTGCCGGAACTGCGTTCCCTCATGTTCCTGCTGAAATAAAAAGCCCTGCTTTTAATGCTTCTACTCACAATGCAAGTCTATATGATTAATTCAGTGTTTCTCAATTCCAGTTCTCAAGGCACACCAACAGGTCATGTTTTCAGGATTTCCCTCAGATGAAATGGCTGTGGTAATTACTAAGACAGTGAAACCAATCAAATCACCTGTGCAAAATAGTGGAGAGCCTGAAAACATAACGTGTTGGTGCGCCTTGAGGACTGGAATTGAGAAACAATGGAATAATTTACAAAAGGCAAATAAGCAGTTTTATTTTGCAAGGGAATTTTCACTTTGAAAGGGGATTTTCCCTTAGCTTAGTGAATGTGGTGAAAATTCACTTTCCAACAAACACCCAATCACATGCAAGGAAAAAAGAGGACCTTTTTTATTGCACATGGTCGGATGGTGGAAGTCAGCAGAGCTTCATCTTTGTCACTAAGCTGAGGGAAAAAATAGTAGTCTTTAGGAAATCAACACCTAAGAGCACATGCTCCTACACCCATAATATAAAACCCATAGCATTTCAACAGGAGTGGAAACACCTCATAATGGTCAGAGAAGGTGTGCAGGCACAGTAAATCAAGAACAGAAGACTCATCGAATGAGTCCCCGAGAGGTATAAGAAATGGTCAGTTGGTCTGACTCCCCAACCTCTACCAAATACTAATTATCAACTGGAAGTCTTCCTCCCTTTTTTCCCCAAATTCCCCAAAACAATACGGCACATCCCGTGGAGTCAACAAAGCCTATATAATGCTCTGAGCTTTAGTGGATAGTCTTACCTTCCTGATCTATCAACATTTTCAGTTACCCAGAACTTCTCTCTTATCTCAAGTAATGACCTTTTTACTGTGCATTTCCCACGTACGATCAACTCCTGATAATCATGGTCACTCATTTTCCGAGGAAGTGCTTTATATTCAAAGCTGCCTTGAACTACTTTGATAGCTGTAAAAAAACCAACAGTTATAATTGATACTTAAGAAGATGAAAATGGCGAGCCATCTGCACCTGAGGATACAGTGCTGAGAATAGCACTAATAGCTGCTTTTTCCTGATCAAACACAATTTCTCAGTCTCTATTGTCTGATAACTCTTACAATTTATTTCATCCAGGTGTGAGAATAATTCCTCATCTTGTTATGAGGCTTCAGTGAACTGTACAGAATAAAATATACAATTATCTAAATCTTTCCACAGACGTGATGCTTGTAAAAATAGGCATGATAATATTTTAGAAACAGATTCACTTTTTACATAACTGTAGTGCCTTATAAATTGGAGATTAGAGTTCCAGCGTGGATAATATTAAAATGGTCCTTATTTATTTGGACTTGCAGCACAGTTTTGGATATATTAAAAAAATAAAGATACTATATTAAGCCCACATTCATACCTGAAGGTAGTGTTGTTAGGCAATTTTTAGGCTTCTATTGTGTGCATTTTTGAACATGAAGTGCTTCTTTGGAGCAGGATTGTGTGCTCTTATCCCATAGCCTTTCATATGGAATCACCTAAAAAACACATGTAGCATGCATTTTTGCACATTTTTTTTTTGCATGCGCTTATTGAGTCAGTTGCGCCAAAAATGCCCCATTCTGCCTCAAAAGTAGCTTATGTACCTTTTTGTACTTAGGTGTCTACAGGTGTCTGAAGGCTCAGATATGAACACGGACAACTGAAAAATATGGGTTTTGGCTTGTTGAACCTTTTGGAGTTTCATGCTAAAAAATGCTTAGATGTGAATAGGGTCCTAAATTCTAATACTTATTTCCCACAATGCATGAGGGCAATAGTTTAGGGGGTTATAGAGGCATAGAAATGTTTTAATATACTCATATATTATATACAACTTCGGCTAACAAAGTTTTAAATGCCAACATGTATAAAGTTGTCAAAATGTTATTTTCCCTAATTAAATTAATTTTTTTGTTTGAGGTTTTTTTTTCCTCAAAGTACTGGTCAGGCATCATTTTATGGATATCCCTATTTTTTATGTCCTGCCATTTTAAAAGTGTATTCAGCCATCATCCAAAATCTTCACTCCATGAAATCCCTCAGAAGTTGCCAAACTTTTCTGCCAAAGCGTTACAACTGTAGTAAATTACTCCTAGTGCTGCTAACCTACCAGATTGAAATTTACTGACACAACATCCAAAATGTAATGGCAAGTTTTTACTGGCATTTCCAAAAGTTACAAAATTACAGTTTTAAGTGCAAATGTCAGTATTTAGGCTACAAACAAGTACAATATGCAATTAGCAATGTGATCTAAGGTAGATGTTAAGGCAAAAAACATATTTCTTATTTTATTTTCGATATAGTAAGTAAGTAGCTGAGGGACAGGACTCAGGATGGCAAGAAATTAGAATGGGCGGCACACACATGAAATTGACTCTCACAGTGACACTGACAGCAATGTGCAGCAGCACAGATGATGATGACACCTCCTTGACACATCCCCTCCTGAGTCATAGTGACAGTCTCTCTCCAAGCCAGGTGGTCCCTCCAGTCCACTCCAGTCTAACAGCACTGACAGTCCCAGCCTGCCTTGCTCCCATACCACAGACCAACACACGAGGCTCTGGCCGCTCTGCTTGGCTCCCTTGTACCAGGACATCACACAACATGCTCAGGCACCGCCTCCGCCAAAGCCTCCCAAACATACTGTAGCAGGCGCTCGGATGGTCTCGGCTGGCTCTGGATCAAGCCGAGCATCACAGCCATATTTTTTACTGGCAACGTTTTCCTTTTACTGGCATTTACTAGCAGGAGAAAATTGCCTGTTTTTACTGGCTGCCAGTAAAAATACTGACGGTTGGCAACACGGTTGGATAGGGTTATGCTAAATTATTATTTTTCTATGTGTATGCATAGTCATAGCCAGTGATGACCTGGCCACTTGCACCTTGCATAGGATAGCCACAGATGACATGATAAAAGGGGATTATGATTCTGATTAAAATGATCTTTTGTGATAATTGGGCTGTTTTTGTAGTATTATAGGGAGATATTACAGCCTGGAAACTCTTCTTGGTTGGTCCCTAACATTCACAAAGTACCATATGCACACTGTTGTCAGCATAAGGCTAGTGTCATGGCTGGTCTCCCACTGGAGAGTCATGCTTGTCTGTAATTCTCAGAAGGAATATCTGGTCATCTACGATTATAATTACTTAATATGTAGAAAATTCATGATTGGCTCATCCTTTTTCTCTGGTTCCATATTTGGTCATATTTACATATTGTTTGACTAGTGGCAGTCACCCAAATAGGTTACTTTGACATGCTGAGAATAGTTTATCCTATTGTCATGCTTTTGATGGTCATTCTGATTAAGTCCTGATTATGTCTTTAGTCCTTAGGCATCCTAATTAACATATGGCCTTTGAAGTTTTTTCTTTGAGAAATGAAAAACTATAGGTTTAAAATGAGCCTAGTACAAAGAAATAGCTATCATCAACTTAATTGAGCTGTCCTTAATGAACCAGAAATATAGCATTGTTATGTATAGCCATACAAGTTTAAGCAGACGAGTAGGTAGGCAGATGTAGGTCTGATAAAAGGATAGTGAATTGGCTTGAATTTAAATATTTTGACTACAAATAAACTTAAGGATGTATTCTGCTATCAGGGATCACGTTGTAATAAAGGCTAGATTTGTCCAAGATTTAATGAATAATCTTGAAACATTAAACCAATATTCTTTATCAAAATAATTTTAGTAAGTAGCTAAAAGGAAGATCAGATAGCAATATTTATTAAATCTCAAAATTTTCTGGACCAGTTATATCCCAAAAGGGAGTGTTCTAGTGTTAAAGTGTTGTATAATATAAAGGACAGTGGAGGAGGGATGCAGGGCCTTATGCTGTCCAGTCTGTTGTGTATTGCCTCCTAGCAACCGAATCTTGTAAGATTGCTATCTAAGTGGAACTGCATCTGCTTGGTGTGTCCAAAGAGCTTGGTGTGTCCACAGAGCTTAATGTGCAAGTATGTACAATACTAAACTTACCTTTCTCCGGTAATTTGAGGCCCATATTCTCTGTCATGGTTCCGTCAATGCCTCCTGGTTTTCTTCAGGGTCTGGAGTGTTCTATGTTTAGCCATTGGTCAGCTATGGACGACACGTCTCCCATCTATGTGCACAGGAGTCAGTGCACAATAATAAAAAAAAAATAAAAGTGTACCTGCTAACATATTTTCTATATAAAAGTCCATCTCTATGCAAAAAGCCCTCCCTCTTACTACCCTCACCTATTAAAACATAATTTTAACCTTCCTTCTGAAGCAGGGATATACTTACCTAAGTCACTGTCCAAGTTTGTGCTTTCCCTGATTTAAAAGGGTTTTTTTATAGACATCTGTTCTTGCTTTTTCTTCTATAGGTGTGGTTTTGTTAAATTTTCTCCTTTGTACGCCTTTGAGTGCCCTTTTTTAGGTCTTCTTGAAGGAAGTTGATGCCCTCCCTTTCTCCTGCTGTTGCCCTTTTTCACAACTTGTTCAGGCCTCTTCTTTCTTTAGCAAATATTATTTTTTGCAGACAATAGGATTGGTGTATCGAAGGAGTGCTGTATTTTTTTCAGCTGCTACGTTCCTTTGCTCCAAATTTCTGTTTTCCATAGTTGTAGGCTAGGTCAACCATCCAATCCAACTTCTTTTCTGCTGAACCCCTAATACCAAGTGGTTGTAAACCCTCACATATAACCAGTGAAGTGACTGGCCTCAGGTGATACACAGACAAGAAACAAATCTTTCTATGTAAGTTGTACCTGTTTATATGCAGCCCTCTCTTCTCTACAACTGTTCAAAATCCAGAATGCATACAGCTTGTCTGAGCTTTCAGAAAGCAGGGGGTGGGGAGCTGAAGTTACACTCTGCAGAGCTTAGTGAGGCGAGCTGAAAGCTGATTGGAGGGAAACACCCCCCCCTTTCATTGTTCATTTTTCATGTCTAAGGTTTACAACCACTTTTATTTCAGACTCATGTCTGCGTTGATGGTTTCCCATATCTTGTTATCAGACTATGGTTATTTCACCAATAGCCATAGTTCCACTTTATGATTTACCTTGTGGTGTGGGACATTACTTATGTGTGAAACCTCTTTTCAAACTGTTGGGTGTTGATACTTGAGGGACTGTGGATTTCTTCCGGCAAATTTCAACTACATGATTTGACTTTCCTCTTAATAGAATCTGGGGTCCTAGGTTGGAGGTTTTCAAGCATTTCTTCTGTGAAGAATTTTTAGACACCTACAGGTCCGAGGAGCATGTCCAGCTGCTGGCTTCTCAGGGGTACTTCCATACCAGGGTTGTGCCAATGCCAGTGTTTATTACTGGGAGGTCAGTCAGAGAGTATTCTTGCCCCCCTACTCTTGCAGACTCTGGGGTATTATTCTCTTTAAACTTTCTGTAGCCAATAAGAATAACCCTTGTACCCCAATAAAGCTCCTGAATATACTTTTTTGGGTAGCTAACCCATAACATCTTTGTAGCAGTTTATTTCCTCCCGCCAACTGTCTCCCCAGACTGTCACAGTATCCCTTGTCATCAGCTTCTCTTTCATAGAAGTAACTTGACTCAATGTTTCAATCACTAGGATAAGTAAAGACTTTTGATGTTCGGACTGATCTGGTAGGGAGGTAGGTATAAATCAGAGTCATCAGCTGGGGAGCATCCTTCACTGATATTTTCTTGATGAGTAAGCAACATCTCTAGAGGGCACCTTGATGATACCAGGTGTCCCAGACAACCTGCCTCAGATCCCTACCCTCCCATCTCATCTTGCAGCCCATTTGTTGTATTTCCTTTTAACCCAAATCTAATTGCTGTTTAATTTCTGCTGCATTTAAACTTGATCCAATGGCAGCTGCATTTGGTTGCTCTGGACAAGCTTTCTGATAACAATGGTGTGCCACGTCAATTAAATATTCTCTCCCCCTGGGAATAGTAGGGGGTAGAAGGAGTATTTGGGTTATTTCCTCCTTCTTTTTTCTAATAATACCATTTTGTCTGTTCTCCATATGGCTTTGGGATTGGCAGCCTGTCCTGTGATACCTCCCTTCCTATGTCTCTAATCTCTGGCAGTGATTCCTGTCTCAGCATTTTTGGAAGACCTATTTGACCGCTCTGCTCCTGATGAAGCATGTCTGTGAAATGTATTGAGGAACTGTAACCACTCCACAGTCTACAATTGTTCTATTTGCTCTGTATGCTAGATTGTATTGGTATACATCAGGAGGGCTGTTTTGTTGGCATTCGTGGGTTATATATATTGTTGACATATATGCTTACAGTGCCTTGAAAAAGGTATGCATACCCTTTGAAATGTTCCACATTTTGTCATGTTACAACCAAAAACGTAAAAGTATTTTGTTGGGATTTTATGTAATAGACCAACACAAAGTGACACATAATTGTGAAGAGGAAGGAAAATGATAAATGGTTTTCAATATTTTTTACAAATAAATATCTGAAAAGTGTGAGGTGCATTTGTATTCAGCCCTCCTGAGTCAATACTTTGTAGAACCCCCTTTAGCTGCAATTACAGCTGCAAGACTTTTTGTGGAAGTCTCTACCAGCTTTGCACATCTAGAGAGTGTCATTTTTGCACATTCTTCTGTGCAAAATACCTTAAGCTCTGTCAGAGTGGATGGAGAGCATCTGTGAACAGAAATTTTCAAGTCTTGCCACAGATTCTCAATTGGATTTAGGTCTGGACTTTGACTGGGCCATTCTAACACATGAATATGCTTTGATCTAAACCATTATATTGTAGCTCTGGCTGTATGTTTAGGGTCTTTGTCCTGCTGGAAGGTGAACCTCCACCCCAGTCTCAAGTCTTTTCAGACTTTAATAGGTTTTCATCTAAGATCGCCCTGTATTTGGCTCCATCCATCTTCCCATCAACTCTGACCAGCTTCCCTGTCCCTGCTGAAGAAAAGCATCCCCACAACATGATGCTGCCACCATTTTGTTTCACGATGGGAATGGTGTGTTCAGGGTGATGTGCGGTGTTAGTTTTCTGCCATACATAGCTTTTTGCTTTTAGGTCAGAAAGTTCAATTTTGGTCTCATCTTAACAGAGCACAAACAAGACTTCTTATGGCTTTCTTCTTGCTACTCTTCCATAAAGGCCAGATTTGTGGAGTGCGCAATTAATAGTTGCGCTGTGGACGGATTCTCCCACCTGAACTGTGGATCTCTGCAGCTCCTTCAGAGTTACCATGGACCTCTTGACTACTTCTCTAATTAATGCTCTCCTTGTCCGGCCTGTCAGTTTAGGTGGACAGCCATGTCTTGGTAGGTTTGCAGTTGTGCCATACTCTTTCCATTTTGGATGATGGATTGAACAGTGCTCCGTGAGATGTTCAAAGCTTGGGATATTTTTTATAAAAAAGTGCAGCACTATGCACAACTACAAATGTCCTTTTGAGTTCATAAATGATAATAAACTTTGAAGAAACTTCATAAATCAGATAATGGACAAACAGGCACACAAGCCCTCCTCCACAGACATACACAGGCGCTCACCTTATTTGTAAGGCCTGGTGGCCTACAATGCACCTTCCCCACTGGGGAACTAAGTGTATGTCCTGAAGAAATCCTTGGGATAATAATCAGCTTAGTCACCATTCAATCCAGGATGTATATAGAAAGAGATGAGAAAACCTCTAGTGCTCTCCACAAAGGCTAATACATAAATCTTATACGTCAACTGAATCACAATAAAGAACAGATAGGACACCCACGTGTTTCAGAAGACAGACATAGTTGTGTACGGACCCTCCACCACAGAGATACACTGCCGCTCACCTCATTTGCACGACTAAGAGGTCTGTCAAACACCTTCCCCACTGGGGACTATAGGGCAGTGCTCCTATGTGTTCCTGGTCCACTGTTCAGATATGTATTTGTAAAAAATGTTGAAAACCATTTATCATTTTTCTTCCACTTCACAATTATGTGCCACTTTGTGTTGGTCTATCACATAAAATCCGAATAAAATACATTTACGTTTTTGCTTGTAACATTACAAAATGTGGAGAATTTCAAGGGGTACGAATACTTTTTCAAGGCACTGTATATAAGTCTTTTGGATGGGGCTACGAATATAAAGGGTCCTGCTCATACTAACAATGTGCATATGCTTTTACATTTTTGTGCTATTTGGATTTTAATAACACTAACCTGGCTGCTAGGTTGTGTGGATGAATAAAAGTCTGTTTTTAACTGATGTATGCTTATCATCATTTGGGAGGAGGTGATACTCCTAAAAAGTCCATCAGTACCAGTCTTTGACAACCATTTTTTTTGTATGTCTGTGAAGTGTATGTCCACCAGGGTCTCATGTGACAGGGTGACAATGCAAACACATAATTGAGAGAATATTGTCACCCCATAATAGGGAGTGCCTGGATAATGACCTTCATGGCAGGAATACCAGGACATTTCATGGGTAGTCATGTTGAAAAAAAATCACTCAAGCCCATCAGTTCAACCAATTGGAAAATGAATAAATAAAGACACTGAAAACCAGCATATACGGAACACTAAACCCACAGTTGATCCAGATAAAAGGCTAAAAAAAAATTCTTACAAATCACAGTCCTAAAGAAAAAAAAATCTTTCTTTATTACGTTAGGTAATCAGATATTTCTTGGAGCAACAATCTATGCTGCTGTTATTATTTTAATGAAAGGCGAAGATTTCAGCTAAAAGACTGAAAACAGCTTGTGAAATTACAGTGACAAGTGAAAGCTTATATGAGATTCTAGTGATTGGGTTTAAATCCACTTGCATTGGTTGCCTTGTGATATTTTACAGCAACGTTCATATTTTCTACTCGAGATCCTTCAAGCATGATTTACAATGAAAAATTAATTGTGTTTATGTTATCAAGATTCATGTGCCCAAAGCTTTCAGATACAGCCAGCATGTAAACATCTTAGGCAACCTATATCCATTGAGAGTATGTGTGAGGATGTAGAATATATACAATGACTCCAATAGGTAGTAGAGGCAGGTATGTGCATATTACAGAAAACTACAACATGTTTGGTTTGTTATTCATCCAGAGTGGGGGAGGGGCACTCTAAAACAGAAGGTGTGTTACTGGCCAGATCACCAGGTGAAAACAGAGGGAAAAAAGCCTAAGAATAGAAAAACAATGCAACCGCCACATCTAATAATTGATAAGCAATTACATAGTTACATAGTTAGTCTGCTTGAAAAAATACACAAGTCCATCTAGTTCAACGAATAAAAGAGGGAAAAATGATATATATATATATACACAATCCTATACCCACAGTTGATCCAGAGGAAGCTGAAAAAACCCCAGCAAAGCATGATCCAATTTGCTCCAGCATGGGAACAAGTTCCTTCCTGATCCCTCGAGAGGCAATCAGATATTCCCTGAATCAACTTTGCCTATAAATATTAGTATCCAGATATATTATGTACATTTATGAAAGAATCCAGACCTTTTTTTAAAGCAATCTACTGAGCTGGACAGAACCGGCTCTTGAGAGAGTCTATTCCACATTTTCATGGCTCTTACTGTAAAGAAATCGCTGCTTGGCATTGCATGCCATTATTAAGCTTATGATCTACCAAAACACCCAGATCCTTCTCCACTATGGATTCCCCCAGTTGTGCTCCCCCAAGTATGTATGATGCATGCACATTCTTATCCTTTCTGTTTTTGGTTCCTCTAATCTTTCCTCATAGCTGAGCTCCTCCATGCCTCTTATCAGTTTGGTTGCCTTTCTCTGCACTTTTTCCAGTTCCCCAATATTATTTTTGAGAACTGGTGCCCAAAACTGAACTGCATATTCCAGATGAGATCTTACTAATTTGTACAGGGGCAAAATTATATCTCTCTCTCTGGAGTCCATACCTCCATAATACGAGAAAGGACTTTGCTCGCTTTGGAAACTGCTTGGCATTGAATGCTATTATTAAGCTTATGATCTACCAAAATCCCTAGATCCTTCTCCACTATGGATTCCCCCAGTTGTACTCCCCCTAGTATGTACAATGCATACATATTCTTAGCCCCCAAGTGCATAACTTTGCATTTATCAACATTAAACCTCATCTGCCACATAGTTGCCGACTTAAACAGTGCATTAAGGTTGGCTTGTAAGTTGGAGACCTCATAATATGACATATTTGGTTTTAGGTTTAATACCGCTTTAAATATGAAAATTCAAAAAAGTCATACTTGGAAAAGAAGCAAATGAATACCTACTTTGCTCATTGCCTGCACAATAAAAAGCTGCCCATTTTGAAAAATCCCCAGCTGAAGCTCGAGGGGAAATCAACACTTCTTGGCGCATCAATTTCCTAGGTCTCCTGCAGTGTGTTCAATGCTTCCTCCTTCTAACGTCCATTTCACTACTATGTCCTGTAATTACTTGGACCTCTGCTATGTATAATGTGTAATCAACATGGTCCGTAACATATTCTTCACATACCTAAGGGGAAAGGGTCATGTTATACATGGCATCTTGTTGCTTGTGACAACTTGCTAGTTATAGGACCTCTAAGGGACTAACTTACATTGCCTTTGGAGTTGCTCCCTCAGTGGTTGAACTAGTTGTTACTGCATCACCACTTCCTAAATCACTTACCTCTTATCAACATGCTTAATGCATTGTAGGACACCTGATTGGCTCTGTGTGCTGCTTTTCCCACTCCCTCTCTGAGCTCTGCTGTACAATACACTGCAAGATGCTAATGCTGAGTCCAATTTCGATACTTCCACTGCTTGCATTTGAAAAAAATACATTCATGGGGTTGATTTACTAAAGACAAATATACTTGCTCCAGAGCTTTGTAAATTAGGTAAAACTTCACTCTCACCCTCAGATCTAGAGCAAATGCACTTGAAGTGCACTTGCAGTGCACAGTATATTTGCCTTTAGTAAATCAACCTCAATGTATTCACACCATCCAACATCCAATCACATCTGCTAAAAACAGACCGATTGGAGGGATTGGATGGCAGTCGGTTGTAAACGGACAGGAGTTCTGTTTACATCCAACTGCCCATAGATGAGAACGGGCTGTGTCTGTGCTTACTTTGCATAAGCGGAGTGGACACAGACCTGTCATCCACCTGCTCAGTAGGGATCAGCGGACAGATCCTCTGCTAAGCAAGGGGATCACAGCCAGAGTCCGCCCGTGTGAAAGGACCCTTAACTGATAGGGCTAAATACTAATGTAGCACCTTCTAGTGTGTGCTACTAGTAGTGGCAGTGTAAGAAAAATTACCTGACTCATGTTTCAAGCCTGTAAGTCGTAATTGGGTCAGGGTTCACTAGTGTTCAGGGCTGGGTGACTCATCCTGGCAGTTCTCTGGTGCCTCCCCCTGGTGTCTGGGAGGTTGGAGAACCTTCTAGAACTAGAGGGTGGGGGCTAGGAGGAGCTGCCATGAATATTTATGGGGCCTCAGCCAATCTCCAGATGTGGGCTGGTAAGGGGCAGAGACACTCTGCCCCATAAATAGACATGGGCCATTCCAGCAGGGGAGTCAGGTGTAGGATGGAGAGCTGAGGAGAGGCTGTTAGTGGCCCTTGAGGGGACCCCCTGCTTGGGAGGGGTGATACCTCGGACTGAAGGTTTGGGATAGCTGGCCTAGAAGGATTCCACCACAGGAGGCAGTTGGAGGAAAAGCTTCAGAAAAGGCAGCAGGAAAGAGCAAAGACAGACAGTGAGTAAAGATCAGCACTGAGCAGGGACAACACAAAGGGAGAGACTGCCAGTTGCAACAATGCTTTCTGAAGACAGCAGTGGGCTAAGTCTTCATCCTTGCCCTGGGGAATCTCCATGAAAGTGTGCCAGTCAGGCAGGACTTGGGCAGAGAGTCAGTCAGGAGGACCAGGTCAGCTAGCATTTTCAGCAAGCAAGTTGAGCTGGGGTCAGTGGCCACAGGGAAGCAGGAGGAATGCTATGCTGTTCACTCACAATGCACTTCTTTGTCAAGGGACTAAGCTTTCCTACCTGTTTTAGGCCTTTACTAAGCTAGCAAGATCCTGCTAGTTCCCACAGGAGAAATTAGCAGGTGCTGTAGTAAACCAAGTGTGTGCAGGAGGAAGGAAGAAGAGGAATTTTGTAAATAGGGAGGAAGTGTCCCTCTGTTCATAGTTCTGGACATTTTTTCAAGTTGGGCACCCCATAATTCCCTACCCCATCCAAGTTATCAATCTCTAATAAAACATCAAAAACAAGCCAATGACTGTTATTTGAGTTGGAACATATGAAGAAAATGCTGTATGACTAGCTGTGCAGCAGTGGGGACCCAGGACACTAGCGACTCTTATAGGGATAGTTAAACACAATTCAGGTGAACCAAAACATAAGGTGTACGAACTTGCATGTCATTTTGGTTTTGGAAACCGCTACATCCTTAGTAAAGAAACCTGTCCCCTGCTAGCTTGTTGTGGACTTTAAGTGGGGATATCTGAATGATGCCTGCAGCTGCAGGCATCATTCAGATATCTTCTTTTTCTGCCAAAGATTCTCTGCACCGTAAAAACAATCATAGCGGCTGTTCAGCTGCTCCCTCGGTGCTTCTACTGGCTCGTCCATGTAATCCAGAGAATGGATCTGTCGGCAGCGGCCGTTTATCATAGAGCTGACCGAGGACCAGATGGTCCCCAGTAATCTCTATGACCTTTGGAGGCTGGGCGCGAAGTTATGATGTCATGTCCGGTCTCGGCAGTTGTAAACACTGCTGTTGTCTCAGTTGGGAAGCCGAGATCATTTATATTTTTTTAAATTTTAGGCTTTCCAGTCTAGAGATGAGATCTGGGGACTTATAGACTCCAGATCTGGCTTTAAGGAGGACCTGTCATGCCCTATTTCTATTACAAGGGATGTTTATATTCCTTGTAATAGGAATAAAAATGATCAAAAAAATGTAAAGGGAAAGTGTCAAAATATAAAAATAAAAGTAAAATAAACAATTAAAAAACAAAATTCAAAGCACCCCTGTCCCTGCGTGCTCGCACACATATGTAAACGGTGTTCAAACAGCATGTGTGAGGTATCACCATGAATGTTAGAGCAATAATTCTAGCCCAAGACCTCCTCTGTAACTATAAACAGGTAACCTGTAAAAATGTTTCAAGTGTCGCCTATGGAGATTTTTAAGCACCAAATGTTGGGGCCATTCCACGAGTGTGAGCAATTTTAAAGCGTGACATGTTAGGTATTTATTTACTTGGCATAGCATCATCTTTCACATTATGCTTGAATTGTTTTTTTTTTTAATTCATGAAACAGTTTGTTTAAAAAAATAAAAAAGTGTTTGAAAAATTGCTGCGCGAATACCATGTGACGTAAAAAGTTGCAACAACCACCATTTTATTCCCTAGGGTCTATGCTAAAATACGTATATAATGATTGGGGGTCCTGAGTAATTTTCTAGCAAAAAAATAAGATGTTAACATGTAGAAGAGACAAGTGGTTAAGGGGAGGCAAGTGGTTAAGCTGGGTACACACTAGTGCAAAAATGGTCAGTTTAGCAGCATATGCCCTTGAAAGGATAATTTTACTGAAAGAGTAGTCAATGCTTGGAATAAACTTCCAAACCCCTATAAAATGGGGCAGATTCGATGGACCAATTGTTCTTTTTTTCTGCCATCACTCTTTTATGTTTCTATGGAGGGGGCTGAATTTTATATAGTTTTCATGCAGGATTATCCATATCCCTTCAGGGACATCACATAAAAGACTGCTGAAGACAATCTAGCAACATTTTGGCTCTCTGTAAACAGAAAAGTCTGTTTGACATCCATCATTTTTATATTTCAGTGTTAATTCTGAGAATGCTTCTCTGTTTACATCAGACCATACAATGTTTTTTTTTACGGAACTCTCTGATTGCAGAAAATGAGAGCATTATGTACATTTATCAGTCGAGCAATGGAGAGGAACCCTTGTTGACGGACTGTGCAGCTTGAGGAAGAGGTCGATTTAACCTTTATCATCATGTACTTAGATGTTCCTGTGGGTATTTTCATTGCTGTCATTGTAACAAATGGAATGATATGGATGTATCAGTTGTCATTCTCAGTTTGTTACATTCTCATTGACCTGAGTAGCAGATTTCAGAGTGTGCTGGCTGTGCAGGGAACAACTCATTTTAAAATAGTGAATATTACTCAGGTCACCTCCAAGGTCCTGGGTCAAAGCAAGAGAGATTTTATTTTTTTTAAAAAGTATTGTACAGAACCAAAGAAATATGTTTTTGGTTTTTTTTTAAACCAAAAAGCTTAAAGTGTAATTTTAACCACTTCAATACCAGGCACTCAACCCCTTCCTGCCTAGACCAATTTTCAGCTTTCAGCGCTGTCGCATTTTGAATGACAATTGCTTAGTCATGCAACACTGTACCCAAACAAAGTTTTTATCCCTTTCTTCCCACAAATAGAGCTTTCTTTTGGTGGTATTTGATCACCTCTGGGATTTTTATTTTTTGCGATAAAAAAAAGTTTTTCTCTGTTTCTGTCACAAAACTTTGTAAATAAGTACATTTTCTCCATCACTGATGGGCACTGATGAGGCTGCACTGACAGGCACTGATAAGGCAGTACTGATTGGCACTGATGAGGTAGCACTGAAGAGCACTGATGATGAGGCATATATATACAACACTCATGGGCACTGTTAGGCAGCACTGATAAGCAGCACTGATGGACACTCATAGGCAGCACTTATGGGCACACATAGGCAGCACTTATGGGCACTCATAGGCAGCACTGATGGGCACTGATAGGTGGCACTGGGCACTGATAGGTGGCACTGATGGGAACTGATAGGTGGCACTGATAGGTGGCACTGGTGGGCACTGATAGGTGGTACTGGTGGGCACTGATAGGTGGCACTGGTGATAACTGATAGGTGGCACTGATAGAGGGCACTGTAAAGTGTGCATTCCCTGGTGGTCCTTAGTGGCATCTGAAATAGCCACTGAGTGCCATCCATTTTGGGCATTGTGCCCCTTACCTGGTGGTATAGGATGGGCTTCCTGGTGGTCAGGATGGGCTCCCTGGTGGTCCTAGGTGGGCTTTCCCTGGTGATCCCTGATTGGGCTCCCTGGCGGTCCTGTGGGGGCTCCCTAGTGGTCCTGGGTGGTGATCCTAGGGGGGGCTGCACTGATAAACAATCAGCGCAGACCCCCCCTGTCAGGAGATCCACTGATCGACTCATCTACTCGCATCTGCAGGCGCGAGTAGAGGAAAAGCCAATATACGGCTCTTCAGGTTTACACTGTGATCAGCTGTGATTCGTCATGGCTGATCACATGGTAAAGAAGCTCTTTACCAGGATCGGAGATCCGGTGTGTCAGACTGACACACCACATCACCGATCGCCGTGCTATGCGCCCCTGCTTGTTACCCTGCTGGACATCATATGACGCCCAGACAGGATAACAGAACCACTTCCCGGCCATCGTACTGCTTACAACAGTAGGGAAGTGGTCAAAATACTGAACAAAAAATTGTATTTTATCACACTTGTAAATTTCACGTCACGTGACTCTGGCCAGTCACAGAGCCGAAGTTGTGGCCCCAGAAGGAAGAGGGGCTGAAGATGGACATTGCCTGCACAGGGGGCATTGCTGGACGTCGCAGGCTCCGTTTGCAGGTAAGTGACACATAATGGGCTACTATGCTATACATAGTAGCCCATTATGTTTCTGCTTTGCAGGGGAATATAGAGGAAGTAAACCCCATCAGGTGGTGCTTCAATAAAGCTTAGGTGATGCTTCAATAAAGCTTAGGTGATGCTTCAATAAAGCTTAGGTGGTGCTTCAATGAAGCTTAAGTGTTGCTTCGATAAAGCTTAGGTGGTGCTTCAATAAAGCTTAGGTGATGCTTCAATAAAGCTTAGGTGGTGCTTCGATGAAGCTTAGGTGGTGCTTTGATAAAGCTTAGGTGGTGCTTCAATAAAGCTTAGGTGGTGCTTCAATAAAGCTTAGGTGGTGCTTCGATGAAGCTTAGGTGGTGCTTTGATAAAGCTTAGGTGGTGCTTCACTAAAGCTTAAGTGGTGCTTCGATAAAGCTTAAGTGGTGCTTCCATGAAGCTTTGGTGATGCTCTTTTGAAGCTTTGTTGAAGCTTGGTAAATACCCTGTGTGCTTGTTGATATCTCACACCTGCAATTTCTCCAAAACATAGAAAATCTAAAGCTAAATTAAAGGCTCTCAGAAGCTGCAGGTGCTTCAAGTAAGCTTTGCCATAGACTTCTATGAAGGCTTTGAAAACACTTTGAAGCACCACTAAAGCGACATGGGGTATGATTTTTTGAAGCAAAGCAAAGGAAAAGCAAGGTGTAAACATTACTGTAAGCTAATCATTTTATTTAGTGGCAGGAGCTTTAACTGGCATTGAGAGAGCTTTAACCACTTCCTTACTGGGCACTTAAACCCCCCTCCTGCCCAGACCAATTTTTGGCTTTCAGCGCTGTCGCATTTTGAATGACAATTGCGCGGTCGTGTGGCGATGTACCAAAATAAAATTTGCGTCCTTTTTTTCCCACAAATAGAGCTTTCTTTTGGTGGTATTGGATCACCTCTACGTCATTTCTGATCGCCGCTATAAACAAAAAATGAGCGACAATTTTGCAAAAAAGAACAATATTTTTTACTTTTTGCTAAAGTACAAATCCATTAAAAAAAATTATTCATCAGTTTTGGCCGATATATATTCTTCTACATATTTTTGGTAAAAAAAAAATCGCAATCGGCGGATATTGATTGGTTTGCGCAAAAGTTATCGCGTCTACAAACTATGGGAATTGATTTATGGCGTGTTTATTATTTTTTTTTTTTTTACTAGTAATGGCGGCGATCTGCGATTTTTATCGGGACTGCGATATTGCAGCAGAAATGTCAGACATTTTTTACACATTTTTGGGACCAATGACATTTATACAGCGATCAGAAATTTAAATGTCCACTGATTACTGTGTAAATGTCATTGGCAGTGAAGGGGTTAACCTGCAGGGGGCAGTGAAGAGGTTAACAATGTTCCCTGGGTGTGTTCTAACTGTGGGGGCGGGGCTGGCCAGAACATAACAGATCTAACTGATCCCAGTGACAGGGATCAGTAGATCTGTCATGTCCCCGTCACAGAACGGAGAACTGCGGTGTTTACATGGGCGGTTCCCCGTTCTGCAGCTCTGTCAGGCAATCGTGGGTCTCGAGCGGAACATTGAGTCCGCCCGACCCACGGGCACGCTCGCGCAGCGCACGGCGGGAGCGTGCGCCGCCGCTGCCACCAGGGGGCACGCAGGGAGCGTGCACAGAGGAGGACGTCCATGGACATCCCGGCATTTCAGATCCGCGCTGGAGCCGTGCTTCGGCAATAGCGCGAATCTGTAGGGGTTAAAAAAAGCCTTGTTTTGAAGCAAGTGTAAACTACCCCTTAGTCTCATCACAGTTCTTGTTCTTGCCTAACATAATGGATTTTCCATCCCCTCACAGTTCCACCTTTATTTTAAAAGACTCCGATGTTACTTGTCTCCTGTGTCTGCGCATGCAGGAGAAATTGAAATTGTGTGAACTCCATTTAGTTATGACAGTAATGCCCAGGTTCTCTGCATTTCTTTTAAGATGCATTTTAATTTTCAAAGACATGTAAACAACATTTTAGAAATGATTTTAAAAATCTATAATAGCAAACCGCACACCACTGCATTCCAAAACAATAGATAATTAGGGCATATTGTGATCCCAAAAGCAGATTATGAGAACAGGATATTAGCCATATGCTCTTGCTAAAATTAGCTAGTCCATCTCCACAGTCCTCAGAGCTGTCTGCCGACAACGCAGTCCCCGCTGACAGGGGGTTCAGGACTCTGAGCTTTGACAATCAGTAGCAATGTTTAATCCATTGGCAGACACAACTAAAATATTAATAGAAACATGAAGAATGGTAAGCAAATAGCTCTCTACAAGCTGCTTCTCTGGCTGAACAGTTAGAATAACGAGACACAGTGCAAACATTAGCATACAACATTTAGAGAATTAGCCCGTTGTTGTATTTCCAGTGTTAGACTGCAATATGAAATCGTCATCTTGCGAAAAGTACATATCTCTCTTGTTTGATTATTACTGTACATTAGGGTGACCAGATGTCCCCGATTTCCGGGGACAGTCCCCGTTTTGAGCACATTGTCCCCAGTTTTGTCCCTGCTTTGCAGGGCTGGGGACGTGTGGTCACCCTACTCGGCGGGGTGGCAAACCTTCAAACACGTTTGACCCGTTGACCGCAGGTAGCCGACGAGTCGATCGGTAACACAGCCGCGCATTTCCCCAGCCGCACTCCTGCCGCCGCTATCTGCAGAGATCGGGAGAAATCACAGGAGTGACAGTACTAGATAGAGGGCGGAGACTGGAACTGCTGGAATTACTTTTTACATTAACCAGCAGGTGATTGGTTGCCAGGCAGTTCTAGCAACCAATCACCAGCTTGTTAATGTAAAAAGTTGACAGTCAGATCCCGCCCCCACCCTCTATCCAGTACTGACTGGTGTGTAAGGTAGGACAGCACTAACACACACTACTGAAGTGTACAGGCTCTTAATTTCTATTGTGTCCGACTAGAAATGTTTGCATTTTGCTTATTGTCATGAAAGATGTTTATGGATATTGTGACAGTACAGCACCTGGTCATGGTGTGAGAAGGGTTAAGTGGCATTCAAGTTTTTCATCTATACAGGTCGGGGCGGGGGGGGGGGGCTCAAGTATGCGTGTTTGCTACAGAGAAAACTAGTTGTTCAGTGTGCTCTGGGATTAGTAAATTCTAGTTGGGTCCTAGAGCCTGGAGGCTTTGTGAGATTAGGAAGTTCTAGTTGTGTCCTAGAGCCTGGAGGCTTTGTGGGATTAGTAAATTCTAGTTGGGTCCTAGAGCCTGGAGGCTTTGTGGGATTAGTAAATTCTAGTTGGGTCTTAGAGCCTGGAGGCTTTGTGGGATTAGTGAATTCTAGTTGGGTCCTAGAGCCTGGAGGCTTTGTGGGATTAGTAAATTCTAGTTGGGTCCTAGAGCCTGGAGGCTTTGTGGGATTAGTAAATTCTAGTTGAGTCCCAGAGCCTGGAGGCTTTGTAGAGCCTTGGGAAGGATGAAGCCTTCCATCCTAGGTCCATATTTTGCCAGTAGCCAGCAACCTGATTGGGCAAGTAGGCACAATCATTATAAGTTGGGTGTTTTGGAATAGTTTAGGGCTCCTCCCTCACCAAGAGTGTGCTTGCAGGGGAGCATCAAGTATGCAGATGCGGAAGCAGATGAGGTGTCTGAGTTGAGTGAGATGGCCAGGATGCTGAACTTAAGGTGTTACTAAACCCAGGACCCTGCATTCATTATATCTGGTCTCCCATAGTACACAGAACATGGAAATGCAATATTTTTAGTAAATATAAACTGCTAAATACATTTTCTCATCAGCAGTTAGTGCAGTCTTGTGACTTCTATCAGTGTGCGGTTAAAACTTGTAGGAGAAGTTTTCATTCTGCTCTCACTGTCCTATAAAACTGCAGGACCCCTGGCCCTCTGTCTGGACTGTGCTGATTGGCATTGTGCTGATCACATGTACTCTCCCAACACACCATAATCCCCCCTCCTCCAAATGATTTGGATGGGTGGCCCAATACTTTGGCACTGGCATGCACAGAGTCCTGACCTCAACCTGATAGAACACCTTTGGGATGATTTTAGAATGGAGACTGCGAGCCAGGCCTTCTCATCCAACATCAGTGCCTGATCTCACAAATGTGCTTCTGGAAGAATGGTCAAACATTCCCATAGACACTCCTAAACCTTGTGGACAGCCTTCCCAGAGGAGTTGAAGCTGTTATAGCTGCAAAGGGTGGGCCAACTCAATATTGAACTCTACAGACTAAGACTGGGATGCCATTAAAGTTCATGTGTGTGTAAAGGCAGGCGTCCCAATATTTCTGGTAATATAGCGTGTGTGTAAAGTGTTGTGTAAATTGATGGTGCTATATAAGTACCTGAAGTTCCAGACCAGTGTGTTAATGGGCAAAGCCTCAGAAATTACAGGTAGTGTTGAAGCCTATCCACTGTCTCCAGCTTCCTGCACATTTCTATTGGCCACTAACAATGTCCGTCATAATAATGGGTCAATAGTAATTTTTGGGAGTATGAACAAATGGACAAGCTTTAACACCCCTGTGAAACATTAGAATGTAGGCCAATCGTAGCAGCCTGACATTTAGCGGGAGCATGGGGAATTAAATCTATTGATCTTTACACGTCCTTCGACCTCTGTCACCTATCCGAAGTTGTGATGGACATTAAAGACTCCGAAACGGGTAATTGTGTGACCAGACCTTGAAGTCCATGAATATATCGTGGTAGTTAAATGTGTTGTGAAATGTGTGTGCGATATAATGGTCTTTATAACCCTGCGGACGGAAATGTGTGTGTA
>BLSH010145660.1:1907286-1918669 GCA_018402905.1 Glandirana rugosa | reverse complement strand
AGGTGGGTTTTCACCTTAAAGACGAAATTCACAACCACTGGGGGGGCTATACGGTATTAACCGTACAGTAAAAAAAAACCCCCCCCCTCGTCCATGGATCAAAAGTATCCATGGGTCGAGGGTGAAAGAGAGGACCGTGGCGCATTTAAAAGTCAGCAGCTACAAAAAGTGTAGCTGCTGACTTTTAATAAACAGACACTTACCTGTCCCACTGTCCAGTGATACGGTGGCCCGATGCCTCACTCCTCTCCCCCTCCTTTCCATGGCACCGGCATTACAACTGTGGGCGCCCAACTGGGGCTTCACAACCAGGTGCGCATGCACGAGCCGCGCTGCGCGTTCTGTATGGCCGGGCAATCTTCTGGGCCCTGTGACATATCCCAGAAGATTGCAGGGAGGGAGGGAGGAGAGTTGAACTTCCTTCCAGTGCCGCGGTGCCAGGAGAGAAAGTGGGAGCTGGGTACCTATGAAAACTAGGTACCTGCTCCCCCCCCCAAAAAAAAATGACATGCCAATTATGGCATATCGGGGGGGTCACCAACACTTAAAGCAGAAATTCCACTTTTGGGTGGAGCTCCGCTTTAAAGTGTAACTTCAGGCAAATAGGTAGGTATGTTGTTTAGTACATACTGTATAATAAGATCTTGTTATTTTCGGGCACTTGAGCAAGCGGCTTGCTATGGGGGGCACTTAGAGGAGGAGAAGCCAGGAGCACCATCAGGGGATCCCAGAAGAGGAGGATCAGGGCTGCCCTGGACAAAACCACTGCACAGAGCAGGTAAGTGTGACATGTTTATTATTTTTTTTTAAAAAACTCTTTAAGAAGCGCCATAACACGCATTGGCATGCATGAGTTATTGCACCACAAGGGCCTGTTGAAAATGTTTACCACACTAATGGAAGGTAATTCTGAAGCTCTTGAGCATCCAACACATTTCCGGTTCTGTTGAATACTGGTCCCCCTGCAGTGGGGGTACTTCTGTCAACCTGAAAGCTTTGAAGGATGATGAGATATGTAGCTTTGTTTTTAAGTACTGGACTAATCTCCTCCTCATGACGCCCAGTGGATTTTCAGTTTGGATACATTTCTTGTTTACTTTTTTTTATCTGAGGTATACATTTTGCAAAAAAAATAATTGAATGAAACAGCATATCTGTTTTACAACTGCATGCTGTGTTTTTTCATCCCAAGGATCAGCCTATTTATATGTAATATTTAATTTATGGGTAGAGTCTGTTTGGATGAGCCGAACAGACTCTGGGGTAGTCCATTTCTACTGCCTACTATTACTAATATAAAACATATTAAAGGTCCAACAAAAAGTGAAACTTCATCATAATAGGTGCAGTAGATGTGCAAAGCTTGAAACTGTGAAGCTATGTGATGGATTTTAAAGCGGAGTTCCACCCAAAAGTGGAACTTCTGCTGGTCGGATTCCTCCCCCCCTCAGGTGTCACATTTGGCACCTCTCGGGGGGGGGGGGGAGAGGACACCTGTCTTTGACAGGTGTCCCTTTACCTACATTTGGGAGCCCAGGGCCATGGCGGCCAGCAGCCTGGCTCCCTTCTCCTCCCTCCTCCTCCGCCACCAATGAGAAAGTGCAGTGGTGGCTCGCGCATGCGCAGTAAGGGCCCGGCCATGAAGCCGAGCGGCTACACTTCCGGGTTCCCCTACCCTCAATAGCGGCAGCAGCAATCGTCCATCTGATCCAAAGATCGGTGAGCGGTGCCGACATCGCTGAACTTCAGGACAGGTAAGTGTCTTAATGTACAGTATGGGTAGCTGCTGACTTTTAATTTTCAAAGGAGTGGCGGCAAGCGGCGGACCTCCACATTAAAGCGTCTTCAAGACATACTAAAATGTGATGGCCAGGTAACCTCAAACATTTGGCCTTAGTTTGCCAATTGCTTAAAGTAATTGTAAACCCTTATATTTTTTAGTTTATACCTACCTGCTCTGTGCAATGGTTTTGCACAGTGCAGCCCCGATCCTCCACTTCTGGGGTCCCCTGCACACACTCCTGGCTCCCACCCCCCCACTAAGTGCCCACTATAGCAAGCCACTTGCTATGGAGGCACATGTGTGGGCTTGCTCCCGAGCCAGCTCTGTGTGTCCATAGACACACAGTGCGTGGCTCGGCCCAACCCCCATTCCATCCTCACTGGCTGTGATTGACAGCAGCGGGAGCCATTGGCTCTGAGCCTATGGGGGGTGAGAGAGCGACTACTCTTGAGCACATAGCTGTATTGAGATCGGGCTCATGTAAGGGGAAAACTGCACTCAGAAGGTTTTTTTACCTTAATGCAGAGAATGCAATAAGGTAAAAAAAAATTAGGTCTTTAGAACAACTTTAAGTAAGAGATTTGTGCATGGGATGCTTTAATAGTTAAATGTAGCTTATTTTGAAAAACAGAAGACAATAGGATTATATAGTACATATGTTTTATATATAGTTTTTTAATGGGAGTTTTATGATTACTTTTGAGCAAGGCATACACTGATGCAATGAGGTCTAATGCACTTTAATTATTTTTCTTATAGTAGATATAGGAAAGACATTAAAGTGTTAATAAACCCAGGACCCTGCATTCACTATATCTGGTCTCCCACAGTACACAGAACAGGGAAATATAACTATTTTAGTAAATATAAACTGCTAAATACCTTTTCTCATCAGCAGTATATAGCAGACTTGTGACTTCTATCAGTGTCCAGTAAAGCTTGTAGGAGGAGTTTCAATTCTCTCCTGACTGTCCTATGAGGCTGCAGGACCCCTGACCCTCTGTCTGGACAATGCTGATTGGCCCTGTGCTGATCACTTGGACTCTCCCAAGAAAAAACCTCTCTAGCAATACACACCAAACTGAGAATATGCAGACTGACTCCACTAACTCGGTCTTATCCGGAGATGTTTTGGGTACAATGCAAGAAGGGGAGGATCTCTGCATACAGGATCAAACAGCCTTTTTACACAATGCAGAGGATTAACCCCTTAGGTTCCACAGTGAGTATAACAAGCATGCTTTACTGCATATACAGACTGATTTTACTGTTGTGGGTTTAATAACACTTTAAGATTGAAAACAAGTGTAAAGGAAAAAATATTTATACCTATTTGGTATGGAGGAGAAAAAGAGAAAAAAGAGGCACAGACTGGTATAAATTTTAATTTGTACAATGATTGCTAAACCTCCCATGAGCAAGATATTTAAGCAGGCACTTCAACAAAGGGGATCACCCCGAGCGATGTCTGCAGGCGATGGGGCTTAAAACTGTGTCTTTGCCATGGCTCCTAGTGTTGAATCCAGCCGGCTCTATGGTGGAGTGCAGGGAGACAATGAGGGCGAGGCGTGGACCACACATTGGAACGCAGATGTCGCCTGTGACGTCACTAATCCACGACGCGTTTCCGAGCATGCGCAGCAAACAAGATTCACTGTGCGCTCCTTTCTCAAGTTTTTTGGTCTGGTAAGCAGTTTTAATACTTGTTGAAAAGTTAAGGATACATCAGTAGAGTTGTCTAAAGTTTCTTTATCCAGTCTATGCTCGTTGGAAACTCTCACCGTCTTTCAGTACCTGTATATGGTATAGTTGGGTGTGTGTTAGCCTCCATATTCAGTCATGTACAATAATTCACCAAGGGAGCTTATTATATCGCATAACTGCGCAACTACTGCCAAGAAAATACATTCCTTTTTCCAGCAATATGCAGGCCTCTTTCCAATAAAAATAATAAAGACTTGTCTCCAATACTTTTAAATGAGACCTTCCCAAAGCTTTATTTAATTTATGTCCGGTTCTATAGAAGGATTACATCAACGGCTGATATATAGATGCTGAAACATTGTGGTACAGCCTAACACAACCTTCTTGGCTAATCCCCCTTTTAATGTACTGCCTATCTGCCTCTTTACATAATATAGTTGTACCAAGGGATGGGATGTAATTAAACCCTCTGTTTCATTCAGCAGGAGAATCCCTGTCAGTTTAATTGATATTCGGTCTAAGTAATATTGATTTGATAAAAGCAAATCCATTTCTCTTCCACCAATTAAAAACATTTAAATAGGCTCCATCTCATTTCTGATGAAAGCACATAAAACCCAAGCCGGCTCCTCCGTGCCATCAATACTAATCGTTAATAAATGAGTTAGTGTCCATTTGCATTGATACCTATTTTGTTTTAACATTATAG
Source organism: Glandirana rugosa (assembly GCA_018402905.1). Taxonomy (NCBI): domain Eukaryota; kingdom Metazoa; phylum Chordata; class Amphibia; order Anura; family Ranidae; genus Glandirana; species Glandirana rugosa. Next base: position 1,914,473 of record BLSH010145660.1, on the reverse strand, counting down.
CTCTCTGCATTGTGGAGCTTCGGTGCGCATTGTCAAGTAGCAAACATTTAAAAAGAATGTTCTCATTACAGCTGCTGATCAGATCTGGCATTGAGCATGTTGCCATTACTGTATTTCAGTGGGAGGGAGGCTTTTCAAGAGGCTCTCCAAATGCTCAGATAAGTTACTTTAGTAAATTCCAAATAGGAATCGCAAAACAGAGCACTCTTAAAATTTTGATTGCCCTGTATTTTCCGTGAATCCATTTGTGTATACACATTATCTAATTTTTATATTGATTGTACATATTTTAACTTGTTTTCTGTGTCAGATTTGTATAGTAAAAGTTCACATACACATTTATTGCTGCTAAGACTAATGCATCCTAATGTATATGTTGTATGCCTCTGCCTTGAAAAAGTATTCATATTTGTGATGTTGCAACTAAAAACATAAATTGTATTTTATTGGGATTTTATGTGATAGACCAACACAACGTGGCACATAATTGTGAAGTAGAATTAAAATGATAAATGGTTTTCAAATGATTTTTCAAATAAATATCTGAAAAGTGTGGCATGCATTTGTATTCAGCCCTCTATAGCCCTGGTTCACATTGGTGCGATTGGATACGTTTGTTGTCAAAGCTTAAAGTGGAACTTTAGTAATTTTTTCATCTTTCCATCAATTATATCTTCTGTTTTAACTTTGGATAGTAAAACATTTTTTTCTGCCTGTAAATACCTTATACAGCCCACTTCCTGTTTCTTGTCTCGTCATTAGCCTAGGCTTATTACATCATGCACAGCTCTCTCTCACTCGCTCTTGACAGTTTGCCAGGAATGGAGGGGGTGAGTCATAAGAGCGCAAATGAGAGCTGCAGAGCTGGAGGTGTGCCTCTGTGTGTCTGTGTAAATCCAGGAAGTGAACAGGCAGCAGCTTTAGCTGCCCACAGTTAAAATGGCTGCAGCCAGACTTAGTGGAAGGAGATTTCTGCAGCATATTTGGCAAGTACAGAATCACAGTATATATAAAATAATATGCAAAGTTGTTGGAGTGAAGCTTCAGAATGGCAAAGATGTTTTTATTACAAATTATGTGAGCAGACTGCAGTTCCTCTTTAATTAAACAAGCTAAAGTTAGAAGCTGACTGGCTACCATGCACAGCTGCACCAGTGCAGGTTGCACTCTCCAGTTTTAGTAAATCATCCAAATTACCTTCTTTATGGGGCCACCATTTTTTGTTGTTACTTTAGGGAATTCTCTACATAGCTTAAAACTCTACGGAAAGCCTTGCTGTTACCATTACAAATTTGAGGGCAGGGTTCACAGTGATCAGCCATAACTTTAACATGAATAACATTAAATACCTCGTTACAATATCATCTGAAAGTCAGTGGGATATATTAGGTAGCAAATAAACATGTTGTTCCTAAAGTTGATATGTTGAAAGCCGAAAAAATGGGCATCACACTTTGTTGTGTATGGGGCTATGTAGCTGCAGACCATCCAGGGTGCCCATGCTGACCCGTGTCCACAGCCAAAAGCTTACATCATGTGGATGGCCAGGTACATGTGCATCACTTAATTGGGGAAGAGATGGCACCAGGATGCAGTGTGGGGCGAAGTCAAGCCAGTGGAGGCTTGCGATATTTTGGGAAATTTTCTTCTGGGAAACCTTGAGTCCTACCATTCATGTAAATATTACTTTGACATGCACTACCTACCTACCTACCTAAACATTGTTGTTGTTGAGCAAGTACACTCCTTTGTTAAAACAGTATTCCCTGATGACAGTGGCCTCTTTCAGCAGGATGATGGAGCCTGCCACACTACAAAAATGGTTCAAGAATAGTTTGAGGAACAGAACAATGCGTTTGGGGTGTTGCCTCCAGATTCTCCAGATCTTAATTCAATCGTGCATCTGTAGGATGTGCTGGAAAAGCAAGTCCGATCTATGGAGGCCCACAACTTGCAGGACTTTAAGGATCTGCTACTGATGGCTTTGTGTCAGATATTATTATTATTATTACAGGATATATATAGTGCCAACAGTTTACACAGCACTTTGCAATATAAAATACAGTTACAATAAAATAAAATACAAGAGGATTAAGAGGGCCCTGCTCAGAAGAGCTTACAATCTAATAGGGTGGGTACCACCGCATACCTACAGAAGTCTAGTGGTGTTCATCTCTGCATCAGGGTTGTTTTGGCAGTAAAAGGGAGGCTTGTTCAATATTAGGTGGGTGATATAATCTAATGGCTGATTGGTGTATAATTTTGTTAAATAGTTAAAGAAGTTGTAAAGTCAGAATGTTTTTTATCTTAACCACTTCAGCCACGGAAGGATTTCCCATGTTAGGACCAGAGCACTTTTTGCGATTCGGCACTGCGTCACTTTAACTGACAATAGCGCGGTCGTGCAACGTTGTACCCAAACAAAATTTGCGTCCTTTTTTTCCCACAAATAGAGCTTTCTTTTGGTGGTATTTGATCACCGCTGCGTCATTTCTGATCACCGCTATAAACAAAAAAAGAGCGACAATTTTGCAAAAAAACAATATTTCTTACTTTTTGCTATAATACATATCCAAAAAAAATGTTAAAAATTATTTTTTTCATCAGCTTTGGCCGATTTATATTCTTCCTCATATTTTTGGTTAAAAAAATTGCAATTGGCGTATATTAACTGGTTTGTGCAAAAGTTGCCGCGTTTACGAATGATGAGAATTAATTTATGGGGTTTTTATTATTTTTTATTTTTTGCTAGTAATGGTGGCGATCTGCTATTTTTAGCAGGACTGCGACATTGCGGCAGACATGTCGGACCATTTTGACACTTTTTTAGGACCATTGGTCTTTATACAGCGATCAATGCTATGAAAATGCAATAATTACTGTATAAATGTCACTGGCAGGGAAGGGGTTAACCTGCAGGGGGGCTCTAAGGGTTAACTGTGTTCCCTCAGTGTATTCTAACTGTAATGGGGCTGGGCTGGCTGGGGGAGGGGAGTGATCACGGCTCCCATACACAGGGAGCCTACGATCACAGTCCTTCCCCCTGTCAGAATGGAGATCTGTGTGTTTACATATACGGACCCCCGTTCTGCCACTGCGGGTGAGCAATCACAGGTAGCCGGCGGACATCAAGTCCGTCCTACCCGGAACACAGTGAGCGTGCGAGCGCACCCTTGGCGGCGCGCACATGCTCACGATCCGCGATCTTGTGGCCGCTGTCGGCATTTCGTGATATTGAGCCAAGTTGCTGCCGTCAATCCACGGCAGGCGGTTGGCAACTGGTTAATGCATTAAGATAAGAAGCCTTATGTGTGCAGCCCCTCTTACACTTACCCGAGAGGTCCCTCTCTGTCCAGGGATGTCCACCAGCTTCTCAGCTGTCCGAGATTCTCCCTCCTGATTGGCTGAGGCACAGCAGTGGTGCCATTGGCTCCCACTACTGTCAATCAAAGTCCGCTAGCCAATCAAGGGGGGTTGTTCCATGTCTGAATGGACACAGGGAGCTGCAGCTTGGCTCGGGTGCCCCCATAGCAAACTGCTTGGTGAGGGGGCACTCAACAGGAGGGAGGGGCCAGGATCACAGAAGAGGGACCCGAGAAGAGGAGTATCAGGGCTGCCCTGTGCAAATTCACTGCAACAAAGGAGGTAAGTATAACAGGTTTGTTATTTTTATAGGAAAAAAAATGAGACTTTACAATCAATTTAATGCTGTCTGAAAGGATTACAACATTTCCTGGATATATCTACAATAATTTATTTGCAAATATGTTCTTGATCTCCACTTGAGACAGTCTGAAATATATAAATGGAATTAAATGCATAGGTGAGATGAATATCCTATAATGCTGGTTTGACTTGTATAGTAATTCCAGTATTTCATCAGAATTAGCCATTAATACCAACAGGAGGTTGGAATACGAATTAAAGTCATATCATGCATATTAATAGCCTTTGACAGGACTTAAATGATCGCATTTTCCTGCACACTTCTCTTCAGCATTCCTTCTTTTTTTTAGCACCTTTGATTTCTAGTTCAGCTTGACATTTTAATACAGAACTTGTACTTCATTTTTATGTGTTTTTATGCACTTTTCTCAAGGATACGCTGGATTGGAAAAGCAGTAAAAAATCAATTCCATAATGCGTCGTGTTGCTTTCCACATATGTGATTGTGACAGCCTAACATCATATATTCCAGAACTTGCTAACCATTGTATAGGGTTCTTTCAATTCAGAGAGCTCACACTTGAAGACAAGAAAGGAAACTCATGTCATTCAATACCTTGGCAATAAAATTAGATTTCTGCTGCAGGAATGGTAACATTCCTAACTTAAAGACAGCTGTGCTGAGGAAGGAACATGCTGGCAAGTATTTATAGAGCCAAATAAGAATTTCAAACTATGAATGCAAGAAAGAAATATATATATTTTTGTGCAATAAAAACAGAATGTCAAGTCTTAGCATGAGAAAATACAGTTAATATATTCAAGTTTATGTAAACTCAGATTACATTAACAAGTTAATATACACCAATCGGCCATAACTTTATGACTGCCCACCTAATATTAATTAAATGAGTTGTAAGGTCTCAAGTTTTTTTCACCTTAATGCATTCTATGCATTAACCACTTGCTGACTGCGTAGCGACTATAAGCAGCGACAGTGTGGCTCTGTCCCGCAAATCCCCGCTTTTAGTCATCACTCGCAGGCATGATGGCTAGGGGGGTGAGCACTCATGCCCACCGCACGCTCTCTGAGCAGGGCCATGGGTCGTGCACAGGACTCGCCGGCGACCCGCGATGGCCTGTGACAGAGCCAGAACGGGAAACCGCCGATGTAAACACAACAGTTCCCCATTCTGGCAGGTGGCATGTGAGTGTTCTACTGATCCCTGTACCATACTTGCCAACAGTCCCGAATTCCCCGGGACATTCCTGGGGTTTAGACCGTTTTCCCAGCCTTAACGTTTTTCGGGAAATGTCCCGGGAAATTGACTTTTTCCAGATTTTTTATTTATTTATTTTTTTTTGCCGCCGGCCACTAGAGGTCAGCGGCCGGAACTAGATTGACTCCGCCACCATTTTGAAGAAGACCAGCTAAGGAAGAAACAAGAGGCAGAGCCCGAGCTCTGCCTCTTGGGTCTTCCCTGCTCGCTCCACGAGTTGCTCTTTTGGGAGCAGCCAAGCATTACCCCCTTACAGATAGCTAAAAAAAACAATTATGCCAGTGGGAATTTATCTGAGAGGTAGAAATTGACCACTGCTCAAGGAACCCCTAGCAACCTCTAGAGGAACTCTAGGGTTCCACTGAACCCTGGTTAAGAAACCCTGATATAGACTGTCATTACTATTGGTATATGTTTTACACCTCATGATATATTTGTTTGGTTATATCTTTCTATGGTCGCTTCTCGTGTCCAGATGTAAACACTCTATTATAGAAAGTTTTACCTTATTTGTATTTTTAAGAACATTCAGTTGTAATTGTTTATTTAAAATAAAGAAGAAAAAAACCCAAGAGAACAGAAAGAAAGGGCCATACACCTTTTGGGTATATGGAGATACATCAGGGGGTTGTGGTGCACATAGGGTGGAGGTGTGCATTTTTTGGGTGCGCTGTGTTTTTACTTTTTTTTTCTTTAAAGGATGCAGTGAGATGCTGAAAAAAAGTCAGCTCTTGAGCTTACTTTCAGCAACAGCTGTCTGATGTGCTCTAAACACCCCAACCTAAAAGTTATAATCTAAAAAAAGGGAAAATACCCCAATTAATAGAAAAAATGTAATTAATGTATGTGCAATTGAAGCGCTAGGTTTCACTTAATCGCTGGACAGGCAGGACAGAAGGGGTAGAGACTTTTCTTCTACCCCCTAGATGTAAAGTGGATGTAAACCCTCACATATACCCAGTGAAGTGACTGACCTAAGATGATACACAGCGATGAAACAAATCCTCCTACATAACTTGTACCTGTCTATCTGCAGTCTTCTCTTCTCTACATCCATTCAAAGTGCTGGATTTATAAAGTTTGTCTAAGAGTTCAGAGAAAAGGAGGTGGAGAGCTAAAATTGCAAACTTGGAGCTGATTGGAAGGAAAGAACACACCCCCTTTAACACGGCAAACAGGAACAGAGCTGAGGCTGTGAATCAGCTGGAGGTCCCTCCCCGTCACCACTTTTCTCTTGGTGTAAGGAAAACTTGTCAAAAGGGATTTAGGCTCATAGCAGATTTAACAAATCATCCACAACTCTGCCCCCAGCTACATCACTAACCAATCTCAAAATACCAACCAAGCTGCCCTCTTCGGTCCTCCCAAGACCTCCTGCTCTCTAGCTCCCTTGTCACCTCCTCCCACGCTCGCCTCCAGGATTTCTCCAGAGCCTCTTCCATCCTCTGGAACTCTACCCCTATTTGTCCGACTGTTCCCTAATATATCCATCTTTTGACGATCCCTGAAAACCTTTCTCTTTAAAGAGGTCTATCCTTCCTCTAACTAATACACTGTTTTACTCTCTCTTGGATTGTAAGCTCTAACGAGCAGGGCCCTCTGATTCCTCTTGTACCAAATTGTAATGTAACTGTAATGTCTGCCTTCATTTTGTTAAGCGCTGCGCAAACTGTTGGCGCTATATAAATCCACTATTGTAATAATAATAAATATAATAATAGCAGTAGAATGAAGCAGCAGACAGAAATGGCTTTTTGTGCACTTAATTGAGACATGTACACACTATAGAGGGATATGCTTTGTTCATATTTAATGTCTGAGGTTTACAACAAGCAATTAAAGTTTGCAGTGCAGGGGGGCACTGCAAGGATGTTTTTAATTCCACAAAGACTTTATTAAGTAGAAAACAAAACAGTACAGTACATGTTCATTGCCAAAGTTCAAAGCAATGAGTGGTATCATCGCAATATCAATCTAGTACATTAAATATAACATCAAAACATAACTTTAGGATTCTAGTAAAGGAACTTTGCATAGTTGAGTATAGGGAGGATGGGGGTTTATCATTTTCAAACATAGTGATGTTATTGTAGTACATGAAGAGTTGTATCATAAGGGTATAGGTGGGAGAAAATTGAGAAATATTATACAGTGAAGGCCGTAGCCAGTTAAATAAATGTGGGGGTATTCAAGGGGCAATAAACATAGTACTGGGTGAAACATGAAGGAAAGTATTGAGGG
>BLSH010145660.1:1881360-1901697 GCA_018402905.1 Glandirana rugosa | reverse complement strand
TCACACCTCGTACTAGTCTATGGGGAACGAGATGTTAGGAATAAGTTGTTGGAGTAACTCGCGGGTGTTCTGAGAGGCTAGCTTAAACTAGCGCGAGTATCTCGGGACTCTGGATCTCCATCTCTCCCGCTGGGTGGATCTCTGTAGTAGACGACGAAGAGATTGATATTTGAGTTCCTTCTTTAGCGGTGGTCTCGGTCTCTAGTTCTGCTGTAAGCGAAGTTGCTGTCACTTCACTTTTAGAAGGTTCTGGAAAGTGTCTAGTGGAATCCCGTGTCTTCTCGAAACTCTGTATAAGAGAGACAGGATGCACTTGCGTCTTATCACATGTTCACCTTCAAGGGGACAGGGCTCTATGAGCGCGATCAAATTCGATCGGAGAGTCTTGTGGGCGCTCAATGAGGTTGTTGAATAAGGATTGTAGAGCAAGGGGTATCTGATCATGCTCCACACTCTCTGGAATACCTCTTATCCTGAGACTCTTCCTCCTCCCTCGGTTATCAAGGTCTTCCAGGCGGCGTTGTAGTTCGATCATATGGAAGTGGTAATTAGCACTGTATTGCTGTAGGTCCCTGATATCCTCATCGTGTCTGCCCGCCGCTCGCTCAACCTCCTCCAATCTATCAGAGACCCCTCGCAGCTCATCCTTTAGTTCAAGGACTGCTTCAGTGAGGGCTCCTTTTATGTCAGAAGCTATGTTTTGCAGGTCTGACATTTTGGGGACCTGTTGAATCAAGTCCACGAGCCTGTCATGGCTGAGCTGCATACTTGCTTTAGAAGAGTGGTCCTCTGCTTTGCGTGCCATGCCTGATGGACTCTGGGCCGCACCCGAGGTAGAGGCCTCGGCACTTTTTGGGGTCCTCGGGCGGAAAAGCTCTGGGAGATTACGATTCGGTTGTGGCTGAGTGGTTTGGGAAAAGGGCAGCTGTCTTCCTATTTTTCCCATAATCCGTTAGTAAAGATGGTATAGGCCTCTAATCTCTCCCCTGGTGCAAGGATGTTTTTATCACAAATATTGGGTATGCAAAAAAAGCTTGCAGGATGCTGTAACAGGGGTCAAATAAAATATCAATGTTTGTAGATGACACCGATGAACTGTAGCCCAGCTCTTTTACTTTTGATGTTTCTGAATAGTTATTGTTAGAAGATGTCTCATTAATTCACTCCCTACAGCACATTTTCCTTTGTTTTTCTTGTCTGTTGAGTCAAAGTCCATCTTATGAATCTGTGTTCTGTTATTGCTATCCATCAGCTAACTGATAATTATTGCACATTCACTCATCACTTGTAAAACAATAGTGTGTTCAGTATGCACATTAATTGTAACTGTGTGACATATACTGTAGGTTATTTTAATGTATTTTATATATTATATATGTATAAGGTTGTTAGGAGAGAGCTGGGATAACTGTTTGGCTGTGTGCATTCAGAGTATTTTCAAGTCACTCTAGGAACACATTTTCATAGGATATATGTGACCCATATACTACTGCAGATTATTAAATAAGGGGGTGAGAAAAATATCCCACAAATCAGCTACAATGGTTAATTTGCATGTTTGGGTTCACTTAAATACATACAGTACATATAGATTTCTTACAAATCACAATTTCCCAGATTACTTTTGCAAATATATAAAGGCGCATCACCTTATGCGATCTCAAGAATATGTCCTACTTGCAAAAGTGATCACCAACCTTCCCATTTTTATTACAAGCATAGCTCCCAACTGTCCCAGATTTCAAGGGACTGTCCCTGATTTCAAGGGATTGTCCCTGATTTCAAGGGACTGTCTGTGTATATAAAATGCACTTTTTATCTTTCAAAAAGTGTTTCCCAGTGCTAAACCTTTCATCCAATTTCTAAATTGCTGCATTTGTAAATTCCAAAAGCCAGTATAAGGCCTCATGCACACAGGGCGTTTTTCCTGCCGCTTTTAGGAGCGTCACACGGTTTTTGTTTTTACACCTTAAAAACGCCTCTCCATGTTATTCTATGTGTACATGCACATATAGGCTTTTATGAGCATTTAGTGTCATCTGCGTTTTCAAGCTGCAAAAAAAAACCCAGGGCCATCGCGTCCTTGAGCAGCAGCAAAAACGCCTGATGTGGCTAAACGTGTGATAACGCTGTATACAGCATGTGTCAAGCGTTTTTAAGCTGTAGTAATTGGATTTGGGAGTGAAAAATAGAAGAGGTCCGAGAAACGCTGCTAAACGATAACATGGCTAAATGTGCATTAACGCCAAGGCAAAAAGCTTCTAAAAGCATGCTTTTACAGGCACTTTTTCCTGGCAGGTAATGGCTTTGCAGCTCTTTTTTTTTTTTACACCCTGTGTGCATGAGGTATAGGGTTGGGTTCACACTATGTGTGGCTGTGGGGCACAGCAGGGGGTCCAGTGCGTCCCTGTTCACCGCTTCAGCTCCGAATTAGATCTGAATTTTTGCCTGAATTTGGATCTGAAATGGAGCCAAGGATGCACATGACCCTGTGCGTTCCACGGCCGCCCAGGAGATGTGCGAACGGGCTCCATTGAGAGCCATACACAGTCTCCTGTCATGCAAATTGGAAGCGGGTTTAATTTGCAATAGTGTGTACCCAGCCTAAAGGAATAATAGTGGTAAAAAAAGCACTTGTGGGTTTAACTAATCATTTTTTTATATATTTCTCCTTTACCCACTTCAATACCGGGCACTTACCCCCCTTCCCGCCCAGACCAATTTTCAGCTTTCAGCGCTGTCGCATTCAGCGGTCATGCTACGCTGTACCCAAACAACATTTTTATTATTTTGTTCCCACAAATAGAGCTTTCTTTTGGTGGTATTTGATCACCTCTGCGGTTTTTACTTTTTGTGCTACAAATAAAAAAAAGACGTAAAATTTTGAAAAAAAAACGTTTTTCTCTGTTTCTGTCACAAAACTTTGTAAATAAGTACATTTTCTCTATCACTGACAGGCACTGATGAGGCAGTACTGATTGGCACTGATGAGGGGGTATGGATGATAAGGCACTTATATGCAGCACTGATATGCAGCACTGACGGGCACTGATAAGCGGCACTGATGGGCACTCATAAGCGGCACTGATGGACACTGATAGGTGGCACTGGCCACTGATAGGTGGCACTGATGCGTACTGATATGTGGCACTGTTGGGCACTGATAGGTGGCACTGGTGGGCAGCAATGACAGATTGCACTTTAATGTTGTCATTCCCAGGTGGTCCTGGGTGGCATCTGAAATTGGCATTGAGTGCCATCCATATTGGGCATTGTGCCCCTTACCTGGTGGTCTAGGGTGGGCTCCCTGGTGGTCAGGGTGGGCTCCCTGGTGGTCCTGGGTGGGCTTTCCCTGGTGATCCCTGGGTGGGCTCCCTGGTGGTCCTGGGAGGCATTCTGAGGGGGGGGGGCTGCACTGATAAACAATCAGCACAGATCCGCCCCTGTTAGGAGAGCCACCGATCTGCAGACGTGAGTAGAGGAAAAGCCTTCCTGTTTACACTATGATCAGCCGTGATTGGTCACAGCTGATCACGTGGTAAAGAGCTTCCGATGAAAGCACTTTACCAATGAGATCGGTAATGTGGTGGGTCAGACTATTTTTTTCAGATATTTTTGCTATTAGGTGTCCCTCGTTTCCATCCCAAAAAGTTGGGAGGTATGTTACAAGCTGTGGGCACAGCCTTCCAATACAGCTTCATATACAGCTTTTGCATTAAATTAATCTTACAGGTACAGCAAAAAAAAAAAATTAGTCATTAGTCAGTGAAAGAAGCAGCTGTCCCCCATCTCAAACTAGATCCAGGACAGTAAATTAGTGACTAGGTTTAGCTTTACGGCTCCAGAACTGGTATATGGCACAAGATTAAGGGAATGGCTGCTTCCATCGGAGCCTAATAAGGCAGGTGTTTGGCTTTGTGACAGATTTCCATCAAGATGCATTAGGCATGCTGGTAATTGGCTGAAGATTTGTTTTCTTATTGTTTATGCCTGTGGCAGTTTTTAGTGAAGAACTGCAAAAAATGTTTCCATAGTTTCTAATGGCAGAGCTGTTTAGATCTTGAAAAATATCCAATAAACACTTTATCTGATGGCTGTAAATATGCAAGTAACTGGTTTTCTAAACCAGAATGAGGGAGCGATTGGAGACTCAGGGGTTGATTTACTAAAGGCAAATAAACTGGGCACTCTGTAAAAAGCAGTTGCTCCAGATCTTAGTGAATGAACAGAAGCTTTACTGACTTCCATCATCCAAGCACACGCAAGCAAAAATGCTGCTTTATTTTATTTTTTTTTGTCCTCAGTATTCTTTGCAAAGTGAACCTTCAATTAATTTACTAAGCTCTAGAGCTACTGCATTTGCAGAGTGCATAGTCTTTTTGCCTTTAGTAAATCAACCCACGGTGTCCTCCCTGCCTTGATTATTGTGAGTTAGTCACAAAAAAGAATGCACTGCCCAACATATTAAAAAAAAAAACAATTCTGACTGCTATACCCTTCCTATCTTCTCCATTCTGTCTCCCACAGATTAAACTGCTAACCAATCTATACTGTTCACTTTATGAATTGAATGATGCCCAGTGCCTTTCAACCCACCTTCTATAGACCCAAGGTCTCAAGGTTACACCAATCCAACCAGAACCCCCAGAAGCATGTTGTCATGTCATTTTATGGTAACAATTTCTGCAGCATTTAGGATCTTCCCATTGACAAAGGGTGAAGTCAACCTATTACATCCCCAGGCCAGAGGAAGATACATGGGAGCTCCATTGTAGAGAATATAATAGATATAGACCACTCTGCACATCCTATTGTGCCAACATCCCTAATATTTATGGAGACTATAGTACTCTCCAGGTGGGACTTTAAAGGCACAGTATGAAACAAATTAAATTAAAATGTATATAAAGTTTATTGATACAAGTTTTTAAAAACTTAGATGCATACATAAAACATATATACAACCATAATAGGTAGTTTGAAATGTGAATATTTCATGTATTCCTCCTTAAAGGTGTATGCAGAACATGTTTCGGGAAACTCTGCAATCCGTTCCTCAGGGGCAATACTGTACACAAGGAGTTGTAACATCGATTTGATTCTATAAAGGACATCAAAATTTGCACCATGGTATATCAACAAATATACAGAGCAAGTTATTATTCACAACATAACAGAGTAAAAGATACATACCAAACAATCGGATGGAAAGTACACCTTTAAGGAGGAAAACATAAAATATTCACGATTAAACCTATCTATTATGGTTGTATATATGTTTTATGTATGCATCTATGTTTTTAAAAACAATTTTTTGTATCAATAAACTTTATATAGTTTTTAATTAAGTTAGTTTCATACTGTGCCTTTAAAGTCCCACCCTTTGTACCCGGGGAGTACTATAGTCTCCATTGTAGATATTAGGCAAACAAGGTGGGGCCATGGGTTTGGTCAGACATCCAGAGTTGAGATTTAGACTGGGATCACACTATTGTGAATTGGATGAAGGTTTACCCGCATCCAATTCACATGACAGGACAGTGTGATTGGCTCGCTATGGAGTCGGTTCACACATCTCCGGGGTGGCCGCAGAGTGCACAGCAGAAGAGTCCTGTACGTCTTTGGCTCCATTTTAGGTCTGAATTCAGCCAAAAATTCAGACCAAATTAGGACCTGAAATGGTGAACGGGGACGCACCAGATCCCTGCTGTGCCCCGAGGCCGCACATAGTGTGAACCCAGGCTCAAAGCAGAGTTCCAGCCCCCCAAGTCAAATTTTTTTTAATACTGTGCTGTAATTTGTTCCACTTTATCTGCAACATTTAGCCAGTGTCTCTAGTGTATTCCTTTTAATTTATGTTTACATAAAGAAAAACTACCTTTATTTCAGAAGCTGGCAGGGTCCATGTCCACTGTGGGCATCTAAAGCCCTCTGGTATTTATTTGCGGGATTAGGTGCAGCTGGCTACCCAGCATGCACCTCCCGATCTTGCGCCTGTGCAGTGAAGCCTCACTCTCTTCCCAATAGGCTGCCATAGCATTGGCGGCAGAGGCGGAAGTTCCAGCCCTGTTGCTACAGCAACCTGTCAACCTGCCAATCATGACATCCCGGTCCTCCTGAGCGCATCATTTCTGGTCTGGAAATAACGCGAGATTTCGTCACTAGCCGAGTCACAAGGACTTCTGGGATACATGAAGCCGCTATCCCAGGAGCCCTTGCAAATCGTCTAGTGATGTGATCACCTAGGCGGCCACAGCTGGAAGTGCTGCCGACAAATGAAGAAAAAAGGTATTTAATTACCAAATATAAAAAAATAGCCATTGGAAAAAGTGCTTTCAATGCTTTTAACAGACATTACAAGAAGGAAAAATGGGTGGAACTTTGTTTAAGTCTTTCATGTTAATGAATGTCCCAATTTAAAGTACACTACCACTTTAAAAAAAAAAAATCATGTCAAAGAAATTCAGAAATCTTTATGGAAACTTTGCTGGATTAAGATGTACAGGAATCAGAGACTTCATTCACTTTTTCAAATTTCCATGGAGTTCCAAGGATAATGGTTATTTGTGACAGGCCTGTTTTCCTTATGCGGACTATTCACATTCCAGCTCCAAGCAAACCATTTTTTTTTAGAATTAGATAAACAGTAAAATTTGACAGCAGAGACTTCATTTTCCCACTCTTACACATAACAAATAATTATTATGTTTAGGTTGGCATTAGGCTTCAAAGCTGAATTCTAGGCAAACAGCTAAATATACAAAAATGAAATACATTGGGATCTGCTTTACCTGCCAAAGGATTTTAGTTTCTGTTCACCAAGTCCTGAGATTTAAGCTCTACCATGTAATGTCAGGCAGGGCAGAAGACCTGATTTTTCTTTGCTGTAGTTTCACCTTTAACACCGAGCCACGCCCCCTGCGCAGGACCGGTCACTAAAGCAGAAGCTGCAGACTGATTAGCTCATCTCTCTGTCACTGCTCACTCCTCCTATCAGCATTCTTTCTGCACTTCAGCAAAACTGATTGGCTCTTTGTGCCGCTTCCCTCTCCTCCAGTCTGTACAGGGAAAGCAAAGAAACTGATACCAAGTCATTCTTCCTGAAGTTAAAAAGCAAGTGGCTTCAAACAAAATTGGAGCTGGCCAGGGTGGATTTGATTTAAATCAAGTCAATTTAAATCACAATTGAAATCATGATTTAAGTCACTAGTAAAAAGGCTTGAGTTATAAAAAAAAAAAAGGCAAAACTTTTAAAGAGCAGCTGTCATCTCTGTCTCAAAGCGGCTCCTCCTCTGACCCGCTGGTGACTCATCGACAGTCCCATTCACTTTAATGGGACGGCTGGTGATGTGGCAGTGACACAACAAGGTGAGGGACGTGGCGGTGGCAGGTGAGTGAATGCCCGCTAACAGGCGCTGCCATGATGGATCTTAAATGACAGGTGCTCTTTAACCTCCCTGGCGGTATTCCCGAGTGTGGCTCGGGTGGAATATCAGTACCATTAGCGGTAACCCCGAGCCACACTCGGGATTGCATCGCTGGATCCAGGCAGCGCTACTCACCTTGTCCCCTGGATCCAGCAATGTCCCCCGCCGTGCCTGTGGGCTGTGCCCTCCGCCCGCTGCCTCTGTGTGTCGGGCTCCGTTCCCTGGGAGCATCGCGTCACACCGGGGCGGAGACCGGCGGCAAATTCAAAATGTGAAACACACAGTAAATATACAGTACACTGTAATCTGTAAGATCACATTACTGTATGAAATCATTTCACATCCCCTTTGTCCCTAGTGGTTTGCCCAGTGCCCTGCATGCACTTTTATATTATAGATGTCATTCTTTCTGCCTGGAAACATGAGAATGTCCATGGCATCCAAAAAGTGTCCCTTTACGTCAAAAGTGGTTTTTGATCAGCTAATAAACACTGATAGTAAATAAGAATCATTTGCAGAATTGAGTGATACTGATTTTTGGGGAAATTTATCACCAGACACTGAAAGTGACGACAGCGACAATTCTGCAACTGAGCAAATTTCTGTGTTTTTGGTTTGATTACATTATTGAATACATTTTATTACTATTATGTTATTATTTTTGAGAATTATTTATAGTTATTTATTATATTATAATTTATGATTTCATGTTTCAAACTTTATCATACCCGGGATGTCTACTAGACACTTGTTTGGACAGATTTAAGTGAGTTATTGCTAATTACAGGCCTACCATATAAAACGCCAAATTTCCATGCAAAATAATGGTACCGCTTTCAGCACCAAAAATCTGAAATAATCATACCGCCAGGGAGGTTAAATGTAAGGACTTATTCTGGGAATTAGAATCTTTAATATTTGCAAACAAAATGAAGGTTTCCTATTTAGAATAATAAGCTGTCAGGTTAGTAAAACAGCGATATCAGAACCGATTCAATCATACAGTTTGAAGTGTACATAGATTTGCAAAACAATGGGATAAAGGAATATTCCTGAACTTTGTTTTGTCTCTTGGTTACTGTGATATTCTTTGAATGCATCAATGCAGTGCATGTCTGGATTAATTGAATGAGTTTACCAAAAATGTAAATATTGTAGTAAATCTACAGCCTCATGCTACATAACTAAGCTCCATTTCATGCTGAATAAACTAAATTATTAATGTATCTTAAATAAAAAACTATCTTTAGATAGATTTTTACTCCAAAAGCATTTTATTAAAATAAATTTGATAAAAATCGAAAAAAATCTGATTTTAATAAAAAAAATTGATCTAAATCAAAATAATCCATTTTTTTTAATCATTGATTTTTATCCACCTTGGAGCTTACAGGAGCTTTTCAGGAGTTGATAGCAGCGGTCTACTGTGGGGGGCGTATGGTTGACTCTTCAATAGGAAATAATAAGGTTGTTTTGAGATAATCTCTATTCCTTAGCAAATTAGCCCCAGTCATCTGGCTTTCAGACAATCCATTTTCAATCTTACGCTATTGCTTGATGGTTTAAAGAATAAGCTATTGTCTTACCAAGGAGAAAATGTGAAGGATGGCAATTTATGGGATGAAAGACAATCTAGCATTAGGACAACAGGTCCAGTAAAATCAAAGGCCTTATTTAGTTTTTTTTTTTTATAAAATAAAAGCTATCTACTTGCATTGTGTTTATAAAGCCTGTCTGATTGAAAAGAGTACTGTATATCACAGGTTTATAAAACATCTTACAGCGACAGATTTGTCCTTCACATAATTCATGTAAACCTTTCACATATTAGTTTCAAAGCTTGTTTTTTAATCTTTTAATGAAAAGCCCTCCATTCTCTGACTCTAACCTGTTTTCTTTTGTCCATTGGTTTTCATTGCAGTTGTTATTGTTTAAGTACGCATTTTTATGTTTTAGATATATTCAATTACTTTCTAACGTAGATATTGAATTATAGAAAAAGTGCTACTATTATACTGGCATTATATATATATATATATACAAAAGTGAGTACATCCCTCACATTTTTCTAAATATTTTATTCTATCTCTTCATGTGACAACACTGAAGTAATGACACTTTGCTACAATGTAAAGTAGTGAGTATACAGCTTGTATAACAGTGTAAATTTGCTGTCCCCTCAAAGTAACTCAACACACAGCCATTAATGTCTAAACCACTGGCAACAAAAGTGAGTACACCCCAAAGTGAAAATGTTCAAATTGGACCCAAAGTGTCAATATTTTGTGTGGCCACCCTTATTTTCCAGCACTGCCTTAACCCTCTTGGGCATGGAGTTCACCAGAGCTTCACAGGTTGCCACTGGAGTCCTCTTCTACTCCTCCATGACGACATCATGGAGCTGGTGGATGTTAGAGACCTTGCGCTCCTCCACCTTCCATTTTGAGGATGCCTAACTGATGCTCAATAGGGTTTAGGTCTGGAGACATGCTTGGCCAGTCCATCACCTTTACCCTCAGCTTATTTAGCAAGGCAGTGGTCATCTTGGAGGTGTGTTTGGGGTCGTTATCATGCTGGCATACTGCCCTGCGGCCCAGTCTCTGAAGGGAAGGGATCATGCTCTGCTTCAGTATGCCACAGTACATGTTGCCATTCAGGGTTCCCTCAATGAACTGTAGCTCCCCAGTGCCAGCAGCACTCATGTAGCCCCAGACCATGACACTACCACCACCATGCATGACTGTAGGCAAGACACACTTGTCTTTGTACGCCTCACCTATTTGCCGCCACACACGCTTTGCACTATCTGAACCAAATAAGTTTATCTTGGTCTCATCAGACCACAGGACATGGTTCCAGTAATCCATGTCCTCAGTCTGCTTGTCTTCAGCAAACTATTTGTGGGCTTTCTTTATCATCATCTTTAGGAGAGGCTTCCTTCTGGGATGACAGCCATGCAGGCCAATTTGATGCAGTGTGCGGCGTATGGTCTGAGCACTGACAGGCTGACCCCCCCACCCCTTCAACCTCTGCAGCATTGCTGGCAGCACTCATACGTCTATTTCCCAAAGACAACCTCTGGATATGACGCTGAGCACGTGCACTCAACCTCTTTGGTCAACCATGGCGAGGCCTATTCTGAGTGGAACCTGTCCTGTTAAACTGCTGTATGGTCTTGGCCACCATGCTGCAGCTCAGTTTCAGTGTCTTGGCAATCTTCTTATAGCCTAGGCAATCTTTATGTACAGCAGCAAATCTTTTTTTCAGATCCTCAGAATGTTCTTTGGCATGAGGTGCCATGTTGAACTTCCAGTGACCAGTATGAGAGATTTAGAGCGATATCACCAAATTTAACACACCTGCTCCCCATTTACACCTGAGACCTTGTAACACTTAAAATCACATGACACCGGAGAGGGAAAATGGCTATTAGGGCCCAATTTGGACATTTTCCCTTAGGGGTGTACTCACTTTTGTTGCCAGCGGTTTAGACCTTAATGGCTGTGTGTTGAGTTATTTTGAGGGGACAGCAAATTTACACTGTTATACAAGCTGTACACTCACTACTTTACATTTTAGCAAAGTGTAATTTCTTCAGTGTTGTCACAAGAAACAATATAATAAAATATTTCCAAAAAATACAAGGGGTGTACTCACTTTTCAATATGAAACCAAAATCAAGAACACGGGGACATGACCTCAAACTAACTGGGGGGAAGTTCAAAACTAATCTTAGAAAGTATTATTTTACTGAAAGGGTGGTTGATGATTGGAATAAACTACCAACAGAGGTTGTGAGACAGTCAACAGTAAATGGCTTCAAACATGCTTGGGATAAACATAAATCCATAGTCAGACAACAAGGTTAATGTAAAAAAAAAAAATAAATAAAAAAAAAATTTTTAAAAAAGGGGCAGACTGGATGGACTACTCAGTCTTTTTCTGCCGTCACTTTTCTATGTTTCTATGTGTCTATACTGTGTATATATATATATATATATATATATATATATATATATACATACATATATACATATATACTGTATATATGAGGTGCTTATTCAATTGGACTTGAAGTACGG
Source organism: Glandirana rugosa (assembly GCA_018402905.1). Lineage (NCBI taxonomy): Eukaryota > Metazoa > Chordata > Amphibia > Anura > Ranidae > Glandirana > Glandirana rugosa. The sequence continues at coordinate 1,890,188 of BLSH010145660.1, read as the reverse complement.
TTCAGGAGTAATATATATTGTTCTGTACCTATATTGTATTATTCTACTGTAAAGAAAAGTTAGGTTTTACATTTGGCGCATTGTCTACGATTTGGAAATGCCAATATATATATATATATTTTTTTTTTCTGATATGAGTATTAAGGTAATAATATGGACCTTGCATGGAAATCCAAGGTCCAGATATTTTGTAGAACTGTCCTCCATTCCCATTAGGAAAGTAAGAAGAAAGGGAAAGTAGGGAAAACATAAATAAAAATGCTTGTCTTAGATCTCATAAAGCTCACCTAAGCAAAGGAGATCTCATTCTTTTCCCTGCATCGTATGAAACTCATGAGCCCAAATCTTTTGCACAGGGCTGGAGGGGTTTCTCATAAGATTTGGGTGCCCTAGCCTTTACAGTTTGCTGTATGAAGAGTTTGCATGAACTATTCCACTATTCCAAATCTGTAGTTGTATTAACTTTGCCTTAGCTCAAAGGGGAACTGTAATGGTTTTTGGCCAATTCCATTTTTTCTGGCTTTTCTTCATTTAAACTGCTGTTTTATATCTTCATTTTTACTATATGTATAAATCATTGTTTAACATGTAAACATTTAATACATGACAAATGATTCTCAGAGCATTATGGGTTAACCACAGGAACAGAGAAGGAGTAGCAGCCTTTCTTGCAGCTGGCTCTGTCTTGCTGTGAATTCAGACTAAGCTATTTAAAAAAGGTATGAGTTACTACGGATGAGGCATTCAATTCTATGTGCAAATTGCAGCTTACAACAAGCTTTTTGTAAAAGCTTGGTGCACTATGACAGATATTTTAAAGGGAGATATAAAAGAGAAGTTTGGGATTTCAAAATAGCAAACAGTCATTGTCACCTAGGTGGATGCAACATTGGACTGATGCTACTTCTGTCCCTTGCCGCCTCTAAGACTAAGTACTGAGTGATCAAAGACCACTGATCACTCAGTTCCCAGTTTTCAGTAAGCAGAGAGCAGATCGCTGTCAGTAAACTGCTCTTTGCTCTGCCCCTCAGGTGCTTACTGGACTGGAATGCTTTGGGGAGGGAGGAGCCTGAGCCAACTGCCACTCAGACATCTGGGTGGACCCCAACAGTAAAGTCAGGATCCCCCAAAAGCCTGGACCAGCTGAGTGACGTCACCCAACAGCAGACTTTAGCCCACTGTCAGCTGAATCTGGGTCACAGGAGTGCAAAACTAAGTACATTCCCGTGGCCCTCATAAAAAGTACGACCAAAAGAGCTTTGGCCCTACTTCTTGACATCTCCTTTAACCTCTTGGCGCCCACACCTCCCAACCCTTTAAGAGGTTTAGGATGCTGGGAGGTGGGGGGAGGGGTTTATGACCATGGGACTTTCCGTTAGCTAGTTTCCGGTAACTGTGGCAGAAGCTCACAGGGCACGTACTCTCGGCACAGCTGTATTTACACCAATCCATGCAAATATGCGGCCACTCGGCGTCAGGGCCCACCTGTGAGAGGCCGCATATTTGTGTGTGGCTGGCACCAAGGGATTGAAATACATATAAACTATACACAATACATATACACTATATTATTAATATTATTGGGATGCCTGCCTTTACACGCACATGAACTTTGATGGCATCCCAGCATTAGTCCGTGGGGTTCAATATTGAGTCGGCCCACCCTTTGCAGCTATAACAGCTTCAACTCTTATGGGAAGGCTGTCCACAAGGTTTAGGAGTGTGTCTATGGGAATGTTTGATCATTCTTGCAGAAGCACATTGGTGAGGTCAGGCACTGATGTTGGATGAGAAGGCCTGACTCACGGTCTCTGCTCTGATTCATCCCAAAGGTTTTTTTATCGGGTTGAGGTCAGGACTCTGTGCAGGCTAGTCAAGTTCCTCCACCCCAAACTTGCTCATCCATGTCATTATGGACCTTGCTTTGTGCACTGGTCCAAATCATTTGGTGGAGGGGGATTATGGTGTGGGTTTTTTTTTCAGGGGTTGGGCTTGGCCCCTTAGTTACATTAAAGGGAACTCTTAAGGTGTCAGCATACCAAGACATTTTGGGCAATTTCATGCTCCCAACTTTGTGGGAACAGTTTGGGGATGGCCCCTTCCTGTTCCAACATGACTGCGCACCAGTGCACAAAGCAAGGTCCAATGCTGGGATGCCATTAAAGTTCATGTGCATGTAAAGGTAAAGTCTAAATACTTTTGGTAATATAGTGTATATATATAAAACCTTAAGCCCACTGAACATGGATGTTAGGTCTGCCTACTTGACCCTGCCCCATTTTTTTTTTAAATACTAGACTCACTGACGATTAAAAATGAATTAAGAGGTATGCATCTTTCCATAGTAAACACTTTCTTTAAACTGAAGTTGAAATCTGGTTAATATAGGTCATCACATTTTGCGCAACTTTATTGCACTCAGCGCAGCTTTGGTAAAAAGAAAAAAAAAAGAAACAGACAGAATTAGAATGTAGATGTGGATGCTTCACTGTCACCTTTGCAGCAATGCCATGTTTTATTCATTAGAGTACACAAATACCATAGTACAAAATGTATAACTGTATGCCAGCAATCAAGTCTGTATACTTAATTTTTAAAGCAGCATAAAGTTCAGCCGTAAAGTACAAAAATCCATTAACAGTTTAAGTAAATGGTTTTTAACAGTTGTTAATGGCGTTCCTATTTTGTGAATATTTAGCATGCTTGAAACGCCGAGCTTCAAATAGCAAATATTCAGTGTTCCACCACATGCTGAGCAAATTACCCACAGCCTGACATGTGTACCACTGATTTTAATGCATAGATCTACATATTGCGTTTAGTTTTAATAATATCAGAGGGAAAGCATAATTTTAAAACAATTTTTGTAGATATATAATAGAAGGCAAAAGGAAACCAATTTCGGGAAAATAATGAGGGTACCACTGCAGACCTTTCTTCTGAAAGTGCAAAATGTCTATCATGTTGATTCTCTGGCTTCAGTACTTTTGGGTTCGTTCCACAACAAGCCAATACTTTAGACTTGTGTTCTTGGCATTAGTATGAGATGCTTCTGAGATAATTCAGCTGACTTTTGCTGATGACCTGCATTTTGGCTGCTTAAAGCTACATGAGAATACAAAACCCATGTGTTGTGAACAAAGGTCTATTGAGGTCCTAACTATTCCCTATTCCAGGTCAGTGAATGTATAGAAGACACTTGGTCAGCATGACAGGAAGGCATTTTCAGAAGGAGGGTTCTGTTCCTATAAATTTCCTTGAGTCACACGGGTGATGAATGCATAATATTGGTAAATACAGGGGAATCAATGGGAACCATGCAACATTCAGATTGGCGTAACATTACAGTGCACAGTGCACGCAGAAATGCACCTCTCTTGGTGATGGCCGGTGGTATTTTTTTTTGGGGGGCGGCACAGTGCACAGCCATCCGCCAAATACCCCCCGCATGGTCACCATTTTTTGCGATACGGCACTGTGTTACTTTAACTGACAATTGTGTGCTCGTGTGATGCTGTATCCAAATAAAATGTATGTCCTTTTTTCCCCACACATAGAGCTTTCTTTTGGTGGTATTTCATCACCTTTGCGGTTTTTATTGTTTGCGCTATAAACAAAAAAAGACCAACAATGTTGAAAAAAAAAACTAAACAAAATGTTTTACTTTCTGCTATAAAATATATCCAATAAAAAAAAAAAAAAAATTGAATTTTCTACATATTTTTTGGTAAAAAAAATCCCAATAAGCGTATATTGATTTGAAAGTTATAGCGTCTACAAACTATGGGATATATCTATGGAATTTTTATTTATATTTGTTTTTTTACTAGTAACGGCGGCAATCAGTGACTTAAAGAGGGTCTCCTATATTGCGGCAGACATGCTAACTGACACTTTTGTCACTTTTTTTGGGACCAATGATACTAGTACAGTGATCACTGCTAAAAATATGCACTGTTACTGTTCTAATGACATTGGCTGGGAAGGGGTTAACATCAGGGGTGATCAAAGGGTGAACTGTGTGCCAAACCAGTGTATGTGTACTGTGTGGGAGGTGCTTTTACTAGGGAAGGCATGGATCTATGTTCCTGCTTTGCAGGAACACAGGATCCATGCCTTCCTTACTGACAGAACGGCAATCTACCTTTTTTACATAGGCAGATTGCTCATTCTGCCTCTGTCCTGAATGATCAGCGGGTGTCGGCGGACATTGAGATCGCAGTACCCACAGATCAGCTCTTGCTGTGTATAATCACAGTGGGAGTGGGCGCTGGTGGCGTGCATTTGAGCCCCACACCTGGAAGTGCAGGATCACATACTAGATGTTGCATTGCATTACATCACATGCATTAAAAGTCCTGCTTGGGCATAAACAGGAAGAACACAACCCCCCCCCCCCATTACATGTGGCATTTTGCGTGGTAATATACATTCCATTAAGGAAGTCCATTGTTTTAAAATAAATCCTTTGATTCGTCTTGCATGGCCAAAACTCATGTTGACTTTAAAGAGGAGCTTCAGTTGCTCCTCTGACTTATATTTTCTTTGTTAGCTCCACCTACCTGTCATGCAGTGTTTTCCTGGATTAAGATACTCACCTGCCTAGGGGGTCCAGCGTTGTCCTTCTGCAATCCACTGATCAGGTGTAGAAGCCCAGGTCCTTTCTTGGTCTCCCTTAGCCATTGAAAGCGGGTCCCTCTTTTGAGTAATGGTCTCAGATGGCAACCACAGCTCCATCCCCAGGAGGCCGAGGCAGCAGGGACATGTCATTCTCATTTATGCAAGAATGCTGATGGGTGGGCAGGGTGAGGCATTGTTTAAAAATAAGAGAGATCCAAAAATAAAAAAAGTGTGAATTATATTGTAGAGGGAAACGGATGTACACAGAGCCTTAGATGATCTGGAGGGCGAAGGTCTGTTTAAAAGCTTGTTAAAAGTTGTAATTAGTACATAAGTTCAATGCAATATTTGCAGATCTTTAACTTTATATACTATTTTGAAATCAGAATAAATTTACAAAGCAGCTTAAGAGTCATACTTCCTTAAGCAGTATCTGCTTTTAATTGCATTCACTCCACATTTCTTATTGCTGGGTGCTGCCATATTGTTGAAGATGGAGCCCATGGACAGTGGTCACCTACCTTGATGAGTGCTCTTCCTGTCTCCAAAGGCTCACACATGTGTATAATGGCTCCTACAATCCTTGTGCAGCTTGAGATATGGCGATTCTATCATTAGCTGTACATTCCCAGGATCATTCAGACCAGATGTATGTGGGCAGAGGGAGAGGGAAGCAGCAGAGAGATAATAAACTTAAATTGATACTATCTCACGCTGAACTTTTGCTTCAGCTTTTCCCATGGCAGCAGTGTGTATATTTTCATCAGTCCTGCTTTTCTCTTCTCCCTCCCCCATCAATATCTATTCCATACTGGATTCTGCTTCTCCCTCCATCAAATCAGCAGCATTGTGTGCCATGTGCGTCATTACCTTACCAGTTCATATGAGGCTTGATGATTTGACTTCTTAATGGGAAAATATATTTCTAGTTGTTCGATTTTTTTTACATTTACACAATATATTTTTAAATACATGTTTTCTATCTATTTTTAAAACAGGTTACACCTGCAGCACCAGTTTGACAGAGCATTATGGGTTTTCTCAGAAAAAGCTGTTTCCTTTCAGACTCTCTGTCTCTTGTTATAATGCATAGAGATTATTGAAGGAAGGAATATAAGGGGGGGAACACTGCTCTGCTTTAGCCAATTCTGTATGTAAATTACAGATTGAGCATTTGAGATATATAAACATACATCTTTTTTTTTACCAAAGCAGATAAAGATAGCCTAAATAAAATGTGACAATAGCCTTGAGCTCCACCTGCAGGCTACATTTGAAAATACATAAATACTCACATGCAACATTTAATATTTACCTGACTAAGGTATATATATATATATATATATATATATATATATATATATATATATACCATTTCTTTTTAGTCCCTACGCTAAAAATAATATATAATACCGTATGCATTTTTATCAACTATGACTCTGACAAACGAAAGGCTTGACAGCCGCACACTGAATCCAATCTTGTGAATTTATTGGGCTGGCTATGAGTAAGCACCAGCCCAAGGTGTGAAACGCGTTAGCTGGGACTTGTGGTTCATCCACAAGTGTGTAAAATCAGCCAGCACCTGTACCAGAACACACACAGCTGATCCAGTTAAGGCTCAAATGGACCTAGAGCGGTGATTGATGTATCATCAATGAACCTCTGTAGTTTTTGGGATGTATGACATAATTTGGGCCTAAGCCAGAAACCGGGAAATAACTGAAGAAATGTTTAACACAAGTAATTATAATATATCCTCCTATTTACAGTATTTACCAGTGCTGGCAGCATATGGATTCACAATGGGTAATGTTGATTAAAGTGATACTAAAGTCTTGTTTTTTTTTTTGTTTAAAAATAACAAACATGTTATACTTACCTGCTCTGTGCAGTTGGTTTTGCACAGAGCAGCCCCGATCCTCAACTTCTTAGGTCCCTCATCGGCACTCCTGGCTCCTCCCTACTGCCAAGTGCCCCCATAGCAATTAGCTTGCTATGGGCGCACCTGAACTGAGCTACTGCTCTAAATGTCCATTCAGACATGGAGCCATGGCTTGACCCCCACCCCCTCTCTCTCCTCATTGGCTCACTGACTTTGATTGACAGTAGCAGGAGCCAAAGGCACCAGCTGCTGTGTCTCAGCCAATCAGAAGGGAGAGTCCCAGACAGCCGAGTCTCTCGTGCAACATTGCTGGATCGAGATGGGGCTCAGCTAAGTTTGGGGGGGCTGAGGGGGGCTGCTAGACACAGAAGGTTTTTTTATCTTAATACATAGAACGCATTAACGTAAAAAAAAAATCTTTTGCCTTTAGAACCAATTTAAGTTTATTTCTGCTGTAAATACATGCTCAGTTTGTTCAGCAAAACACAATGCCTAAATGCTGCCTTGGGTGGTAAAGTGCACCAGTCCTGCAGCAATCTGTGTCTAGAAACTGCCTAGTTATGTTGTCCACTATAACTCAGCTGGGACTTTAATGATGAATATAGCAGAAAAAACTAGCTGATTCATACAAATGTATGCCAAGCACACACACCCTATTGCTCATAAATTGAGCTCTCCATCTCTAATTTCTTAATTAAAAACAGAACAAGCTTAAATGGTCTTTACTGAGTAAAAAAAGTCTATTTGAGTGATTGAAACCAGCCTTTAAAAATATGATTAATCAGACTTATCTAATAACACAACACAAACAGAATTTAGTGTATATGTTAGCTTGAATGCAAATCAAATATTAGCCTCTATCAGCCTAATGTAAATTAATCAAATAAAAGTAAATAGCTGGTCACTGTAGGCCAGATCATCACATTTGTGCAGCTCATGAAGTGTTTGAATTGTCTTATTAACTATTCTTTAAAGTGTCTGTAATAATGTAAGCCCTTCTGTCCTTAAGAGAAACCTTTTCTGAGAAAAACCTTTGCATTGCATAGGTATTACATTGGGTTGCATAGGCTTTTCTGATGTGCAACCAGTGACTCAAAAAGTATTGAAGCTAGAGGGTCAGCACGATAGACAGATAGCATCCTCAAAAAGAAGTCTGATATAAAATCTCCAATAGTGTTTAATACACTGGGGTGTCACATAGACTGGTAAACTGATACAAAATTGTTAAAGCCCAATATCAGGTAAACCAACCAGGATCTCCAATTCCTTTCTTCCCACCTGGCTATACCCCTTTAATAAAGGCTTTAATAAAAAAGAAAACACCCCTAATGTCACTTTTTTATATATATATACTTATGGGGTGACACTCTATAGCAGTGATGGTGAACCCTGACACCTCAGATGTTTTGGAACTACATTTCCCATGATGCTCAACTACACTGCAGACTGCCTGAGCATCATAGGAAATGTAGTTCCAAAACATCTGGTGTGTCAAGGTTCACCATCACTGCTGTATAGCATCTCTTCTGCCAGTGAAGAGCAATGATCCATCGCTGCAGTCCTGGGCTACCACCAACCAGTTTTGTTTCCACCTCTCTTTGTGTCATCGCCCGATGCTTAAGTCTTTTGGACCCTGTGAGTGCCGTGCTGAAGGACAGCCAATGGGAAGTTCAAACCATAGAAATAGAGAAAGGAGATCCAGACTAAAACTGGATAACTGCTGTCCAGTTGTTACTCCATGTGGATAATTTAATACTGGCTCTCATATAGTTTTGTGAAGTCACTGTTTTTCTGAGTCCATTCAAGTTTTATCCTTGGGGGGAAATGGGGATTATTGAAGATATGCTGTAGGGGGCGGGAAGAAGAAGCCAGCTTTGTGGTATTGAATAGATGATCGCATAGGGCTAATGAGTGAGATAACGTGGGAGACAGGATAGCAGGCCTAGATTTAGGAGGAGACTATACCAAGTAATCTAGGGTGTTAAGAGGGACTGCCTGTCTCTCAATACCTATCCAGTCAGGTCTAATTGTCCTAGCATAGATGGTGGAGAACTTAGCCAGTTGGGCTGCTTGGTAGTACCTCCAGAGGTTAGGAAGTCCAAGGCCCCCTTGAGAATGACATCTCCACAGGACCTCAGCCAGGCAGCGGAAACCCTTATTACCCCAAATACATTTTTTAATCTGGGACTGTAGTTTGAGTAGCCTTGGCATATTTTAACATATTGTGGGATCTAATGAACCATATCAGAGGAGGATTTAGATCCGGACGATAGGACAGAGGGTGCAATAGAGTGAGTAATCGGGATACGCTAGTAGATAAGTT